>JAAWXA010000056.1:0-218106 GCA_038090715.1 Florisuga fusca
TGTAAATCACCCAAGGTTGTACTTTCCTCATGTTTCAATATGTAGAGTGAGCCAAATGTGACAATCACACTGGATGTGAGAGCCCTTAATTTCTTTTAAGTAGGCTTTGAAGTAATGTATGTCGACATCCAGTAACTGCTTCAACCTTGACTCATTTATGAAGATACATTCCATATGTAAGAGCTCAATGTAAAAATGATGAGCCTAAAACAAATGTACTTCACTGCTGAGGTGTGTTGCCTCTTCAGACTGTGTGAGGCTCAGCTGATGGGCTTGGTGACAGCACGTGTGGCACAGGCTGTCCTTATTCATTCTGCATTTGCTCTCAGTGCTGTGACTCCAGGAAGAAAGTGCTAATTGGTGCGAACAAAAATAAAAGTTTCTGACTTCTTATGAGCAGCGAACAAAGGGGTTTGCAATGGCTCATCAGACAGAGTCTGGAACAGAGCTCCCTGTTATGAGCTTTATGTCATTAGAAATTCTTTCAGCTTGGGAATTTTGGGGAGGAAGTGGCAGGATGAGACCTTTGTTTTCAAATGCTGTTGCAGAGAAGTCTGTTCTGTGGGAAGCGGGGTTTTCCAAGAGACATGGAGAAGTGGGGGGTCTCAGCTCCATGTAGAGCAAGTAATTTCACATTTCTGTTTCATTTTACCATTTTCTAATCCCTCTCTCTTGTTACTTTTCTATAACCAGCGTTCTTTTATTGTTGTTGTTGTTGTGCTTGTAGCACTACAGAGCACACATTTCCGCTGGATCTTTTGAGATGATGTTTTTACACAGAGTGGTACATATGAGCAGACAGCCTTTTACCTACCATTCTGGTAATGAAGATTTACACCTTATTAACTATGCATTTATTTTTTGGTGGAAAATACATTAAAAAATTTAACTCATCATTTTATGGAGAGAATCATGGCTTTGCACATGGCACAAATGTATGAACCTTGCTATTTCTTTTTCTCTAAGGTTGCTGTTGCCAGGACACTTAGACCTTGACATGAAAATCAATTGATGGATTTAACCAGTGTTTACTTCTGTTCCAGCAATAGTTGTAGAGGATAAAAAAGATGAGGTACTGAAAGTTGACATTTTTCTAAATCAACAGCTTGGAGCAATTTGTGTCTGAGTATTTAAAAGAACAAATAAGACCCTGGCTAAGAACTCCCAGAAAGCCATTGGAGGCTCACCCACATCTGCAGCAGGACAACTTGAAGTGATGGTGAGCACGGGAGGTTGTTCTTCCACCTGGCCAAAGTGGAATTGTTCTTAAACATAGGGAGCTAGGTTATGATAACAGACAGATCTGGACAGCCCTATCTCAACTCAGAGCTTTCCCTCTTGAGCCCAATTCCAATGGTTATTTCAGCTAGGTGAAACATCAGAGGAGTGAGAGACATCTGGGTTTCTTCAGCAAATTCAATGTACCTTGGCTCACCTTGTTTGGCATTTTGCACCAGCACCCACAAGTCTACGAAGGCAGGAGATGCTTTTCAGATCCTGCCTGTTCATTCCCAGTGGTTACTATAGTGCTGGGAAAGATTCCATAGAGACATTTTACTCCTTGCTACTGGTCCTACTGATAGCGTAGACAGAGAGCTCCTCCAGCTCCCAGTTTACACTGATTTTGAACTAAATGACAAGTTACAGGAGCTGCTCACACGAACAGGCTGGACTCTGACCTCATTGACATGAAGGTAAGTGAGGGATCTCCTCAGTGAATAGGCTGCATCATAGCACCAAAAGTGGCCATCAGCACAAAGGNATTGAAGCAAACATAAAGATAACACTTCTTTCCAACCTTTCCCATTCTCACCCTCAGCCCTTCCCTCCCGGCTCCTCTCCCCCAGGGCCGCAGGGCTGGGCTGGGGGTTGCGGTCAGTCCATCCCAGCCCCTCTCGGCCGCTCCTCCCTCCTCACACCTCTCCCTGCTCCAGCGCCGGCCCTTCCCCGGGCTGCAGTCCTTCAGGGACAACCTGCTCCCGCCTGGGCTCTCCACGGCCGCAGCTCCTGCAGGAAATATCCCCCTGCTGCGGCCTGGGGCCCTCCCCGGGCTGCAGGGTGGGTCTCTGCTCCAGCGGGGTCTCTCCAGGGCTGCAGGGTGGGTCTCTGCTCCAGCGGGGTCTCTCCAGGGCTGCAGGGGATCCCTGCTCCGGGACTGCAGCACCTCCTGCCCTCCTCCTCCCTCCCTCCCTCCCTCGGGCTCCCTCTGCTGCTGCTGCTCCCTCCTTGGCTTCCTCCTCCTCTGCCGCCTTTGGCCCTTTCGGAAACCTCTTTCCCCTCTCCCTTCCCCCGGCTCCCCCAGTTTGGCTGAGGGGCTCAGCTGTGTCCTGCGGTGGGGCCATTGGAACTGGCTGGGACCGTCTGGAACTTGCTGGAACTGGCTGGAACCAGTTGTGTCCAGCACAGGGCAGCCCTGGCCTCTCCTCACACAGCCCCCATCAGCCCCTGGGCAGGGACGATCAGTAAAGGGCTGTACTCAAATGCAGCTATTGAAGATTGTTGTTCAAGCTTTCTTACAGGTCTGGATCAGACCTTTTGAAGGTTGACAGTGTGAGGATATTTCTGGACATCCTTACACCAAACACAGGCCAACACCTTCAGGGTGAGCTGGAGGCTACCGCTTCTCCTGCAGTAAAGCCACACTGAGGGCAACTGCACCACTGTGATGGAAGCCCCACCACCAGAAGGGTCAAGGTTCTGTAACAGCTCAGAGAACCTGGGACTGCCTTTCATCTTCTCACCCTGTTTCTTTCAACATGTTAAACCTTCAGAAGCTGTCAGTTTTGGAGACTTATCTCTCCAACCTGTCAAGTCGCTCACGGGCATTGACAGTGACCTAACAGCCTTGCTGGCTGTCCATCTCCTGGCTGAAGTGTCACTCAGGAGGAGGGAGTCAAGCGGAAAAGCCTCCCCACTCTAGCTCCTCCTCCTGACCAGAGGAATTTTGGAGCACGAAGAAGATGTTTATTCCCTTTCTCCAGTTGTCCCTTGCTCTCATCCAGGGCAGGGCAGTGAGGGAGAAAAGGTAACTACACTGTTCACCCCTCACCTGTGCTGGGGTGAAATCACAGCCAACAGAAGACCTAGACAGAGTCCACAGGCACCTTCTGTGTTGTGCCTGTTGTAAAACACAAGAGCAGGGGAACACTGAACAAAGCAAAAGGGTGTCAAAATCATTAAATTTGTGTAGTATTTTTCACTCAGAGTGACAGTAGGAGGTTCCCAGGAGAGCAACTCAGCAAGAAGTGAAAGGGGATTAGACTTTTACAGATACTGAAGACATTCAAAGGCAGAGCAGTTCAGGCTAATAACATTTTTCAGTGCATGTCACAGTGCATGTCTCAGAGATTGAGGCAGTCTCTAATGAACTGAGATTAGTGTGAAAACTGCGGTGCAGTGGAGGAGAGCAGAACATAGGTCTCTCCATATGCTGGGCAAAAGGTACCTGCAGTCTGGCCCGGCTCCACAACCCTGTGTCTGTCAGCATTGTAAGCTGATTTTTAAGGTACTACATTTTAAGGGAAAAGTTCTGCATGTTTGGTTTGATTTGCTGCTCTTTAGTGTGAGGGAGGGAGTTTAACCACAACCCAGACTCCTTGGGAGTCACTTTCAGGGAAGGGAACTGTCTCTTTCAGATTTCACCTGCTGACTTAAGTAGGATGATCGTAAACAGAACAGTGAAAAAGAGGGGGAGATAAATTTTCCCTGTCCTCCCTGTGCATTACTCAGTGAATCACATGATCTCAGTCACAAGAGGACACAGTTCACCTCCTCCCTCTCCTGCTCTGAAGTCAAACATGAAAAATCAGCACAGTGGGGAAAACAGCTCAGAACATAGACTGAGAGAGCATGACATCAGGACAAAGTCACCTTTTGGCATTAATAAGTAGTTTTTGCTTATGATGGCAACTGGAAACCTGATGAAAATGCCTCTTGCTCATAAGGCAAGTTCATATAGGTTTCCATTTGAAGAATTAAATGACATTAGGAGCTGTTCAAAACAGGCAGATGGGTTTTGCTGACAATGGGTGGTAGACCTGTGCAACTCACAGTAAAAGGATTGTGCAGATGCAGAGTTTAGGGCAGTTAAGTGGAGACAGGACAAGGCTGAGAGGGGATCTTATTAAATATCTATCTAAAAATATCTGAGGGGTGTGCGTCTAGAGGATGAGGCCAATCCTTTCTACTGGTGCCCAGAAATAGAACAAGGAATAATGGGTTCAGAGTAGAAGACAAAAGTTCCACCTTAACATCAGGAGAAAGTTCTTTACCGTGAGGATGAGAAGCACTGGAACAGGCTGCCCAGAGAGGTTGTGGAGTCTCCTTCTCTGGAGACTTTGAAAACCTGCCTGGGTGCATTCCTGTGTGGCATGCCCTGGGTGGTCCTGCTTTGGCAGGAGGATTGGACTAGATGATCTCTAGAGGTCCCTTCTAATCCCCAATATTGTATTTTTTGTTCTATGCCAATGAAAATTTCCTCTGGGGACTATGAGTAGACAAAGCACATCAGGTGTAGACTCCCTAAAATAGTTAAAGACTGGGATTGTGCTTGAGGTAACTTATACATACCTGCCCTGTTTTCCTTTTTCCATGGGCATCTGTTTTTGCACTGTTTGCCACAAATGTCACAAAAACTGACAACTGATAAAAATCCTCAGTAAACAGGGATTAGGCTGGCCCTTAGGACAAATGACTATGTGTGTGCTCCTATGAGGACAGCTTTAAGTGTAACTGCAAACTAATCTCACTGTAAATATTTAGAGAAGACCAACTTTTAACAATTTGTAGTTTTGGAGACAAAACTAAGGTGTTCCAGTCCAGTTTCTTGCCCAGTCCTTCATCCAGAAATTCCTGCTGGAATAGAAGGAGAACTCAAAGGCTTATAAATCTGGTTTTGAGGTCATTCAAATTGACTACTGTAGCAATTTTGTGGCTTTCTTGGAAGCTCTAATGTCTGTTAGTTCAAAAAAAATTGTTCGAATTTCCTTGAGGGAAGTTGCTCCTTGCAGCTTTTCAAAGGTACTTCCTGCCCATATTTCACCAGTGCAAAGAAGTTCTGAATCAGCTCTGACTCCATCCTGTTCCACATACATGCTGTTTAGGGCTCCAACTGCAAATTCCTCATTGCCCAAAGAGTGTGACAGCCAGGAAAAGATGATCAACAGTCATAAGAAGATCTCTGTATTCATCATATTCTTCAACAGTAGGTGCCTTTGCATCTTCTCTGATCTCACTTTGAAATTCCATTTAATACGTACTGCAGGAAGGAAACATAAAACAGTTTTGCCAGTAGTTGTGGGCTTTTGCTTTTAGAGTGTGTTGGAAAGCTCAGGCAAGGAACAGAGGGCCATTAACTGTTTCACTGAACTCCGCAAGCTGCTATCTATTAGTACAAGTGCTTCAGGAGAGGGTGGGAAGTTGAAAAGTGATATCCCCAAAGAGTCAATGTGTTGTGTTTCTTCTGCAGCAGCCTGGCAAGATACAGTCTAGTAACAGCTCCTGGATGGCTTTTTTTCTCCTGTCGTCTTCACACTTACATTCCTGTGGTTTTACTTGAAAGGAATACATGACATAAATCTATACAAATGCCAAACATGCTCCCAACTGCTGAGCTGACTATTTCTGATTCAAAGCGGCACAGAATAACTGCAAAGAAGAGGTCTGGAATAGCCTTAGATGAGGAGAGAAAAAAAGTGCCAAACTTTACAACATTCCCATTGAAAAGCTTGTAGGTGCAGAGATGGCAGTGACAAGAGCTAACTTGTCTTTGACACCATCATCAAATTATATTCACTAGATATCAAAGGGTGATTCAGTTTTTCTCAAGGGAGCTGCCAACCCAGGCCTTACTCTGGAAGAGCCCAAACACCTTCAGCAATGGATTGTGAGTTTTATGAGCATCTTGTAGGAATGTGTAAGCTCCCCCAACTTTTCCTGTGAAAGTGAGTGCATTTGGAAAGCTCTCCTGTTGTAAACAAACCATTCATGATTTTTATTATGATTGCCAGACTGATGCTTCATTGTTCAAGATACCAAAAAAATAGTACTTGTACAAATAGTACCAATGAGATATTGGTCTCACTGTCTAAAATATTTTAATTCATTTTGTAGAAGCTTTTTCTTTCTGGAGGTCTCCTGAACAGTTCCAAAACATTGCTCACGACTCATGCACACAGCTCAATGCAGGTCGATACCAAGATACAGATCTAAGCGACTTGTCAACATTCAAGAAAGTGAAATGTCATATTAATAATATATTTTCTATACAAAACTTCTTATGTAATTTACTGTGAGTGGCTTTTTCTGTTGTTTTTTTTCTGGGGAAAGAGACTGACAAATGACTTGTAGTCTATATTTAAAGCTACATTTTGTGCCATTGATTTAATACTCAAGAAACCTTACATGCAAAAATGCACACTAACTGAACATTAAGACTGCAAACAACAAGCACACAGAATTTAGGGACAGTTCTTGTTTGATTTTTCTGTTCACTTTTCATTCATCCTCCTCATTTGTACACGTGAGTTCAATTCTCAATGACAAATCAGCATGGTCTTTTTAATTTGGAGCAAATCTCTTCAGTGCCTTTATGAAGCATTGGGTAAATTAAAAGAAACTTATTTTCCCCACATCTTTTGCTAGTGATCATATCACTGATATTTCTTTTTCTCTTCTATAAGATTTATCAGTGCACTTGCAGAAGCACATGCAGAAACACATGCAGAAATAAAAAAGTATCTGTTGTCTCAAACCATTCAGAGGTAGAGGACTGAGGTTCAAATCTGGCATATGTATTAATTCTGGACATCCCATACAAGTGTTACATCCTTGCTTTTCTGAGCACTACCAGTCATACAACTCCTTTGCCTAAACCATAGCTTTCTATTGATTTAAGACACAACTGGACATACTGGGCATTTCTGCAAAGTAGGTCCTTAGTTCCTGAGTTAGTTATGCAGAGAATGAGGAAAACACAGTAGTGAGAACTGAACTGAAATTTAATTTTGAAACCAAATATTTCCAGCGAGCTGGAAACCTTTAATTTTTGTCAGATGTTTTACAGAAACAGTTCTGTTTGCATTGATGAGGTATACAGGCAATGGAAAGACAGATGAAAAGAAAAGCATATGATCTAAACCAAACTTGAAGAAAATGATCTGTCTTCAGGTTTGTTTAGTGATTAGATTAAAATATTTTTTGTTTAATAGAAGTTCTTCCATTGACTGTAATGACAGGTAGATGAAATCTCATAGGAGGCAATGCCTCATTTCTATGCAAAGTTCATGCTTATTTAATTTAATAGAGACATGCTAGAAAGCAAAATATCCTACAAAGTTTTCTTAGGAACCTCCCCACCCCCCATCCCTGTTCTTTTTTTAGTGGAGCTTTTAGAATCTCTCATTTTAGAATTTCTCAGAGTGAACTCTTGCTTCCCAGTGGTGAATCACAGTTCGCTACAATGGTTGAAAAGAAAGGCATCCTAAGTGCAAGGGCTATAAATTCCCAGGTATAACCAGCCACTCACTATGGTGCTGTTTTACCCTCTCATTTTCTCCACATTTGTAGCTCATTAACTGTCTTGACCAAAAGCTTGGAGCCTTGTAAGTGACTCTAGGGCATGGAGAGTTAGTTTTTCAAACTGTATCTATTAAGTGAACCACTGTTGTTTTGGAGTGTTTCAAGTCTCCTTTCAAGACAGAATGTGCTCTGCAGCATTAACTTGGGCAGAATCCTGAAGTGGGTGACAGTCTGACATGGATATTAGCCTTTGCTGAGGTTTGTTTTTTTTTTCTTTTAATTGCTGTGTCCTCCATTCTTGTATTCTCAGTGTTGACACTCAGTTGTATTTCTGATATTTCAACTACTTTCTCTTATTTATTTGACAAACATAATGTGTGAGACACTAAAAGGTGTTTTCAAGCAATCCGGATTTTGGGAAGAAACCCTGTAGGAAAGAGGACAGGGATGACCTGGCCTTCCTTCTTTTTGATTCATTCTCTTGCAAGAGAGGAAGAAAGAATAACTGTGAAAAATGCATTCAGCAACTTTACCAGCCTTACCTTGCCCTCAGCCCTTTACAGCTGTACTATGAGTTCATCCACCATTTGCTGGGATCGAAACAACAGGAAAATTTTCTGCTTTTCTAGTTTGCACTTCTTGGTTTTACATCAATGTTATCCTGAAGGAAGTGACAGCAAGCCAGCTGCCCAAAATGTGGTATTTTGGAGCCATGAACACGAGTATGCATTGAACCTAATTTATCTGCTGAAGTTAGCCACAGAGCAAGCAGGGGAAGGACCACAGCCACTTGACTTGCACAGAGGCATGAGTCAGTGTCCTCATCTTTGGTCCTATCCATTGTGTGCTGCTGGATGAATCACTAAAGTCAGTCTTTACTCCAGTGTTTCTCCAGTGGCATCAGAGAGAAAGAGCAGTAAAAGGAGACACTTGTGAAGGTAAAGGCAGCAGGGCATGGCTTGAGAGGAAAGAATGACCACAGTATCCCTGTGGAAGGGAGCAGAGTTGTGGCATCATTGCCTTGTACCTTCTTCCTCCTGCTATTGCTAGTGGAATGAATACATAGTGCTGAGACAGCCAGTGTCCCAGATGTATTTAAGTTAAGGTTAAGTTTTAATAAAAATAATTTTAATTTGATCTGGGTGACTGTGACACACAGGATATGCACAAAGCCATTCCATCTCCAAAGTTTTATTAATTGTAAAATGTTGACATATAGAAACCAAGTTAAATATAAAAGCTGTCACAAATACAAAGAGCCTGAAAGAGTGAAATACAAGTATTACTTGCAGTTGCAGCAAGAATCATGATTGGTCTCAAGACATCAGTGTGTGAGATGGCACGTAAAAAAGGAATGAAAAGCAATCCCCAAGCAGGAAGCATTCAAGTTGCATTTCAATGAGGATGGAAAAGAACACCTAAGAGTTAGGTACATTAGGTTTTTCAGTAAGTTTTTTGGAGCTGAATTAAAAAGCAGTAATCACAAATTTCCACATGCAGCTCTTCTGGGGAAGATGCTAGCTGGTCTGTCAGCACTGACCAGTGACCCCTCACCAGGCAGTTTCTTGATCTAAGACAGAAATCATCCATAATAAGAGAGGGCCAAACATATGAAGCAGTGTTATAATGAGCTGAAGATAATAAATTTATTCTGGTTTTAACAGGCACGTGCACAAGCTGCTGAGATGGGTGGCAGGACAGGTGTGTGAACCAAGAACTTGTGAAGGAGATGAATGAGATTGTACTCTGAGCTGGGCTCTGTGGCTGGGGGCTATCCCAGCCCTTATGCTCTGTGAGCTGGCACAGATGGGGTGATGTGTAATTCACCAGTGAATTATATATGCTGCTAAATAAGCCATAGAAATTCCCCATTTGTCTGGAAGAGCATTGAAATGAACAGGAAACACACACCCAAAATCCTTGGTAGGAATATGGGCTTGAAATATTTTAATCTGTATATCAATGCCCCCTGTACTTTTTCCTCACACTTACCTGAGTGTCTTAATCCTTAATAGTATCCAGAGCAACAATTTCTGTAAGATAAGACACATTGTGCTGAAAGAAACAGCAATGGGAAGGCAACAGAGTCCATGAGCAGTGTGCCCCACTTTGCACAAGAAGAGTGCCATGCACATATAATGAGGACTTTGTTCTCAGCACCTTTCCCAGGCACGGGTGTGCTGTCTAGCACAGACATATATATATAGGCATAAATGACACCAGACCAGGAACATTGTCTAATTCTACATATGAGATTTCTTCTCTTGAGCCCTGAATAATCCCTGGCATGGTTAGTGGAGTTGGAAACTGCCCCCAGGAGATACTGTGAGTGCCCTCACCTTGTTTGGAAGGTCAATCCAAGAGTCCAGTTTAGGGCCAGTTCACCTTTCTACCAGAGATCAGTCCTGCAAATACTCTAATATACTAATACACATGTAACTTAGAGGACACTATTACTCCACATTCAATTTATTCTGTCATTGTGGCTCTAACAACAGCCAAAGCAGGCAGTCAGGGTCACAAATTATCATATAAAGATCTATATCAACTGCAGTTATAAAATATCCTTATGTCTACCCAGTCCTCCTCAGAGTTGAGATCCACACATTCAGATTAATCCTGCCTTTGTATTTGCTTCCCTAGGTCCATATTATCCCTTACCCTGTTATGCTGCTACAGAGGAGATAATTAGCAAAAAATGTGCTAAGACTGGAGCTGAACAAAAGGTCCCTTGTTTCTGTAGGTATGGATTAGTTCCTGCAGAAAGCAGAGAGATGAAAGCTGTTGTAAGCATTAAGAGGATTTTTAGAGTAATACTTCAGCAATGCACGTACACATGCCTTGTGAAAGGGAATTTAGTGTTAAGAGTAAGAAGCATCAGAAACTGAATTCTACCTGAATTTCTCCATAGATATGCTATTGAATAGGTTTCTCATACTGCTTCATCAGTGTGTCAGAGTCCTGAAGAGGATTATAAGTCCATCTACTCTTTAAGTTCCATTTTTAAAAAAAGAAATAGATGAGAATAGATTAGTGTTTGCCAGTCGGCTCCCAGATAGGCAAGGTGCGGAGTTGTACAGGTTATTTGACATTTGGTCTCAGTCATGAGCATCTCTTCTGTGGTGTACTGAAGATCTCTGATCCCTACTCAGTACTCTTGGGAGCTTTTGAGAAGCTGAAGCTCCTGATGCCTCTCTCAAAGCAGCCTTTAACTTTCATGCTCAGGCCTCACTTCTAGGTCTTGACAGTTTGTTGTATGATAGAAAAATCATGAGTGAAGTTCTTGTGACAAGCCTGAAACATAGCCTTTTGACATACCATTTCTAGGGGCTCTGGAAAGATCCACACTGGGAACTGTAGTCCAAAATTTAGGAGATTAAAGATGTCCAGGGGAAACAGGGTAGTGTTCAAACCCAGAGCTCTTAACAAGCCTTGCACATAAATCCTTAGACAGAAGGACTCAAGGTACACTGACTGGGTTTATCCCCATGCCACTTTTTTTGCAAATCCTTTATGTCATGCTTAGGGTTTCATCTATTTTGCTGTTTTGTCCTTTTGGCGTTTGCCCAGGTCCTCAGGGATCTGACAGGAATTACATGGGAGAGCTGGGAGCCCTGTTGACAAGGGGAAGGAAGGAGTGGTCCCTCAGGACGGGTCCTGGTGTCTGCTTCAGAGGGCCTGTCTGCCTCTCCTCTCTTCCCTGAGACATATCCACTGTGCACACCATCCAGGCTCAGGTCCTTGGGAAACGTCTGGGCTCCCAGACTGCAATGAGTATTGAGCACATCTTGCTGATTCAAACTTTGATCCCTACATGCTGCCCACCCAGAAACACAGTTTAGTCTTTCTGGGATATGTCCTTGCAGCCCCATTGATCCATCCTGGGGTGAAACCAGAGTTTGTTTAAACTCATTGCTTGGTTGTATCAAAAACAGAAAGAGGATAAACAGGAGCCATGGACCCCTCCAGACAGGCCCACATAGGAGAACAGGGATGCAGGACACATCAGGACAGGCTAAAGCATGAATCTCCCCCCAGCCATGTTCCATGCTACCTAACAGGAGGTGCTTCAGGGTGACTCAGAGAGTGGAAGGCAGTGCTGTAGACATGCAGCCTGATTCACTCTCTGAGCCTCAGAGTCCCATCCCTATCAGCTTTAGGGATTTTCCTGCATGAGAAACCTGTGTTAATGGGAGCCCTGTAAACACTAAAACTACATCACTTGCTTAAGTCTTGGACTGTAGCAGGCTTGCACCTGAGAAGGACAGACTCGTTGCTACAGCACAGAAAATGTCAGCTCCATCAATGCAACCTGATAACAGCCCTTTCTTTTATTCAGCTGGCAGCAGCCTATCTCATCTGAGCAAAGATACTGGGATCCTGTTCTGCAGAAAAGGCTGTCTGCAGCAGGTGAGGTAGTCACTACGGAAGAAAAGAGATTTCGCGAGGACATCCCTTGGAGACAGGAGGTGCCTGATAGACCTTTCTTATCTGCCCTTTGCCAGATACTGAGATAGGTTCTGATCAGGACAAAGTGATGCTGTATGTAAAATGACTTTTGCCCCTTCTAGAAATACCTCCTGCTACCCACACTCAGTAGTTCACATGCTTTCTCTTCAGTAATGGAAAAGCAATTTTCTGCAGTTGCTTTCGGCAACATTTGAAATAGTTGAAAAAGGTGAAAAGACATTTTTATCATATTATTTCTTGCAGGTTGGGGCCCTGATGTAAATTAGGCTAACTTGCAAACCTCCAGCTATTTTTATTTATGTGGAAAATCTTCTCTCAGCTTACTGCACCATGTATCATAATAACACATGACTTTGATAACCGCATTCAGACAGCAGGTGACTGAAGCAGCACAGGAAGGATGTTGTATATTTGCAGCTGTGATGAATAATGGGTAAGATTTTAATCAGCATAGTGGTTAGAGAGTTAACTTTACTCTTTCTTATAAACCATATTCATCCAAGCTTTACTGCCTCGTGATCATCCACCAGCTGAAATTAGATGAATTACATTCCCTTGTTTTAAATACTTCTTTCTCAAAATGAGTACACAAGGAGTATTCGAGGTCTGTGGTAAGTGTGATGGGGATTTCTTTTGCAAACAAAAAACACAGTTCTGCAAATGCTTATTTAAAGTGACAAGACCCATTCCTTAAGCATTCACGTGTCTAAATTAACAGCATGACCCTACTATAACACCACAGTTTAAAGTTTTTTATTAAACTTTCTTTTTTTTCAAAGGATTTTCAAGACTGAAAAAAATCTTTCAGAAAGATTTCAGCCAAAAAAAGCCTTTGCACTGCAAGAAAGTTTCCATTGTCCTTAGAGCAATGAAGGAAGAGAGGATATCATCTGACCGGTCCAGCAATTTGGTTATATTTTATCTGAATTTGGTGAAAAAAACAAGTCTTGTTATTCTTCCTCAGTTAACAAATATATTTTCTGTTCAAGACTTCTTGAGATCTGTTCAAGCAGTATCAAAACTTTTTGGATTTTTCTGTATATAATAGCACATAAGAAAAAAATTTACAGCATTTTCTGTGGATTGGAAGTAACAGAAACCTTTTCAGCAGAAAAAAGCAAAAGAAGCTGTCTTTGAATAGACCCTTCATTCCTTTCCAGTAGTCCATTCATTTTGCCTATCTTTGAAATTTTATACTGTCAGTCCTTATAATCTTTCAGCTTGCAGGAATAAAGGCAGGAGCATCAATTTTGTGGATGAGCTTTTGAAATTGTATCAGACTAGCTACTTTCTGTATCTCTAAAGCCAGGGTTTTTTCCTTATACAAGCTTTAATTTGCAATTTCAGATATGCCACTGTGTTTATTCATACAGATCCAAACATTCCATCTATAATTGGAAGTTTAAATAAATAATACAGAACTTGCAAATGAAACTAAGTTTAGTTCTGAAGTTATAATGCAATTAGTTATTAATTCAGCAAGGTGCTGAAGCACTTTTTTAGTTTCTTTGAAGTCAATTAGGCTATTCCCAAGTTTACAGTTATGCCCACATTTAAAAGTTTTTCACTGAACAGAGCCACAATGATTTAATTGCAAAAGTTAGAACCAGAAGTTAAATATAAGAAACTTTTATCAGGGTTCCTAGAGATCTAAAAAATGATTAAAGCATTGTATGAGATGAGGTGAACTGTAGAAACAGCTATAACTTAAAAAGGTGACTATGTACAAAATTTTTCCTTGTCATTGCTGATTTTTTTCGATAGACCAGATGCAGTACTATTGGTGGTTTGCTGGGCTATTTGAAGTCTAGCTTTTGCTATTTTATCCCTTTTTCCACTGCCTCTGGAAAATGTTTTGCAAGTTATTTGACAGAATCCTTCCAGGAAATAAAATTATAATTTGGGCAGCCTGAAACATGAAAGTGAACAAAACCACATTGCTGTAAATGTCATAAAAGTTAAGATGTAACTTCTTGAAGGTGGAAAAAGCCATAGACATGCTCTTTCCCCTTGTAAGAATTTCCCATAATGATGGGTGAGAGTCAAACTGGTAAACCAAAGGCTTCAGACAGCCCAAGACAAACAGGATAGTCTCTGTGTTTTTGTGCCAATTTACATTCCAAACAATAAGGTCCTCCATATCCTCCCAAAGGAGATGCAAAATTATCTCTTCCAACAGGGTGCAGAAAACTGCAAATCTAAATTTGTGTGTGTGGATTGTTCAGCATGGTCATGGCTCATCTCTTCAGATTGCTGTCAGAATTTGTCTCTTTTGCATGCATACTCAGCTGAAGAGTAAGAAGGAGTCATACACAGAACTGGGAATAGGAGAAAGGAAAAAGGAAATTCAATACAAAATCACACATGATAGCTGGCAATCAATGGGGTGAATTGCTAGCCTTAATTACTGAATTTTGCACGAGCCAAGCTCTTACTGGGATTAACCCAGAAAAAATTGTTGTCAGGTGAGATCCCTGATCCTGCTCAGTTATGCACGTGGTTAGCACACAGCACAGTGAGGCTGTGGGACAACTTCTGCTAGGGTGCTCTGAGCATCTGCAAGGGAGCTGTGTCTCCTTCCTTCTAGAGTTCAAACCTGTTTCTCAATTCTGATTAGTCATTGAACACTGGTCACATATAAATGTTAATTAGCACGAATGACATTCACCCAGCCCAGTGTGACTGTGACTGACCCTTGTTGGCTCTGTATCATGTGATGTATCACGCCATGGAAAGGACTCACGTTGGAGTAGTTTATGAAGAACTGTAGCCAGTGGGATGGACTCACACTAGAGAAATTTGTGGAGGACTTCCATGGGAGGGACCCACACTGGATCAATGAAAGAGTGTTAGGAGTCTTACCCTTGAGGAGGAATGAGCAGCAGAGACATCATGTGATAGACTGACCACAATCCCCGTTTCCCATCTTCCTGGGCCACTGGTAGAGAAAAAGTAGAGAAAATTGGGAGTGAAGTTAAGACTGGGAAGGAAGGAGAGGTGAGGGAAAAGTGTTTGTAGAATTTGTGTTTGTTTCTCATTATCCTATGTAATAGTAATAGTAATAGTAATAAATTAATTTCCCCAAGTGGAATCAGTTTGTCTGTGACACAAACTGCAGTGTGATCTCCCTTAGCTCAGCTCACAAGCCTTTCATTTTACTTTCTGTCCCCTGTCCAGCTGAGGAGGGGAGTGATGGACCAGCTTTGATGGGCACCTGGCATCCAGCCATGGTCAACCCACCACAATAGGAAATAATTCAACATAGTGTTTCAGGTTACGTAGCATGAACCAAACATGGTCCTGACAATGATTTGAGTTTGCCACCACACTCAGTTTATCAACACTGTAATTAGTCACCTGGAAAGCTCTTGACAGGCACACAGTAGAAAGTGGTATCAGCAAGGATGTTGCATGATTTGTTGTACAAGGGACTGTGTAAAACAGGTAATGAGAAGTGGGAGATTATAACCTTTCGGCTCAGGCTCCAGGAGTTTCCTGAGAGGTGTTGGGCTGTCTGCCACAACTGACATTAATCCAGTGGTCAATCCTGTGTCAAACAGAATTATGTGGACAGGCAAGGTTGAGCCTGTCTGATTGCTAGAGGAGGTGGGACTGTCCTGAAGCAAGTATGTGTGTGGCTGCACCTTGGAGAGCTGGGGGAGAGGAGTTAGAAGATTAGCACCTTTCTGAAGACACCTGGAAAGGTGCTGATAGTACCCAAATGTACAGCACAGTCCCTTGAAAATGAAAGACCTAGGGAGGAAAACAGTGTAATTCCCCAATCCCCTTCTGTCATTTGTAATTAATCCACTGACCACCTATCTATATTGCAATCTCATCAGTGAAATCAGTCTCATCTTTGATGCAGAAGGAAAGTTTCTCTTGGTCTGGCTTTCCATGCCAGCTGTGAACCTGAACCAGAACCAGAGGGAGTGTAGTACTGCCCAAAGGCAGTGTGTTGGTGGCAGAATGGCTGAATGGGGATATGGTGGAGGAGTTGCTGTTCACCTAAAGCATTGATGCTGTATAAGCTGACAGAGGTCAAGAAGTGATAGCTTTGCATGCTACATACTGCATAATGAGATAGTGTAATATTTGGTAACCTGGGGTCTTACAGCCATATTGTAATATGTAAATATTGCTTCACTTGAACTGGGTGGTGTTGATTCTCCACCACTGATAAGGGTGACTAAAACAAAGAAATCCTGCAAATGAACCTTGGGATCACCCCAGCCTGAGGGTTGACTGGCTGTTCAAAGCAGTGAGCCAGCAGAGTTAATCCTGGAGTGGCATGGAAAGGTTTATCAGAGCAGAAGGGAAGAGCAAGACAGAAAAACCCCTTGTCTTCACATAAGTGTCTGGGAAGGCATCCAGCAGTGTGCTGTAGGCAGTGCTAACCAGACCCTCCCAGAGGACTAAGGGACATTCATCAATCGAGCTACAACTTCTGTCAAGCCCAACAAGCATGTCCCTGGGTCTTCACAGGCCAGAGCAAAGCATCATCTCTCCTTCCTTCCTCTGGCCTCCTTTTCATCCCACAGCACTTGCTCTTTCCCCTTGCTCTCAGTCATTGACAGATGTATTTCCAGCCTGAATGCAATGGAAAGAAGGATTGATTCATATGGCACAGGAATTTACAACCTACTAGCTGAAATTATCAAAGTGGAAAGAGTCCTTCCCTCCATAGGATGAATCTCAGCCAAACAGAGCACAAAGCTATCGACTTCAATGGATGTCCTGTCAGCCATGTGGGAGAGCAGGATTAGGAGATAAACCCAAGTCACATACACTTTGCCGTGTGTTCATTACACTCCTGGTTCCCCAGTGTTCACTGCAAAAGCAGCCAATCAGCAGATTGCTCACAAAGATTATTTTGCATTTCCTGCACCTTTTAGTTTTGTACATAAGTACCTGCTCGCTTATATTGTTTTTATACTAGCAATGAACTCTTTTTTTAGAATATTAGCATTCTGAGAGCCAGTGACCTAGTCTGCTGCCAAAAGGAGATGGCTTCTAGATGAATTCCTACAGATGTTTTGTGTATGAGCAGGAAATATTTCCAAATTAAAATTACTTCTGAAAATATACTGGTGTGCTGCTTTTTGGCTGGGGTAGAGTTAGCTTTCTTCATAGTAGCTAGTAAGGTGCTATGTTTTAAATTTGTGCTGAAAACAGTGTTGATAGTGCAAATATGTTTTTTTATTGCTGAGTGGTGCTTACACAGAGTCAAGGCTTTTCCTGCATCTCACACCAATGTCTTGTGTAGTTCTTTATTTTTGTTCCCTATTGTTTAACCATCTACAAACAGTTATCATAGAAAATGGACGTAGAGCCAAATCCAAAGATTTTAAAAACAGCACAAAGCCTTGTGAATGAAAAGAGGTGGAAATCCACGCCAATAAATTAAAAATTTTTGTAGGTAGATCTTTTTAATACATCTCAGAGCTTTCATTGTCCCTCCCACATCCACTGCCTACCTACCTAGGCAGTAAGCTCTTGTGTGTTTGCCTAATGCCTGGTGAAAAGGAGGACCATATACCCTCACTAGGTGCTACCCTAATAATTAGGACTAATATGCATAATTAATGCCATTTACCTCACTTTAATGGAGTACCTGAAGCTCCTTAGATAACACCATTAAGGCTCAGAAGAGGTGGTGAGAATCTTTCCTCCCATTGCTCTGTGCCAACTGGATTGCAGCCAGCTCTGATCCAAAGCAGCTGTATCCATCAACAGAGCACAGACTTGTCTCATGGAGTAACATGGAGAATAATCCTTCTCCATATCCTGACAGCTTTGAATGCAAGGGGGAAAAGCATGGCTTTTTCAGTCCACAGCAGGCTGGGCAGATGCAGTGCACTCCAAAAGTTTTTGTGGTGGATTATCAGCTTGTGCCAGGCTCAGGAAATAACCACACTGGTAGATTGGAAGACAAAATGGAGGGAGAAATAGTGCATCTATCTGTTAAAAAAATGCAATATGTCCTCACGGTGGGACTGGTGGAAAAATCAAACAAGCATTAATTCATCCAGGAGTTAAGAATCATGTTCCTGGACTGGCTAAGCCTCCTCCACAAAGCTGCTCACTGGAAGCATTGTGTCAGTGGAAGCACCAACTGAAGTAGACCAAAATAAACAGAAGAGATTTAGCTGTACTCAACAAACAAGGAAGGACTTATGAAAGTATCACCACATAGAATCAAAGGCCCATTTTTCTTCCCTACAATTCCTCACACTTCTGAGATGATGGTTCATAAGTTCATCTTCCTGCTCCAGGACATCAGCTGTCCTAAGGCCATGGAAATGAGCTATTATATTTTTAGAGGTATCTCATTTTCAGAGGTATAAGATACATTTGTCACAGATGGTTATGGCAGCCTTCATTGGGATCTGAGTTAGACTCCTCTAATTAGTCCAGATGTGTGGTGTATTGTGTCCTCTCTGTTGAACCAATGGCTGTATATACGTCCAGACAATATGGCAACACATTCTATTTTTTTTCTGTGATTTTAAGGGCTTCATAAACAACTCTTCCTACCTGTTGCAGAGCTTTTAGAATCCTCAAAGGCTGAAATCCACGTTCCTTGATGCTAGTAGTGCTATCCATTTTCTCACCCTTGCCTGCTTCCTTGAATGTGCCAACATTTCTGCACTTTCTGGGGAACTGTGAAATCAGTTCGATAAAATAAAAAAGTACAGTTGTGGGCAGACACACATAAAAAAAAGGACCACAGACATGATGCTGCAGAATGAGTGAGTTACCTAACTACCTTTTTTATGTGTCCCCCTGCCACTCAGAAAGCTGTTAACCCTGCAAAAGGAAGGTTGTTCAGAGACCTCTAAAATTGAAGTCCCTGGGAAACATCCCTTGAATTTAGGAGCATATGTCAGCTGTTTCTGGGGCAGATGAAACTTTGTGACCTGCGTGTGTCTGGACCATCAGCTTTCCTGACTGGTGGGAAATTCACCCTTACAGCTTTTAGCTCAACACTTTCTTTTGCAAAGGTGTCCACCTACATTTCAACTATAAAGCTAAGGTGTTTTTTCTAAGAGAGCTGACACAGAGGTAGTTGCAAGCTGGACAGTTCCTGGTGCTGGGGGTGTCTTGGGCTAGAGCAGTGATGCTTTGGAAGCAGGGGGGCCTCAGGGGTGGCTCCTGTGAGAAGCTTCTGGAAGCTCCCCCGATTCCATTCCCTGCCCTGCCTCTGTCCAAGACCAAGCAGGTATGGAAAGCTGGATACAACTCTACAAGTAACATATTTGAGAAAAGGTGAAACGAAACTGCAAAAAAAAGGACTTGCAAAGCAGAGTAGAAGATGAGGTGAGAGAGAGCAATGCCAGAGCAGAGACATCAAGGTCAGTGAAGAAAGAGGGAAAAAGGTGCCTGAGCAGAGATCTCCCTGAAGCCCCTGGTGAGCTGGCAGCTGTCCTGCAGCCTATGGAGGAGCACAGTGGAGCAGTCCCTGAAGAAGCATGGTGGAGCAATCCTTGAAGCACCACAGTGGGGTAAATGTGAATTTGTAGCCCCTGAAGTGTCACAAGTGGGCAGACGTGAAGGAGCAGCCTGTGCAGGATTGCAGAGAGAGGCAGATGTGGATCTGCAGCCATGGAGGACCCCGTGCCAGAGAGGTGACTGTTCCCACAGCAGCCGTGACTCTGTGGACAGCCTGGGCTGGAGCAGTTCCTGAGGGACTGCACCTCCTGGGAGGGACTCATGTCCCAGGGGTTCCTGAAGGACTCTCTCCCATGAGAGGGACCCCGTGTTGGAGCAGGGGAAGAAAGTGAGGAGTCCTCCCCTGAGGAGGAAGGAGCAGCAGAAACACCGTGTGGGGAACTGACCCTGAACCCCCCCTGCCTGTGCCCTGTGCCCTGAGGGGAGGCAGCAGTGAAGTGACCTGGGCCTGGGGAGAAGGGAGAGGTGGGGGGAAGATATTAAGGTCTCATTATGTTTTCTCTTTCTCTTTGTAGATTAAATTAGTTTTTGTTTTTTTTTTTCTTCCCCAGTTGAACCTGTCTGGTTTTTGCCTGATGCTGTAACTGGGGAATGCAAACCTCCCTGTCCTTATCGTGATTATTGAGCCTTTGGGTGGATTTTCTCCTCCCTGTCCCACAGTGGGGTGGGAGGCGAGTGACCAGGGGACTGCTTGGTACCAGCTGGGTGGTGTGACACCAGGCTCTGGTGCTACTTGTACAACAAGGACAACTTATGTGCTTGACAAGTGATTCCCACCACTTGAAATCTATAATTTCAAAGTAATTTGGAGTTAATTTTATTCCTGTTCTTCCAACAGATTCAAACTATTTATTTGTTTAAGAGTAAAGCCATGCCTTAATGCTAGCTCTTCTTTGGTGTGTGTATTGTCTTTCTTTCCTTAAACATTATACAACTGAAAGCCAAAAGACCAATACAGTAGAAGTTAAGCTTTTGTGGCCCATGCAGTCATTATATATAAGGTTTGCTGTTATGTAAAACTGCAGTCATTATGTATAATTACTAAGGAAGTTATGTACAAAAGGTAGAGGTCTGTCATAAAAAATGTTATCCTGGAGATCACTATTGACACACAGCCTGCTGAGACCTGTGACTAGAACATGTTTCTTTCTCTTCATGTCTCTAACCAACTCTTTTCAGAAAGCCAAGATGTAAATTTAAAACACACTTCTCTAATTAAAGGCATTCAGTAACCCTAGTGGGAAAAAAGTGGCATTTAAACACAAAATCAAAATCAGCTTATGGATTCTCTCCTTCTCACTGCCCAAGCTCTCCAGGTGCAATGAAGATGCCATTTTCTGGTCTCTGTATTCCCATCCTTAGCACAAAAAATTTGAAATGATTGTTATTTCCCATTGTTTTGTTAAAATGTCAAACTGTGTTGCAAGAAAATTGGTTTCAGGTCAGTTCAGTTGAGTTCAGCTCAGCAGTGTGACCTTCTTCCTGCCTCTGCTCCTTCTTTGAAAAGCCACAGCAAGAAGAATACAGCCAAGGATAGCAAATTGAAATAGGAACCATGGATAAAATACATGGAAGTGAAGGCACAAGCACCTAAACCCAGCCATGGCTTCAGCAGCATGAGAACAGCTGGAGCCAATGGGAGTTTCTTCAGCTCAGACAGAAGTTCACATAGTGGCAACTGCACCTTCTGGTGATGAAGTTTTGGATCCCCAGGCCCATGATGAGAAAAATCTGTCTTCTTGGAGGACATTTCTGAACAAGAAAACCTCCCTTGCTCACCACATGGAACTGCTTAATGAGACAGCAGGTGTCCATAAAGGCAGACTTCTAGTCCTTGCCAGAGCAGCCACTGCTTGCTTCTATCCTGTGGAACCTCAAATATCACTCCCAGAATTGTCTCAGATAACATTCATCCACATTGACACAGACACAATTTAAACGGGCTGTAAGGATGCTGAAACACAGACCAGTACCAAGTCTGGGGTGTAAATCACCCAAGGTTGTACTTTCCTCATGTTTCAATATGTAGAGTGAGCCAAATGTGACAATCACACTGAATGTGAGAGCCCTTAATTTCTTTTAAGTAGGCTTTGAAGTAATGTATGTCGACATCCAGTAACTGCTTCAACCTTGACTCATTTATGAAGATACATTCCATATGTAAGAGCTCAATGTAAAAATGATGAGCCTAAAACAAATGTACTTCACTGCTGAGGTGTGTTGCCTCTTCAGACTGTGTGAGGCTCAGCTGATGGGCTTGGTGACAGCACGTGTGGCACAGGCTGTCCTTATTCATTCTGCATTTGCTCTCAGTGCTGTGACTCCAGGAAGAAAGTGCTAATTGGTGCGAACAAAAATAAAAGTTTCTGACTTCTTATGAGCAGCGAACAAAGGGGTTTGCAATGGCTCATCAGACAGAGTCTGGAACAGAGCTCCCTGTTATGAGCTTTATGTCGCTAGAAATTCTTTCAGCTTGGGAATTTTGGGGAGGAAGTGGCAGGATGAGACCTTTGTTTTCAAATGCTGTTGCAGAGAAGTCTGTTCTCTGGGAAGCGGGGTTTTCCAAGAGACATGGAGAAGTGTGGGGTCTCAGCTCCATGTAGAGCAAGTAATTTCATGTTTCTGTTTCATTTTACCACTTTCTAATCCCTCTCTCTTGTTACTTTTCTATAACCAGTGTTCTTTTATTGTTGTTGTTGTTGTTGTGCTTGTGGCACTACAGAGCACACATTTCCACTGGATCTTTTGAGATGATGTTTTTACACAGAGTGGTGCCTATGAGCAGACAGCCTCTTACCTACCATTCTGGTAATGAAGATTTACACCTTATTAACTATGCATTTATTTTTTGGTGGAAAATACATTAAAAAATTTAACTCATCATTTTATGGAGAGAATCATGGCTAAGAACTCCCAGAAAGCCATTGGAGGCTCACCCACATCTGCAGCAGGACAACTTGAAGTGATGGTGAGCACGGGAGGTTGTTCTTCCACCTGGCCAAAGTGGAATTGTTCTTAAACATAGGGAGCTAGGTTATGATAACAGACAGATCTGGACAGCCCTATCTCAACTCAGAGCTTTCCCTCTTGAGCCCAATTCCAATGGTTATTTCAGCTAGGTGAAACATCAGAGGAGTGAGAGACATCTGGGTTTCTTCAGCAAATTCAATGTACCTTGGCTCACCTTGTTTGGCATTTTGCACCAGCACCTACAAGTCTACGAAGGCAGGAGATGCTTTTCAGATCCTGCCTGTTCATTCCCAGTGGTTACTATAGTGCTGGGAAAGATTCCATAGAGACATTTTACTCCTTGCTACTGGTCCTACTGATAGCGTAGACAGAGAGCTCCTCCAGCTCCCAGTTTACACTGATTTTGAACTAAATGACAAGTTACAGGAGCTGCTCACACGAACAGGCTGGACTCTGACCTCATTGACATGAAGGTAAGTGAGGGATCTCCTCAGTGAATAGGCTGCATCATAGCACCAAAAGTGGCCATCAGCACAAAGGTTATCTACTTTTTGGCAGAGCTTGTCCTGAAAGTTCACTTTGTTGAGAAAGAAGATTTTTTGTTCTCCAGCCATAAAGTTACTACAGCTATAAAGAAGAACAAAAAGGGGAACTACATTTCCTGGATGATAAAGAAATAGAAGGCAAGACGAAGCAGTAATTCCTTATGTGACTTGCTCATCAAAGCACAAAGGTATCTAATCTCCTTAGGAAAAAAAAGAAAAATAATAACTCTGAGAGGGCCTCGCAGAACTTTCAAGATATTTGGTTTAAAACAAGTTAGATCAACTGCAGTTTTTCAGACAGGTAAAGGTAAACGTGGGATTACTTAGTACAAGACAAAGAAAAGCAGTGGATCTGTCTAGGAACTGAAAGAGAGCAATGTTTCAGCTCTCAAGGTGATTAATGGGTGAAATGGGCAGTGGAGAAAATTGATCAATGAGCACAGTAGAAAATAAAATCGAATTAGGCCTCCGTTTTTTGAGAAGAGAGAAATGAGCCACATAAGAAAAAAAATATTTTGTTGATCTACAGTGGATAGAAAAACGTCACAAATATTTCCTCTTGTCTTGGTTCACACCTGGTCTCAATTGGTTTACAGAGCTGGTGAAGTTATCTTTTTCAAGACACAAAATCAGTCAAAATCTGAAGGACAGTAGGTTTTCTCCTCTTGGAGCCACGAGCTCCCAGGCCATGTCTGTTAAATGAGGAGGACCTGGTCTCTGCTCACTGTAGTGGTCGACAGTGCAGACACCTGTATCTGGCATACTTGTCAAGGATCCCTCAGTAGGTGATGGAGACTGATTTACAGACTGTTATATATTTTACTTTCCATTTAGCTTGGGGTAAATGACACTGCCTTTCAGCTGGCTATAAGGGGGGAACAATTAGCTTAAACTAGATGCCTAGTTTGGGATGATTAAGTAAAATTAATCTCTGAGAGAAGTATAGGAATAAAGCTCTCCTTATTGCTTGTAGAGCAGACAGTCTTTGAACCTGCTTTATGTCATTTAAGAGTGGTCTTCATACTTATTCCACATTCTGAAAATCTCATTATTTCATTTACCTAAGCTGGATACATTCTCCTAGTACTTCCCTAAAATGGATCTTATACCTCCTTGCCATACTCCATTTTTAATTTGGCATTTGGGTTTGCTTGTTTGATTGATTGTTTTGTTTGAGAGGCTGTCAGGTTTTCTTTTCCAAGAAGGTAGAGATTGCTGTACCTTACCTACAAAAGCTCATTTTAGAGAGTGTGCTATGATGAGCCCATACACTTGACCTTTAAGAGGCTCAGGAGTAAATCAAGGGTTCAACATGCTTTAAGTAACAAAGCTGAGTTGGTGTTTCTCTCTTCCCTAAAGGAGACATGGGCTTTTTCAAGGTTAAACATGTATGACTCTCACTTAACCTGATTTCTTTCAGCCAGATGGTGAAGGCAGCCAGTCTTGAAGAAGGTCACAAGCTCCTTCTGGCTAAGACTAATCAAGAATTCCTTTACACAGGACTTCAGTGGATTAACAAATATAGCTGTATAAGCAAATACCACTGGCACCAAGTATTTGAAAAATCAGTCATGAGTGCTGCATTCAGTACTGCTTATCACAGGCTCAGAACATGGAGAATTCAAGTCCAGAGATAAGTCACTTTCTTAAAATAAAGTCACTTTCTTTTATTTGTCTACAGTGTATTGCTTTCCCCATTAGCACTCCATGCATGGCATAAGTAGCTATGAGGTTTAACTTGAGATTTATTATCCACTTCTTTTTAAGACCTGAACCTGTAATAAAAAACTGGATCATGCTACAACATCTCATTTTAATATAAATGCATATTAAAAATGAGTCTATAAACCAGAAGCTGTCTGCTGGCAATGAGCTACAGTCATGAAACCATTTGTAAGTACCTTAATTGAACAGCTTACACTCCAAGAATAGCAGGTCAATTCCCTTCACAGCATGTGTTGTACCAGCTGAGCAGGAAGAGATGATGGGGTCATCTGCAAGTTAATTTACAAACAAAACCATTTATATATCAGCATTTCCACAACAAACAGCTTTTTCCCAAGAGTTCTTCCTTTTCAAATATGCAAAGCTGTGTTGAAAGGTCAGCTTGGACTCTGCTGACAAGCAGTCAGAGCTTGTGCTGTAGCAGTCCATTCCCAGTGCCCTGCCATACATGGGTCATTTATCCTGTGAGCAGCCTGATTTTGTATTTCAGACTTGTGGAAAGTGGCCTGGGAGTGCTGGTGTCAGAGATTTTTCAAAAAGGACACTAAAATGTGGCCAGAGGTGAGGGATGGGTGTAAGAAACAAATTTTGGCAATGATTGCTTTTCAGTTTTCTTTGCTGTGGGTGTTATTATCTACCATAATTAATAGATTCAGGAGTTATGTCTTTCATGCACAAATCTTGCATTCACACTTTAGTGTAAGTAAGGACCATGGGGCTCCTTGCCATTTTATTTCTGTGTTTAAAGTGCCTGTAGAACCCTGGGCCTGGAGATCCTGGTGGGGAGAAATCCCTGCACAGGACAGGTGAGCTCTCCAGGTCCACAATTTCCATTCCCTGCTCTGCTGTCCAATTTCTCTGTGACTTTTGAAAATCCAAATTCCAGGTCTGAAGCTATCTGTTAGAGGTTTGGGTGCAAAATATATGAGAATTGCAAAGTCTCTTGCTGTGCCATCCATCATATTGTCCCCACAGCTGGGGAATTTACTTCTTCATTGTCTGAGAAGCAAATACACCCTTGTCAGGGCAGTGCTGTGCTGAGCTACCATCTTTCAGATGCCAAGCTGGAACTGCGTGTGGCAATTTAAGAACGTATGACAAATGTTTAACAAGATTTTTAATGGCTGTTAAATCCAGACTCCTGGATATATTCCAGCTCAGGTAATTACATTCAGCCTGCTTAAGACACTTTAATGGGATAGATCGTTTTCCACAGAACCCCCAGTCTGGTAAGAACGAAATAAACCAACAGCACTGCTGGGGTCCCAGAGTGGGAGGAAAGCAAGGGCTTCCCTGAAACAGGGGAACAGGGAGAGCCATCAGTTTGTATGGCTTTGTGTGTGGTGGCTGAGAGCTAGAAGCCTTTGGTAAAGGAGATAATCTTACCCTAGAAAAGCAAGAAAACAGTTTATTGTACTGATTTTAAAAAAAATATATATATATCTAATGGCAGACTAGAAGTCAGGCTGCTGTGCTAAACTCGGCGGTTAGTTGGTTAGTTCTTGCCATATCCCTCATTTGTTGCTAAACTATAAAGGTAGCATTTTGAAAGTTGCCACTTCAAACGTGAAGCTCTGGCCTAGGAAGCCTCAGGATGTTTTCTGAAGAAGTAAGAAATCAGGCTTGACAAATGCTATCATCTGCTTTTGACCTTCATAGACATTTCTGGATTGTGCTTTTGTAAAAGGAGATTTCTTTGCACACATTTGTGAGGGCCAGCCTTCTGAATTTGGTAAATTTGATAGTCCTTAAAGGGCCTTTTGTAGAGATATCAGCTACCTCTCCTTCTCTTACAGCTGGTCTATTTTCCTGACATGATTTCATTTTCTTTTCTTACTGAGGAAATTGAAATGCACTCACAGATTTACAGCCCCAAATTAATCTTCACATGCAGATTGATTTCGGTAAATTGGATAACATGTATTTGCTTGAAGTAGGCAGAAATTGCCAACCTTTTAGGCAGTGCTGCAGATAACATCTGTTTTGACAGAATTTTCAGAGGACTGAGGACATGAGAGCTTGTTTTTTAGTGTTTCAGACTGCCTAGCAATTGTTTTAATGGTTAATTTTTAATAATTGTTTTCTTGCTAGCAGTAGGCAGAGCAATCAGATACAAAGTGTGTAACACCAGTCAATCATCCCCCTCTCTTTAGGTGATTCCAGAGTAATTTTGTTTCCATCAGCCATGATTACCGCTGCTGGTCGGCTTTGAGTTGTGCCTACACCTGAAAAAATTTGCATTTTATGCCCATTTATTCACTCTGCTGGGCCATCTCATGTAAACTGTGTTACTGGCTAGAAAAGTTGGACCAGGTGTTCCTTGAGGTCCCTCCCAAACTGGCATTCTATGATTCTATCATTTTCTATTAACCACCTATTTTCCACTGCTCACAGTGTGTGCTGTTTTGAATCATTAGCTATTTATTTTAGTCTACAACCTACAGATTAGCTTTCATTTGCAATAGTAGGTACAATGTGATTAGAAATTATAAATATCATGGAAGTTCTGCCCTTATGCAAGTTTTTTTAGGTCAGTTTTACCTCATGCACACTGGAAACTTTTTGTTGTTCCAGGAATGATGTTTTTAGGATCCAAGAGAAATTAAGATTAGTGATACTGCCTCTAGCTCTAAAATGTGTCTCTTAACCAGTATTGGGGTTGTTGAAGTCTTACAATGTCTTTACTGTCAGTCTGTCACTCAGTTTGGTGGCAATCTTGGGAGGCTTCACACCTCACAACAGATTATGATTTAGATAAAAAGGTGGCCTAGGTGTGTTATGTTACCTTCAACGGAAGATGCTCTCTTACTTTATCAGAGAGAAGATAGTTCAGGCAGGGCTGTCAGCCATGTAACCTACTGAACAGAAATTATTTCCAGGTAAATAAAGAACCTCCTCACAAGTTTTTCTTTCAGAGGTTTTTCATAAGTGTATTTAACGCTATTACTTAACTATCTGCAGATCAATGCTCTCCTTGGCCACAGAGATGAAAATATTGTTTGAAAGTGAATATATTTTGCCTTAATTTTCAAAGTGGCAACCAATTTAGAAGTGAGGATTATAGAGCATGATTTAAGCTTATTACATCAATATCAGGCATGAGTAAATCCATGGCTTTATTCTGCATTAAACCCCCAGAGCACAATGTCTCAACTCTGGGCTGGAATTTATTTTTGCATTGCTCTACTGGAGTAAAGCATCTAAGGATCTAAGGGCATCTCAGGGCATCAGTAGTGCTAAATGTGTTAGCTCTAAGGTTTTTTTATCAAGTCTTAGTCCCCTGATCATAGCAGTATGTTAGCTCGTTTATAGTCTTTCCTAGATGGCTTGCAGAACTTTTTCTGCAGAGATTGAACCAACTCTGGCTGAGGGGAAAGCTGGGGTGAGATAGTTCACTCTGAGGGTGACTGCTCTTGAGAAGTGTGCATGAGACCATACAGTGTTTTCCTCCTTCTGCAGTTGTGTTTCATTAACTCTTTAGGCCTCCCATGTCTTCTCAGCCTTGCTCTGGGACACTACAATGCTTTTGAGCATCACAGTCTCATTACTTACACATTATTTTGGGCCATCTGAACTGAACAGCCACAAAACACCCTCATAGCCTGACACCCCTGCCTGAGGCTCAGGGAAGGCTGACCAATGTTAAACCCTAGCAGTGTGGTTACAGACTTTGGTCAGGTGAAGGGACCAGCCTCGGGTTGGTTGACTTGAGGAAAGGACACCCTGGAAGAATCAGCATTTCAAGGTAGGCAGAGATTGTCTCGTGTGTGGTTTCACAGATGGTGTTGTGCTGTGACTGACAGCAGAGCACTGAAAATGCCACTATAATCTGGAGCAAAGGAAATGTTTTTCTCCCTCTCCTCCAGTCATCTTTCAAGTATTGTCAGTCAGAGCACACACAAATGATGCATGCTTATCCCTGTTAACATCAACATATAACACTGTTATCAAAAGATATGGAATGGGATGTGCAGAGAGAGGTAGATGATTGTCTTTTCAAGTCTGAACACAGTTTGAGGTTGAGAAAATCATACTTACAGAGCAAGGCCCTACTCCAGGATACAAAGAAGTAAGAGTTCATTTACTGATGTTGCTTCTTCTTTACCTAAAGCATATAACCCAGTGTTCCACCAAAACCTCTGCCCTCCTCTCCCTTCAAAATAAGGTTTAGCACTAAGACATTCTGAGAAGGTGGATAAAGGGGTAAGCAGTAGCCACTATACTCATAATACTAGACTCATAAATACTTAGATATGTTTTTATCTGGTGACTCATATTGACAGAGGTCAAAAAACTGTTCATTGCAGGACTGTAATTGGCATTTCTTAACAATTACCATAGAAAATTACTGCACTGCAAACATCCATAAATAAATGATAAGTCTTAGGACTGTCTTCCTAATGACCTCAGACTGAGTTTTCAAAACATAAAAAATAAAACCAGAAAGGGTAGAACTAGTTGTTTGCATGTGGGATTTCCAGGCTGTGAAGGAAGACAGCACCACATAACAGCTCAGCGGGTACAGCCAAGACTGATTTTTGTCTTATTTTTGTCCATGAGATTATGATGTTTCTTCTGCTTCATGAATCAAACACTATTGCCTGGGAGAAACATTGACAGATCTACTGTCCCATGCTCTGCCAGCAAAAGTGTGAGCTTAATTATTTCTACTACTAAGAGTAAATAAGACCTGACACTCTCTCCTTTCATTTTACTTTTGCTTTCTGTCCTAGAGGTTTAGTCTTCTCCTTCTGACAATCTCTCCTAAATACTTCCATGGTGAGGCAATGCCATTGTTTATGCCTGAAAGCTCTTCTTCTGCCTCCTAGTTCAGAAATCACCTGAGGCAAGCAGCAGTAACTCATTATCCCATAGTATGAGCATGAGCAATAATGAGCACTCGATTAAAATTCAATGTCCTGTAATACAAACACGGTGCATGGCTTACAGAATTTAAGAATCTCAGGGCTTAGTTATTATGATATGAAATTCTGGAAGCAGTGACTATTATGGAACAGAACGGTGCTGATCCAATTGGCAGCCGCTCACCAGTGGTGTTCCCCAGGGGTCAGTGTTGGGCCCAGTCCTGTTTAAGATCTTCATCGATGATTTAGATGAGGGGATTGAGTCCACAATTAGCAAATTCACAGACGACACCAAGTTGTGGGGGAGTGTGGATCAGCTGGAAGGCAGGAGGGCTCTGCAGAGGGACCTGGACAGACTGGAGAGTTGGGCTGATTCCAACGGGATGAGGCTCAACAAGGCCAAGTGCCGGGTCCTGCACTTTGGCCACAACAACCCCATGGGGAGCTCCAGGCTGGGCACAGAGTGGCTGGAGAGCAGCCAGGCAGAAAGGGACCTGGGAGTTTGGGTCGACAGGAAGCTGAACATGAGCCAGCAGTGTGCCCAGGTGGCCAAGAAGGCCAATGGCATCCTGGCCTGGATCAGGAACAGCGTGGCCAGCAGGTCCAGGGAAGGGATTCTTCCCCTGTACTCAGCCCTGGTGAGGCCACACCTCGAGTACTGTGTCCAGTTCTGGGCCCCTCAGTTCAGGAAGGAGATTGAGGTGCTGGAGCAAGTCCAGAGAAGAGCAAGGAGGCTGTGAAGGGACTCCAGCACAAGTCCTGTGAGGAAGGGCTGAGGGAGCTGGGGGTGTTCAGTCTGGAGGAGGCTCAGGGGAGACCTCATCACTCTCTACAACTCCCTGAAAGGAGGTTGGAGCCAGGGGGGAGTCGGTCTCTTCTCCCAAGTAGCTACCAGTAAGACAAGAGGGCATGGACTTAAGCTTTGCCAGGGGAGGTTTAGGTTAGATATTAGGAAGAAATTCTTTCCAGAGAGGGTGATCAGACATTGGAATGGGCTGCCCAGGGAGGTGGTGGATTCTCTGTCCCTGGGGGTTTTTAAGAAGAGACTGAATGTGGCACTCAGTGCCATGGTCTGGAGACCACAGTGGTAGTGGATCAAGGGTTGGACTTGATGATCTCAGAGGTCCTTTCTAACCGGGATCATTCTGTCATTCTGTGATTCCACCTTGGAATTAATACGTCTCATAAGTTAAGATCGGGCTCTGGAATATGATGAGTGAATTTTGTGGCTAACAGCCTGAAGAACAGGAGTATACTCCCTACTGCCAGTGAACCTGGTGCTTTCATTACTAGAGGCCTGCTACTCCTTGCTGTGCTAACCAGTAACGTCTTGTTGTTTTTGCATTCCCTGTTGTCTGTCTGCATCCATACAATACGTCTTGTTTTGCACTGATTTAGCTGTTTCAGGAGGTGGAATTTACTTCTATTTCTGCCCAACACTTACTGCCTGGCTTGGCCTCCTAGGTACTTGATCAAGGTAGATAATGGGATAGTCCTCAAAATGCAGCATAGCTGTTGAGAGGGTTAAAATGACAGTGAGAATGTCAATGCTCTCCTAGAAGTTATTGTCCCAAATTAGTAAGGGAAGACTCAGAGAAATGTCCAATTGCTCACAAGTGGCAAGAAGAAGAGAGGTTTTTTTACATGGTATGTTAATATCTGGGTAAAAAAAAAGGGAAATTTCCCTGAGGATAAGTAGAACCTTGAGGAAGGACCACTTACTACTGGAGACTGTCTGACATTAGTGTCTCCACCTCTCCACCTTCTGCTTCTTATCCCACCACAGAAGCTGCAATCTTTTTACAGGTGTGAATGGACACCTTTCCTCTCCTCAGCCAGTCCTGCAGCCTAAGGATAGAGGAGATGAATATCTGGAAAAAGATGACCCCAGCTCCAAATTCACAGCTACCAGATCAGCATGCCTGGACATGTCTGTGTTCCTCAGAGGAAATGTCTGACATTTCTACCAAATAGCTTTATTTCATGCTCATCTACATCAGTCAATTGGGTTGGGTCTGGGAGGTTTCAGGCCACCTCTCAGTTCTCTGAAACAGAATAGCTGAAGTCCTTCCTTCACTGAAACAGCTTCAAAGCAAATATACCTCACTGATATGATCTGCAAAACATTTTCTCTTCTAGGATTTTTCCAAAGAGAAAGATCATTTTGTTTTAGTTTTATGAGACAAAAATGGTGATTTCTGTTTATTATTTTATTCTAGTTTCCTCTGTTGTAGTTTAAACACTCACTTTTGGTTTTTAGACCCTCTGGGGAAAAAATAGGTAGAAAATAATATTTATCAAATTCTACAATACTGAAGGTTTGGGTGACCGAGGCTCTTCTGCAGTCAAAGCAGCCTCCTCTGTTCTTCCCCTCTGAGAAATCTGTTCCTCTTCTAAGCAGGTCACTGGCATGAGACTTGGGGAAAAGAGGCTCCAATTCCCATCTCTATTACAGCTTCAGAAATGGAAGACGGGAATGAGTGAATTCCTTCATGTGGCAAATTTGAAATGCCTTTCATTGGGTCTCCCAGGGACTGACACTGTTTGTCTCTCCATCTCTCTTCCTTTCTCAGGGTGGAACTGCAGCCACAAATCCAGTTAAAGAGCTTCCCACCACCCCGTCTCTAGATGAACATATTGCAGTTTTTGTCCCATCCACTGAGCCAGTACAATTGTTTCTGCCAACATGAAATCTTATTGCCATCATGGCCCACATATCCCTGTAACATGGAGCTGTTGCCTCAATATTTTGCACCAGAATGAGAGGAAGATCTGCTCTTCTGTTAGTTAGCTAACAGAAACATTGCCACTGGCTCTTCAGTTTCAGATCACAAAACTCTCTCTGCTCCCTGCCTTTTTTTCCACTCTGCAGAAAACACTGTACTTGTAAATTTTAATTTTATAGGGAATGCTGCACTCCTCAAAGATGTAATGCCTCTTCATATTTCTCTATCACTAACTGAAGGAACTGGAAACTATTAAATGCCCAAAGAAGCTACATAAAGCAGCTTTTAAGTGTTTTCTTCCCTTTCCCTGGTACCCATTTCTTGCAGATACACAGTGAAGTATTCAGGTTTTCCCTGTCTGTGCTTTTTGCAGTCCTCAATCTTCAGTGTCTGGAATGTATTTTAACTGTGCTATTCTTCTTGATAATGTATTTTTATTTGACAGTCTGTGCTGCTCAATAAGAGCCAAGAAATAAGTCACCCTACCCCCAGAGAGCCTTCCCGGAGATTCTTTTTAAGGGCATTCTCCTTGTTTGTCCCATGTAAGGCCAGGGACCATTTTGGGGAACTCTTTCAGGGTAGGTCTCTGCAGAGAACACCAGCCCAGGCCTGGAGGTGAGCAGTTGCTAAACAGCACAGGCTGCTGCAAGCTCGAAATAGCCTCCTTTGAATAAAAAAGATTTATCACAGCAGAGCTGGCTGTAATAGACCAAAGCCATTACGTTAAGCATGGGTAGCCAGGTCTCAGGGCTTGAAATCTCTCCTTGTCCTGGTTTTTAATTGTCCTGGGCATTCCTGCTCTGCTTAGTGCCACAAAACTGAAAAGCAAAGCAACAGGCTGCAGATGAGTCTTCCCAATCCTTTCTAAGGCACAGCCCTACACAGTTCAAATCCCCATTGCTAAAAAGCCACAAAAGCTTCACTGACATTTAACTACTGACACTGGTGCTGAGCATCACTGCACCTTCTTGCAGGTACTCTCTTGCTGTGGTTCTCTGTATCTATGACAGATCACAGCTTTTTGTATATTCTTGTGTAGCATTATATATTCTTCAAGTTTATTTCACCACTATGGTACTTTCCTTCCAGAAACAATGGAACTGGCCTGCATGTGACCAGTGCTCCACATCCTATTGTTAAGAAAATGGCTGTGACAAATAGAGGGTGAATGGTGAAAATTGTTATGAAGGAGAGCTGCAGTTCACACTGCTGCTCATCTAGTAGTTCATTTTAACTGTTCAGTGTCAGAGGCTGAAATATTTCCTTTTTAATGAGGTCAGATATTTTTAATGTAGATTCTACAAGATTTAGGTGATTCACAAGGTATGCATGCGAACCACTTATACTCCCTGGAAAGAAGTAGGGCATAAGAGAGGGCAATTGCTCTATTGCTCTGCCTTCAGTAGTAGAGTTTCTGAACAGAAGAGCTTTAGTTTTGAGTCAGCTGCAGCTCAGCACAATTCAAGATCTGTAGAGTGTGATTATGAAAGGAGTATGGGCAAAGTTTTCTTGATGAAAGGAGGATGAGAAGGCAAAAGACATTTCAACGAGCTAATTAAAATCGATGCCAGAAGAGATCTCTCTGATGCCTGGGTGGTGAGCAACCAGCAGGTGTCTTCATTACTTAGACTGCTGGTGATAAGCTACATATAAAATTACAGGGTAGCTAGTTTAATTTCAGCTCCAAAGAAAGTCTTAGCAAGTCTCTGGAGAGGTGGAGTGGGAGGAAAGCCCATAGAGGTTCAGGCTGACAGCTTGATATTTGGATGGGAAAAAGTGTTCCAGAAGAGAAGACTGTGAGCTTAAAATCTTTTTCTTTAAGAGGAAGGGAATCAATAATATAGGGTGAATTTTTGTTTAAGAGAAAAGTAATCAACATGGCTGGTTACTGCTGTTATAAGGGGTTTGACTTGTATCCCAGTGGACTGCTGTTATTTCACACAGTCTTATTTTCCACCCAGAAATGTGGGTTCCCTCCTCTAGCAGTCCCAGCATGCACCAATCCATGGGATGGATGGAAGGAAAGAAATGTTATTGGTGCTAATGGCTGCTCTTCAGTTTCCTCCTTTAAAGGAATTGCTTGCAAGCTGAGAAAATATTTCAGCATTAGCTGGGAACTGTTATCAGACTTGTGCAGGTTGCAGCTTTTATAACTTAAGGATGCAAAGCAGGGTTCATTCAAGCAGTGGCTTCATATCAGAGCTGGGCAAAATTTGTGGACATATTTCAGTGCAAAAATAGATGACATTTTCGTTGCTCTTTCATGTTGGTTCATACAGGTGACTTCTGTCAATGAGCTTTTGATAGAAAAAGAAAAAGAAAAACTGCAACTTTCTATTTCAGGAAGAAGATAAAGAGGAGAGCTGTGTATTAGCAAACCATCTCTTCATCACATAATTTGGAGACAAGGTTTACAGATCTTTTCTCCCTCCCTCGTGTTCTGTTTAATGTTCACTCAGCTGCGACAGAGCAGAAACTGTGGGCAAAAAGAAGAGCAAAAAATATGGCAGGATTTGAGGAAGTATTTTTCAGCTCTACAGTGATGACTTCTTATAAAAAGTCAAACTAATAATTTTGTCCAGATACTTTAATGTGATGCATAAACATTTCTCTGTACATAAAAAATCATTCCTTTGTTAAAAATAAGTCATCTTGCAAAGTGCACTTGAAAGCTGTGACAAAATATAATTTCAAAATACCAAGGTATCCTCTTTTATTGACTTGCCAAGACTGGAATTTGGAATGTGTTTTGTTTTAATGTTCTTGTCCCAGTTAGTAAGAGAGTTTGAAAGATGGCTCTAATGTACTGTGATGTCTTTTGCCACAAGGAAGTGGAAAGTCTTTGATTTATTTTGAAATTCTTTCTGCTGACTCAAAGTAAAGGTAGGCTGAGATGGGAGATACAAAGCACTGTTTTGGATTTGCTTTTTTTTTTTTTTTTTTTACTTTTAATGGATAGAAAAGATATGAGTGGCCCAGGATAGATACTTATCAAATAATTCAATTAGATGTGAAGGAAAAATAAATATGTGGAATTAAGCTTAGCTAAACTTTGGCCTACTGAAAACAAAGCTTGTTGACTTCTAAAATATACATATTTGCTGCATCACAAACAATGTTATTATTAATGTTATATTCCTTTTTCTTTTTATAACTACATTAAAACCGTGTTCATTTTCTGAATAAAATGCTGACAGAACTGAAAGGCATGGTGCAATAGACAGTAAAAATTAACCAATTAAGTCCTCTTGCTTTTACTTGGAATAATAAAGGATATCTCACCTAAGATCAAGGTGAGGTGGTATTGGTTTTGGTTAGGGGGGCAGAAAAAGCTCTGGAAAATGAAGTGACAGAGGCAGTTTTGTATCATTGTTTCAATTCTGTGATCTGCAGTAGTGACAGTTTTGCAAACCTGAGATTGCTGCCGCGCTGCATGCATGGCAATCAAGGGAGCAATTATATTCAAACAAAACCTCGTACTTGACACATTGTGAGTTATTCTGATTATATTTATTTTCACCTAGTTCATGTAGGTATTACAAAATGGCCAACTATTCCTGTGGGCGTTTTCTTCATAAGATGTTTGTGTGATGTCTAATAAAAAACAAATGTTTTTTTAAAAAAAAAAAAAATCAGAGCAACCATTGCAGATCTATTAAGGATTGCAAAGGACTGCAAAAGCAACAGGGAATGGAGAATATTGAAACACTCTAGTTGTTTGCAATGCTCTTATCTCTAGCAGGAGATAAGAGTTTTTATTTCTAGGTCTTTTCTAGCTGAAATTAATGGGCTTCCCTAGCAAGAGGGTAAAATTGGGAAAATTACGCTTAATATTTTAAGAGGGGAAGCTACTTTAATCTGCAAGGCATAAAGGTGGCTCTCTTTGTTAAGAAGTACCTTTTAAACAAGCAGCACAACATATGAGGTAAAGAGCCCTAAGTGAACAGAGTGAGACATCTTCAGAAGACAGAGAACGTGTGCCAAGCTTCACTAAGTTCCAGTGCCAGCAAGTTATTAGCACCTCAGACATTCAGACGAATATGTGAAAATTAACACTAGGCAGGTGTTTCCAGAAATAAATCCCCTCAAGGACTTTGATAAAGACCTGACATGGAAACAGGACTGTCTTTGGCCATTTGTCACCCTGGCAAACTCTGGGCAGGGTTCCTCTGTGTTGACTTCAGAGACAGAAAGGTAAGTGTGTAGTCAGCAGAGGGAGGGGGTGATACAGGCATTTGCAAAATGGAAACTTACAGCATCTGAGCTGCACTGTCCCATAGATCTTCCTCTGTCTCTTGACTGAGTACAGAGGGAGCTCTGGTTGCAACCCTGGGCTTCCTTCGGGGGCTGGAGGTGGTGTGGCTGCTTGTTGTTGGATTGATTGACATGATGGACTGTAGGGCTGGTGGATAACAAATTGAACAACACAAGTAATGAGTCCTTGAAGGCCAACCACACACAGCACTGCATTAGCAAGAGAGGTTCAGGTAAGAGAGAGGATTCTCACTTCAAATTATGTTATTTAGAGAGTCATACAAAGTCCAAGCTGGCCTCAACCACAGCCAAGCCTAACCTCCATTTCTTCTTCTGTGTTTTTTGTAAGAGCCAGAAAAAGAGTAACCACATTAAAAGGGTGCATAGAAGCCCAGGGACAGGCCAAGCCTTCATGTCTGGCTTTGCTGGGTGAAGATAAGCTCAGTCCTCCATACAGTGATGTTTCCTAAGGACAGTATGGGCACTCCCACTTCAGGACTCACTTGGTAGTATAGATGTTTTTTTATAAAAAAACATCTTGTGGCCTGAGCATGTTTTCTGAAGGCATAGGGTCAGACCAAGATTTAATTACAGTACATCAGTTCATGACTTAGCACAGTAATTATTTGTGCAATTTTAAGCATCAGAGCAGGTTTATTAAATTTCTTGCTTAAGAACAAAGATGATTTTAAGCACTCTGCTAAGCTGGAACTTTAAAAGCTCATGCCTATGCAGCAATTATCGTGGGATTCAGGAGTGTCTCATGCAATGTGATGCTATTGGAATACCATTACCACAGCTATCTGCTAAGCCCTGGAATGTCCAAGTGGCTGGTTATCACTGTATGGTTTTGCACAGGAGTTATTAAACTTGTTAAAGGGCAGTTTTCTTCCTGCCACTGGCTCAAATACTATATCTCTCTTTTATACTCTTCATCAACAGAGAAGTATGAAGATGCACAGAGTAGTTTGATGGTGGTAAAAACAAGTACTTGAAGAAATTTTCTATATACTTGATGTAATTTATTTTCCATCAAAACAGTCTCTGAGTAATAGGTATTAATTAGCACTGTGCTGTAGTATACTGTTGAGGTCATCTGGGGTTATCTTGGATGTTTCTTGAAAATGAAGCTTGTGGCTACATCACTACAGAAATTCCATTTCAGCTTGCAACTTCAGCTTCATGGTTGGTGCATATAAAATGTTACTGCTCAACAATCCACACTGTCAGTTTGCAAAGGTTCCTTGATAAGGCTATATATTTTGTTGCCTTTAAGAACATTTATTTTTAGAGGAGGAAGGAGACTTTTCCTGAAAAAACCCCACATTGATAGCAGGTGCTGTTCATGAACTTGATTTCTTTGCCGTGCACTACTGTACATTCTCATTTAGCTTTGTTTCCACTCCACACAAGCAGAGAAATAGGAGTGGTGAGCCTCTAATTGGGAAGGTTTATGCATGTGAATGAGAAAAGTTTAGTAGGAGAGGGAGTGCTTTTATTAAACCTATTTGTATGCCTTCAAACCTGTATGGCTTTGGCCTTTCATTTTTCTGTGTTCGTTTGTGTTCCACCTGTGTTAGCTGCTTTAATGAAAGCCATTCACTTGGTTGAGAATGGGAAGGAAAAATTAGAGAACTGTCTGCATCATGGAACTTCTGTAATTACTACATTGACAGGCAACTTTGCTCCCCTCTCTCCATTCCTAACTTCTTGGCTGTATTCTACAGGGTGCTCCAGGGAGGTGGGCAGCTCACTGCTGAAAAGGCTGGTGAGAGGATGCTGGGGGTCCCTCTCCGCCATCTGGCAGAAGAATGTGCAGAGTCAACACAATGCCAGAGGACAGAGTGGGGCTTTCAAATCAGACTGTTCCCAGTATGAAAGTGATGCTTCAGAAATTTCTGCCACTATCTGGCGCCATACAAGTATCTCTTGATTAAATCTCCCCAAGTCTTTGTAGGATTTTTTTGCAGGATTTTCAGAGAGATAGAAACAGAGATGTTAAGTTCATATGTGAAGTCTGTGGGAGACGCAAAATAGCAATATCTAGATACTCAGGTCTATTGCTTCAGCACTGTCCATCTTTCACTGTACCCCATCCCTGGAAGCTTTTAAAGCCAGGCTGGAGAGGTCTCTGACCAACCTGATCTAGTGGGAGGTGTCCCTGCCCATGGCAGGGGGGTTGGAACTAGGTGATCTTAAAGGTCCCTTCCAACCCTGAAAATTCTATGACTCTAAGTAGCAAAGTGACTTGCATTAGAGCTTTCCTTCACTACAAGGATCAACAATTTCTGTGTTGACAAATTTGAAAATTACTGTGTCAAATAATCTCATTTTCACTTCTCAAAAAAAATGATACTTTCAGCAGACTCATGACTCCAGGTCATGAGTGTGTGCCAGTCACAGACCCCTTCAAGACACTTCTCTGCAGGACACTGCTGTACTTGGGGTGCTTTTACATCACAACTCCATTTGTAAAATATGTGCTGCACACTGCAGAGGTGCAAGCCTGTTAGTTTTATCAGAAGTCAACATCACCAAAATATATTGGAGCTGCACATAAATCTACTTGTTCCTTCAACTCTTGAGTTGGGCTCTAATGAGACCTCAGGTGATGGTAGCAACTGCACTACAGATGGGATGGCATTTCTCAGAGGCAGTGTCCTGTGCCAACACAGAACAAACTGAAAAGAATAAGACAGATGTTTTTTTCTCTAGAACATATTAAGGAAAGTGTACAGTACTTTATTTTCCACTGCTCCTGAGTTGGTCTTGATGTCAACCATAACTTCACCAAATACAAACTCTGCAGAGAGTAATTTTAATTCTAAGATTGTCCTCAAACTGCTAGGTACTGATGACAAGATACAAGTGGTGTCTTAATATCCAGGCAATCTCAGTAAGACACAGAGGGTTGTACCAATGTGTTCTGTATCGCCATAATGGAATGTAAAATATTTGAGTGTATAAATTGAAAACTCATTGTGAAAAATCAATTTACTTTCCCTAACCTAGTAAATGGTAAAGGCAACTAAGACATTCAGGAGACTTATCATTGGAAATGAATGTAATAATGTAATTCATGCAGTGTAAGGCAGACTTTAGTCTTGATGGATGGTGTCTGCTTGGTATTAAACTCTGTTTTGCAGAATAGGAAAGTCCTGAAGGAAGCAAAATTTCTGCCAAAGTTGGCAATGTGAGTGCACGGTGATTAACAGTGTGCCAAATCATTCACTAATAATTCAGTCAGCCAACACAGCCACCAGCTGGTTTGAAAACACCATGAAAGCAATTTACAGACCTTTTCTAAATTTAAAGTGGGACTATGTAATTGCCAGTATAATAAACTGATCTTTAACTGAAGCTGTTTTCTTTAAAAGGCAAAGGTATAAAACCCTCACCTGAGCTAAGAAGAGCTATTCTTCCTCCTCTGCTCACCAAGGAAGAAGATTCATCTCCATTTTCTCTTTGTGCAGAGCAACATTATTCAAGGACTAATGATACAATCCTTTCTTTACAGTCCCTGCTTAAGCAGTTCACTGGGACCTTTTCTTGGGTGAAGATGGTAATATTTTCCTAACAAGAAAGAAAGTTTACTGCACATTCTGTCCAAGAGTCACACTGTAACTCCGCCAACTCATCTCAGTTTTCCAGTATATTAGGGACAGACACTTTTCAGATCCATTTATCATCCCTTCTGCAGCAGTGCCCCCTGTAAGAGCTGGAGATGTGACAGTGTCTTGTGCAGCCCATGGCATTATCTGACACTTACTATGACATGGGAACTACTCTGCTCTTGCAAAAAGGGTGCACAAGGGTTGGGTGGTCACCTCTATCTTTGGACTGGAAGGGTAAAAGCAGCTGGAATTTCAATAAGGGCTTCTGATGTCCTGTGCTGCAGTTGGTCATGTTCAGCATATGCTTTTGACACAGGAAAACAGGACAGCTGTAGTTCCTCTATGTCTATAGGTACCTCCCAAGAAAGAACAGAGCTCATTTTATGAACTCTTTGTTCAAAACCATTTCAGGTTGGTGTGTGGTTGGAAGGGAATGAGACTGAGGAAAAGTTGAGTGGTCCAGTGAGGCACATTACGGCCTTCGAAACACTTTGTCCTTTGCTAGTTTCTGACTTTTGGACATATTTCTCCCAGACCTCTTCAGCCCCATGGGCTGTGCTTTTCAGGGTACAACAGTTGTCTAGTTCACTACTGATGCATAATCCTTTCTCATTTAATTTCTACCTTTTCTAATCCCAGAAATCAAAGCAAATCCAGGCCCTGTGTGCAAGTTTGGGTGGCAGTGGGTTAGAGCTGGAAAAGGGAAGCAATACTGGGGTGTTCGTGTCCAGTTTCTAGTTCTACCAAGGCAAAAGCCATTACCTGAGCTGGAAAAGTGATAATGCTTCTTTCAGACATAGCAAGCAATGGGAAAGTACCTGCACCTCTGAAAATCAGTGTGACATTCTCTGATAGTAACACAAAGCAAGTTGGAGCAGGCAAACATATGAATGGTTGAGCCTCAGACAAAGCCCTGTTCATGTAAAATTCTTAAAACCAGACTTTTTCCTAATGCTTCATCCTTTAGTTTATTTCTACAATCTAGTTAGACTTGACACTCTTCATAATATTAATGGGAAAATATTATTTGGCTTAAAAGGGAAGATACATCATGTGCCAACATCAATATGATGAATTCATGAGCTTTCAGTCAGAGACAATATTGGGCTTTCAAAAGCCTTAGCGAGATAATGATAAATTAGCCTCATTTCATATATAGGAAAAGTACATTTAGGTATTTAGTCACAAAAGGGACAGAGCTGTCTGAGAGCCGTTCTGGGCCAGGAGGAGCAGCAAATGCAACCTCCAAGCTGAGCATGGGCTTGTGTTCCTTCTGAGGCAATAGGACTCTTGCAAGAGAGAGCTGAAGCCTATGAGATTGTTATTTGCTGTTTTAGGAGATTTAAAATACATGTACTGTAGGGTTTCAGGAGATTAATTTGCTATTGGGAACGGGCAGACAGCAACTGAAATTAAAGCTCCCTAAGGATTTATTTTTTTTCTCTCTCTCCAAAATTGTGTTTCTCTTTAAAATAAAGTTCCCCCAAAATAGGAGTCTGTTCTTCACTCAGGCAAAATGTAGCTGTTCCATTTGACAGGTAAAGCACCTATTCCACATCTGAANCCAGGCCAGTGGGTGCAGCCGATGGAGTGGCCGCAGCTTTCCCATTCTCGTTCTTTTTCCTTTGGAGTGGCAGTAGAGGTGGTTTCCAGCAACTGGAAGCACCTACCTCAGGGCTGCAGGCTGTCGGCACCTTCCCGGCACTATCGGTGCTCGGAGCAGGAGCTTCTGAGACAGCCTCCGGACCAATGTCAGACAAGAATTCCGCTATGGAACGATGCGACCGTCCTGTCATGCCCTTAATGGCAGGCTTGCCGTTGCTGAGTCCCAGAAAGGTGTTCAAACTTTTACCACTCTCAGGGGGAGGAGCGACATCGCCGGATTCCGCTTTTGGTGGCGGCGATGCGGTGTTATTGTCAGGCCGTGGTGGAAGCGCTGCGATGGCAGCAATAACAGCTTCCGCCTCAACTTTTATATCTGTTAGGGCTTTGATTACCAGCCCCCATGTATCTTCTAGGCCGATAATGCCCTTGCTTGTCTCTTCGGTGTGGATGGTTCCCAGTAAGCGGTTAACCTCCACCCAAAGGTCCCAAGCAGCTTCTGCAGATGGGGGAGAAGAGCGTTCCTGCTCCCTCACGCATGCTGCTGGCTTCTGAGTGCTCGAGGACAGACCCATTTTCCTAGGTGGACTGATGATGCGGAGGGGAAAGTAGAAAATCTTCTTACCCGACTCCTTGGGCTGTCCCTTGATGAAAGTTAGTTCTCTCTTCTTCAAGTTCGTCCGGGGAGCGGCTAGACCAAGGTCTATGCCCGCATTCTCCACCAGATGTAGCTGGACGAACTTTTTGAAAGCGCAGAGCTCTGAGAGAAGTCGAGGTAGAGCAGTGGTTGATCTCGGTCAGTCCTGGTGCTCTGAACCAGACCAGCCTCCTCTGCTCCTAGCTCAGGAATGAGCTGAGCATGTGCCCCAAGCACCACCTTTTATTGGCCCCCTAATGCTGCTTACTTGCAGCTGGGGCCAGCCCTGACTGGGCACAGGTGGGCTGAGCACAAGCTCGTGCTCACTGCCTGGCAATTGGTGGATTGCTGGCACCTGTTTCCTACAGAAAGTACCTGCACCTCTGAAAATCAGTGTGATGTTCTCTGATAGTAACACAAAGCAAATTGGAGCAGGCAAACATATGAATGGTTGAGCCTCACAAAGCCCTGTTCAGGTGTCTTTCTTGGAGTTCACATATGGGAATCGCTCTGTCTGTGAAACTGTCATGTTTTAAAAGCAGGAGCTGGGAAGGAGTACAGATCTCTAATGATTCTTATGATACGAAAACTAAATAATGTGTCTTTCTGCCTGAAATACAAGTTCTTTTTCTGTTTTGTTTTGCTTTGTTTTGGTGTTCCCACCCATAATTAAGGAACACTTCATTGCCACTGTTCAAGAATTCTTTCTCATCTTAAACCAAAAGTATTTAGCAAAATTTTAACCAGTTTCATTTCAGAAACTTGAAAATGTTGAAAAAAATGTTGCCATCAAAATTCTTAAAACCAGACTTTTTCCTAATGCTTCATCCTTTAGTTTATTTCTACAATCTAGTTAGACTTGACACTCTTCATAATATTAATGGGAAAATATTATTTGGCTTAAAAGGGAAGATACATCATGTGCCAACATCAATATGATGAATTCATGAGCTTTCAGTCAGAGACAATATTGGGCTTTCAAAAGCCTTAGCGAGATAATGATAAATTAGCCTCATTTCATATATAGGAAAAGTACATTTAGGTATTTAGTCACAAAAGGGACAGAGCTGTCTGAGAGCCGTTCTGGGCCAGGAGGAGCAGCAAATGCAACCTCCAAGCTGAGCATGGGCTTGTGTTCCTTCTGAGGCAATAGGACTCTTGCAAGAGAGAGCTGAAGCCTATGAGATTGTTATTTGCTGTTTTAGGAGATTTAAAATACATGTACTGTAGGGTTTCAGGAGATTAATTTGCTATTGGGAACGGGCAGACAGCAACTGAAATTAAAGCTCCCTAAGGATTTATTTTTTTTCTCTCTCTCCAAAATTGTGTTTCTCTTTAAAATAAAGTTCCCCCAAAATAGGAGTCTGTTCTTCACTCAGGCAAAATGTAGCTGTTCCATTTGACAGGTAAAGCACCTATTCCACATCTGAATTTGATTATGAGATCTTGAGTTGAATTATGTTCTAGTTACTCAGTCCTTCTAGAAAGGCAAAAGGGGTATTAAATGCTGCCCACACAATTTTGCTTTAAATATCACAACAGTTTTGGCCAATGTGCAGCAACCAACCAGGGAAAGAAACTACTTATATGGTATCCTTCATTCCCATGAAGGAGATGAGCATTCCCAGGAAACATCTATCAAGACTAAGAAAAACTTGAGACTTTATTTGGGAGCTCAGCAACGGATGAATAGGTCCAGTTGTCAGGAAGATTCCCCTGAAACCAGCATAAACTTTTCTAATTGATTCTCATTGATCCTACATGTGCCTTTCTTCCCTCACTGTGTATAATTCTCTTTCTTCACTACTTTGTATAATTATTGCTAGTCATGTTCCTCATTATTCATTCCCTCCAGGATCACACACAAAATTGAGCTCCTAATTCCTTCTAAATTTACTTTCCCATCAATTCTTAGTTCTCACTGATTTTTTTTTTTTTCTTTCCCATAAAAACTTCCAAATTTGCACTGCAGATTATGGACAAAAGTCATTATGGTAATACTTCTGTTTACACGTTGCTTTGGTACCCTGGGAAAGTTTTAATAGTGCTCTGTAACTCTGTACAGCTTGCTTTCATCAAAGAGCAAAATGGGCATATCAGTTCAGATAATGTACCCTTGGTTTATCACTAACCTTTGCATTTCTTTTGCTTTTCTGAGTGTTACTCTTTTCTTAGAGAAAAACAGAGCATTTTCTGCTTTCCATCATTCTTTTTTTTTACCAACATTGAAAAAAATTTAAAAAAAAAATCTTAATGATTACTATGCATAGAAAACATCTGAGTTTTTTAGAATATTCCCTTTTGGGCAAGCACTCAAATCCTGAAGTTTTTTTGGCTGTGTGTATATATATATGTATAAATGTGTGTATGTATATGTATATGTATACAAAACAAACAAACAAAAAAAACCCAAAACAAATTAAAAAAAAAAAGTGAAAAATTTAATTATTCTTGGGAAAGGGATTAGCAGACAGGAGTGGGAGATAACATCCTCCAGTCAGTTCTAAGCCTCATTCTCATCTCTTTCAAATCTTTGTGAATTATCTTTTCATTACTTCTGATATATGCACATGAGAGATTTAGAGATCTGTCATTTCTAGATATGTGATTTCCTTGATCATTAATAATAGCATCGTTATCTTACAAAATTATTCAACAAACAAAATTAATAAGCACAACTTTCTGGATTCTGGTGGATGTCCACAAGATCTGGGCATTCAGGCTTTACCACATGGAGTCTCAATATGTTACCTGGGATATAAGAGTTTTTCTTTGCAACAGCATCAGTGCTTCTTGCCATGCAGGACACAGAGATTTAATACTCTCAGACTCTTACTTACCTCTTCAACTTGTCACTATAGTAACTCTTGTGCCTCTCTGTAGAGAGATCTCAAGTTAATTAATGCCTCTGCCTGCTAAGAACCCCACAATAAAGAGAAGTGATCTGTGGTGTTAACAACTTGAAAGAAGTAAAATAACTTTCTGTGGTCTTTTGTACCAATCTTTATAACAAATACTTAATGGTTCCTCTATCCCCAGAGGAAATCAGTCTCTCAAGTCTCCAGTTTCCCCAGGCTGAAACTGTTTTGCCTGTGCCTGTAATTGCTGAGTGATCTCCTTGTTGTTATCTCAACCCATGAGCCTTTAATTACATTTTGTCTTCTCTATCCAGTTCAGGAGGGGGAGTGATGGAGCAGCTTGGTGGGCAATGGGTAATTCGGCCAAGGTTAACCCAACACAGACATAAATAGAAAAAAAAGTGCTTCTAGTGATGATCAGATGGAGCAGACATTTAGTAAGTAGTTCATCTGGTATCATTGTTTTCCATCTGGGTTCATGGAGCTTTCATTTTCCTTCCTTGTATTTCTAGATGGAGGTTATGATGAGAAATGTTGACCTAGATTCAGCCTGCCAAGGAATTTGCATTGATTTAAGGTGCAAAGCCAGCTTGTACTATTCAGATGGAGAAAGAACTGGGCTCTCCTCTGAAGGGTAGACCGAAAACAAAGCTTATTTACAAGTTTGCTAGACTAAGAGTTTAATTTAAGCAGGTTATGAAAGTTTGGATACTGAGGGTTGAATCTTCTCTCTAGGTCACACCTCGAGTACTGTGTCCAGTTCTGGGCCCCTCAGTTTCAGAAGGATGTAGAGGTCCTGGAGCAGGTCCAAAGGAGGGCAACCAGGCTGGTGAAGGGACTTGAGCACAGGCCCTATGAGGAGAGGCTGAGGGAGCTGGGGCTGTTCAGCCTGAAGAAGAGGAGGCTCAGGGGAGACCTCATTGCTGTCTACAACTACCTGAAAGGAGGCTGTAGCGAGGTGGGAGCTGGACTCTTTTCACAGACAACCTTCAACAAGACAAGAGGACACAGTCTTAAGTTGTGCCAGGGGAGGTTTAGGTTAGATATTAGAAAGAATTTCTTCACGGAGAGGGTGATCAGGCATTGGAATGGGCTGCCTGGTGAGGTGGTAGATTCTCCGTCCCTGGAGACATTTAAAAAAAGACTGGATGTGGCACTCAGTGCCATGGTCTAGCAACTGCTCCGGTGGGTCAAGGGTTGGACTAGATGATCTCTGAGGTCCCTTCCAACCCGGCTAATTCTATGATTCTATGATTCTATGATTCTATGATTCTATGATTCTAAGAAACCTTGGAAGCTCAATATTATTTAATACATGTTGAAACTGTGAAATTTTCAGTGCTGCTGCTGTGTTGCCTCAGTGTAAATAAGAACTCACTAGTAAATGGTACTCTTGCCAGTGCAGTTGATCTAAAACCTTGACACCTACAGAGCAGTAAGGGAAAGCAGAACAAGCCATTCATTTTTAATATCATTTAAGAACAAAGTGGATGCTAACCTCCTTATAGCATCAGGTATTGTAACTTCTCTAGATCTGATAGTCTAGGGCTTGTGTAGCACCTGGGTCAATTGCTGTTGAAACTAGAAGAAGCAGCTGGGACTTGAAAGATAATTTTTCCAAAGCTGACAGTGTGGCAGTGGGTTATTCTGGGTATTTCCCAGCCTATTGTGGTTTGACACATCTATCACATATAAACGTTGCAATATAAGCCTCATTAAGATAAAAGATTAAAAAATGGGCTTTTCAGTTGAGTGAATAGAGATGATGAGTATCAAAGATAAAAGGACTGGCTTTTCTTGCACCTTCATTTCCAGAATAAGCATGTTAATAATGTTCATATTTGCAGAGTAATAAAACAATATGGTGATAGGCTGGGAAAAGATGGACATTCTCCACTGACTAATATATTTGTGAATAATTAGGAGTGAGTTTCAGGCTTCTATTGAAAAGTCTTCTTCCATCAATACCTTTTAAAGTCTAATTGTTTTAGCTTCTACAGGCAGAACTGCTAATAGTAATCATCTTCTGTGCATTTTCAGCATGGATACTTCAGAAATTACTGAGCACTCCTTAATATTTTCATTCTTTCTGATATTCATGAAAATTAGTTAACTGTGAAACGAAGAAAGAGCTACTAAAAAGGGTCACAGTGTCCTTTCCTGTGATCTGCAGAGCTTGGCTCAGATGAATCAAATAACAAGAGTTGAATTCATGTAATTTTTTTACATTATGAATCCTTAGCTGTTGCAAATTAATTAAGTAATTGAAATTATGGATTCAAGCTGTCCTGAAAGCATCTTCATTATGAAATAGGAGACAGATAAAGCAATTTGGCAAAAAAGCAGTTTCCCCACTACATATAGGTGTGTTATGATGCTGAAAATTGTTTGCAAGACAGTCCCAAACGTCACCCAATGTCTTGGTTGTTGAGGCACTTAATGCTGCTAAATAAAACAAACTGAAATGTTCTTCTCAGGTTAACCTTTCCCACAAAAAAGGGGTGGCTGGAACCAGTCTGTCTGCTGGGAATGGTCTTTGGCACATCCTGTTTTTCACATAGTTCCAACAATTATTGGTTGACCCAGAGCAAATATAAGCTAGAGAGCAAGCTAGCAATTAAACAGTACAAATATTCATGGCCTGGTTCTTGAACCTCTGTCCCTGTCCTGTTTATTTACTATTATATACATGTCTGAATATTCAATGAACTGCTCTTTTCTTCTGACAAGCCTGGAGATATTATTTTCCTTTCCAAGTCTCTCAGTACTTTTTATTCTGATGGACAGTCATAGTGCAGTGAATCATGGGCTTGCTCTTGCTTTCATTGTCGTCACACAAATGACAAAGCTGTGGTTTAATGCACATTTCCCCCATTTCTCTGGTGCAGCAGGAAGCAGTATGTAGTACATATCAGAGATTCATCACAGCATTACCCATCAGATGGATTTTTCTACCAAGCTACAGGAATAAATTTGAACCAGAAAACTTTCTTACCAGAGACAGTATGGTGTTTTTCTTCTTAAGCAAAGTGCCAAGTGTTGCCTCATTTGGGGGCAGTTAGACTGATTTTACTATCCCACTTTCATGCATATTCTGAAGTCTTCAGACAAATCTGTTACAACCTTGATAAGATGGCAGGAGGGGATGATAAGAAGGTCCTCATTTGTATTAAAATGTGCATTCAGATATGGCACCTTAAACTCTGCACTAGAAGTGATTGTGCACGCTTGTCCAAATGTGCAGTCATTGAAAACATCTGTGTGATGGGTGGGAGCAAGAGGTACAGCTCTGTTGTTGGGATTCACTGTGCAAATCTTTGCTTTCTTGGAAAAAGCTGATGACTTGCACTTGATTTCTATTTCACCATTTGAAAGACTTGTTTTCCTCTGAGTTTATGTTTCACATGTGCTTCGAGAATGAATTCAATATGTTAGGAGTTTCACACTTGGAAAAAGCTAAAATGAAGGTAATTGTTCAGAGAATTTGGGTTTTTGGCTTGTGTTTATTTTTGGATTGCAAAGCAATCTCTAGAGATATACTGACCTGTGTGTGACTGAAACTTTTTTAAAATACTGCTCTAAATGCAAACGTTTCTGTACAGTCACAACATTGCTTTATTGTCAGTAGCTTGATTATCTGTTCCAACATTTTTTCTAGAATTTCAAGATAGTCTGACCGCTTTTTAATACTCTGGCTCAATTGTTCAAGCCTTTTTAAAGAAACTTTCTGTGTGAACTAAGTTAATTACGTTCACAATCACAAACACTGAGGCATAATAATATCTGTGTTGGCTGCTTTTCTTGAGGCTGGGAAAGTGCAGTTACAGATGGCAAGGGAGTATCTGCAAGGAGTGGAACCAAGTTTGGAATACTTTGGATTATGGACATAATTGGGTGAGATACTATCTCTGTAAATGATCTTGGCTATTTATGAAGTTATCTGGAGTGGTGACCTACACGGGGGTGACATCTTCCTGAAAAGAAGATTTTCTTAAAAAAGATAGCTCAAGATCATGTTCCTCCGAGTTAACTTTCAGAAATAAAGATAATGTGACAAAAATGTTCAGCTCAATGTCCAGATTACAGTACAGAAGGGCAGTTATAAAGGTCTTGCTTTCAGCATGCAGAAGATGCTGAAGTCAGTCATCAAAACAGGGTTTGTAACCTTCATGCCTACATGGATCGTGGGTAAGAGAGTAAAAAGAAGGAATAAATACCCAAATCCTTCATCAAGGAGAAGAATAGGCTTTTAATCCACAAGAGCTCAGAAACATTCTTATCTGACTTCAGGTTGCCAGTTGTCTAGGTCTCTGATGGGGATTTTGTGAGATCCAGTTCATTTGGAAAGGCTTCTGCTGTGTAGGAAACATCAAAGATTCATTTTGTTTCACATAACCTGGATGCTCTGTATTTGTTGATTATATCAGTACAGCAACTGTCTTGCCACAGCTTTCAGAATGGATTTATGGGTCCTTGCTGAAAAAAGCCCCTCTAGGACAGTGTCCACCATCATGCAGTGGTAACTGTCAAATAGGAATGGTCAAGATACAAGAAAACTTCAGTGTCTCTTGGACAGTCTTTTGTAGACATATGTGTATGTGTAAATATTTCATAACCATAACCATTTCATAACCATAAATCTTTGGAATGTGAGAAATCAAACTGGAACACACAAAATCTTTTTTCTAGGCTAATTTTCCTCTTCTTTGTTGTTTAGTTTCTACAATGAAAAAAATAGGAGGTAAATGCTCTGTTGCATGTGAGCTGGTCCCCAAACACAGGCAGAGTTTAAGGCAACCCAATGACCAAAGGCACAAGTGTACCTTTAAATTGCAAACCGGAATTCAAATACCTTACATCTATATATATTTGTTATGGGGTGAATAGAACACTGAGTATTCCCAAAGCTCTTCTACAATGGTTAAGGTTTTGTTGAGCAAACTCTTTAATACAGCCCTGTTGTCAGAGAAACTCCTAATTAACTGTACAAGACAAAGGGCAGTAGAAAAATCTTCATTTTACACAGGTGATCAAAGCAAGGGACTAATTAAGCAGCTTGCCCAAAATCTGGATAAGCAGAACTGAACACAGAACTTTGTCTCTGTGTAGAAGGCCATCCATCCTTCCCCAGGCTCCTCTGGCTCAGACCTTTTGCAGTTCTATAGAATACCCAGTGCTGCTACTGATTTAGAGGGGGAGAAAGGAGTGAGCACATCCAGGCAGGCTGAGACAGCACTCACTGTGAACAAATGTCATGCACCCAGATGGGATGGAAGTGAAGAGAAAGTTGAGGAAGGGTTAAATCCTGTTAGTTTCCTCATCCTTGTATGAATTTATCTTCTACTCCACAACACAATGGAGCCAGCATCTCCATAGACCTCATGCTCCTGTTCTCTGTGACCTCCTGCAAAAGGGCAGGTTGTGGATCATAACCATATAAAACATCTGAGGCACAGGAGCCGAATGCATTCTAACTTAGCAGTCAGAGTAAAGTTCAGAAGCATTAAAATCCTTGAATTTGCTTTTCTCTGCACAATTCCTCATCTTTAAAACTAGAATAATGCTGACCTTCCTCACACAAGGGTTAAGAGAAATCCATTAGTGTTTGTGCAGTGAAATGCAATCTAGAAGGTTAAGTGGTTGTTGTTCGTGCCAATAATTCATCACACTGGGCATAAAATTAGAGCTGACAGTGACCTTTTCTTTCCTGAAGTCCTCTTTTGGGTCAGACTCTGGTATCTCTTCTTCTGGCATAAATCCACAGTATATATGTTCACAACAGCAGAGCTGTGGTGGGTTTGCAGTGGTAAAAACTGATGAGAACAATTTGCTCTCAGTTTTCTTTGGTTGGTTGGTTGGTTGTTTTTTTTGTTGTTGTTGTTTTTTAATATTAAAAGCTCTTACTATTAATCAGATATCAAAGTTTATGCAAATCATTTTTGGCAAATGAGTATTTTTAGGTGCTGGCATAAAGCTGATGATAAATTAATTGTCTCTCATTTCTATAAACATACACAACAATAGAACATCTTTCCCAGCTACTGCAATTGCCTATTAGTATTTCCTTGCCTTGCTAAAAATTAATGTGAGAGGGTGAGAGAAAGAAATTTTTGTATACTCAAGAATGTAGGGGAGAACTTCCCTTGCATGGATGTAGCACTTTGCACAGGGCTTCACTAATGATTTCTGCATCAGCTACAAATTTCCAGGGCCATAAGAGTATTTATAACTCTTGGCTCCAACTCCTGTCATAAATGAAGCTTCACTATTATTTACACTTTTGCAGAGAAAAAATGTTACTAATCTTAAAGTCAGCAAATTCCTGAATTACTTAAAACTTGGGACATATGTATGTATGCATGCACAGCTTCTCCAAAGACTCTCTTTGGGGATGGGGTGTGTAGAGTGAGAAAGATCACTGATTGTTCTGCACACAGGCTATGTCTGACTGTGTTCTTTACGTGCTGGGTTTACTAGCATTTAGAGCCAATTTCAACTATTTCCTGTCTTAAAAAAAAAAAAAATCTTGAATGTTTGCTGCCAGAAATATGTCCTGAGTTGCCTAGCTGCAAAATTTTAGTGAAGACAAAAGATTTGGAGTACTACTTCAGTGTAGGTCCCCACAGATGAGTTCTATTGCAATTAAATAAATCAATGTGAAATTAAGAGTATTTTGTCTACTTTAATACCTCTTTTTGCATTGAAGACAAGCTCTGAGACACTGCAGTACAAGAAGGTGATGCTGGAGGCACAGAAACCTGCCTTTTTTAATTAAACAATGGAAGGCAATGATGCATCACAGTGAAGTGGGAAGATCCTAGATCATATTTCACCCACTGCCATTCCCTTGAGCACCTCCATTTACAAACTTCTATGAATAATTTACGCTACAAGTGATTGGCCAATGTTTCCTTTCAATGTTCCCTCTCTAATTTATTGTTTTCCACAGTTCTATTCCTGAAAGCTATGACAGAAGAACAGAAATCCCTGTGTTGCTTTATTGAAGATGTCCATTTTCAAAGTCGTGATGACTGAATCACTTCAGGTATGGATGAGTTGGAAGCACCATAAGAAAACTGTGTCCATTTGGTTTTAATTCCTCTCTTTATGTTTCCTCAAGTTCAGGAATTTCCTGAATCTCTCAGCTAGCTTTAAAATAAGATTAGTCTTTAAAAATTAGAAATCTCAATATCCTCGGATCCCTTTGATGGGTATCTCCCTGTTGGTGTTAGAAGAGATATCAGTGAGTTATTCACTTACATCAGACAAAAGGATCAAAACCTCTCACATCAGAAACTCATCGTTGTCAGTGTTCTGCCTCTCCTTTCATAAAGGAGACCATTGCTTGTATCTGGGAAAGTCATTCAACAAGATGAGCTTCTCTGGCTCCTGTGCCACATATTAAGAGGCATGGTGTAGCATGTTGACAGAACCAGAACTGGGTGCAAAGAAGACAGTGGCATTTCCCCTCTTTTGCTTTTAGTAAAACCAGCTGTAGGGAACTGAGATAAAAGTCAAGTGCTGTCATCTAGTGTCTGTCTCCCCACAGCCAGCTTTGCCATGAAGATGCACTTTGATGCAGCTTTACTCAGAAAAGAGGACAAATCACTGAAAATTATATCAGGTCAGATGTCCCAGGTGGAGAAAAGGTCCTAGATGCTAATGAAGCTCCACAGAACTTTGATGTGCAGGGATGTGCTCTGTCCCTGGCAGCTTTACAAGGGTTGCAGGCTGTCTACATGGGCATTTCTGGAAATGAACCCATGCTGGAGGAAAGGTGCTCATACACACTAAAGTGGGAAGCACTGGGGGACCATGTCTGTTTCTCTGTGTGTGCATGTAACATGTAACTTACAACACCAAAAATTGTGTTGAGACCTATACTGAGCCCCAGAAGCTTCTCACTGTTATTCATCAAAATCTTTCCTAGGCAGCATAATCCATCTGAAATCTTCTTAAATGCCATTTTGGATGAAAGCAGGCAAATTAAAAGCAATTGGATTGCAAGAGTGACTATACTGAACACTGGAGCTGCAGGTAGCCCACAGTATCAATAGCTACATGCTACCAATGGAGTTCTAACTATGGAGAATATCTGTAATCACCAGAAAGTCAGATCTCTTTTCTCCTTGCCTTTACTTGAAATCTGAAGCTCTGTCTCTACTATTAAATTCAGTAATGGCAGGGAGCATTTGAGGGTAATAGAAGTCATTGTCTCTACTGCTAAATTGGTAGAATGGACCCCAGCATGATTGCAATTGGGTTTGGAGACACAGACCAGGAGGGAGCTCAGGCCCATTCCCAGCAGGCACTTCAGATGGAAGTACCTGATTTGAACATGAACAGAGTTTAATAATATGAAGGTAGGTGTTTCCATGCTCCAGTGCCAGAGAACAATCCAGACATATTTAATTTCTTAGAACTGACATATCTTAAATTTCCCAGGGATGAAATGGTAATAACAAAGGAGATCAAGAATCCATTTCACGTATTATATCAACAGTACGTTGTGCATAATCTTAAAATATAATGTGCACTTCAATGCTGGCAATTATATATCTCAGTGTAGAAATCTCACTTTTGTAATTAATGTTGCTCCATTTTCTACTGGGAAATATAATTCGTGGGTGGAATGGAGAAACCTTAATGAATCAATGTCACCGTGTTCAAATGCCTAAAAATCTTTCTATGGCAGTGGAAGAAAGTGGAATATTATAAATGATATAAGGGACTAATCTTGTCACAATCAAAATCCCTTCACAGACAGACTCACTAATGCTTATTCCACCTGCCCAGAGATAGTTTTCTTGATACAGGTAACCAGCAGAAAAAAACCCAACAATAAAAAATTCATAAATGTTCAAAGCAGGTTAAGCTAAAATTTTTAATTAAAATTTTTAATGTTTTGACCAGAATGCTAAAAATGCTCAGTATGGTCATTATTCTGCTAAGAAGTGAGAGATCATTAAGCTCTTTACAGTTGTCTGTCCATCACAGATAAGCAGTCAATCTTTGCTCAATCTTCACTCAGTGCTTGTGTTCAGCTGTTTAAATGCTAAATCGCAAAATTCTATCATTAGCAAAATATATAGGCAGAAAAGATGCTTCTCCACAGAGCATGGTAGCCCAACAGGAGATGTTCAAAGTTGGTGAAGTACATCGACTGTGGATGGGAAGTACTGCTGAAAAGAATTAAAACTTAACAGAAGAATTGGTCTTGCTGGTAGCCTTCTGGTTGCATGCTCTACTCACATTACTGGAGATGCTGGCACCTGAGTTCTTGCTTTGGGGTAAAGGAAAACTTGTGGGTTTGACTCAGTCACCACTTCTGGTCAAGGTGTTGTTTTTCTGACAGTCACAGTGAAGGATGCATATAACATGGATTGAGGACTCCAGCTGTGCTTGTAATCGTTGACCTAAAAACCCTAGAGGAGTCAGAACTACTTCTGTCCATTTTTATTCCAGTTCAGCTCTAAACCACATTTGAACTGAAACTTTGAGTTTCTGTGTTGCTTGTAAATATACATGAAGTCCTGTTTTAGACTTTTAAATCAGATTTGAATATTGGGGTTTTAAAAAGTTGTTTAAAAAACCTCACAACTGTTCTCAGATAATCTAGAGTAAATAAAGCAGTTCAAGCTGCATAGACCTGACAGTTTGAAGAGATCTTTTGTCAGAAAACTAATTTACACAAAGATAGGATCCAAAGTTCACCAAGAGGATCAACTATCATTTTGAATTAAATGTCATTGTAACAAAAAAGTAAAGGCAAGTCTGGTTGAGGGCAGTTGCCACAGTGATGCTATGGGTGTTTAGGTATCCAAGAAACCATCTACTGCTAACGTGAGGGGTTGGGAGAAGAAAGTCTGGCATTTAATCCAATATACCCAACAGAGCTATTAAAAAAACAAAAACAAAACAACAACCAAAACCCAAAATAAAACAAAACATAACATGAACACTTTTTCATCTTAAGTCCATAACAGGAGTTTAGGGATTTGCTAAACATTCAGATAACAGGAGCCTGTATTTCATCTCCAAAACAAGCCTTTGGGAGTTTTGTGGCTTTAAGAAAACCTCTGTCATTTTAAACATCTGTTAAAGAAATGCTAGTTTGTTACTCACTTGCCAAGTTATTTTTTCCCCCCCTCTTTAAAGGCACCCCTGACTTGCTGTGGCATAGCCTGACTCTTGAAGTGCTTTTGTACGTATGCAAAGAACCTGATCTTCTACCAAGTCAAAGGCAAACCCTTCAACCCAATCACAACTGTGAGCGCAGGAGGAAATTAGAATGAAAACATGATTGAATTTCTCTGTTTCTCTAATGAAAGCCATACCTGAATGTAGGTTTAGCAGTTGGGTTTTATCTGGCATCAAGAAAGGAAGAGACACGAGCATTGCTGCAGATCCAGCCTCTGACAGAGGAAAATTTGGAAGTGATTAGAAATCTCCTAAATATCTGACGTTTTCTCCTAAGAAACAAGCTTCCTGGTTTTCTCAAACACAAGAAAAAAATGTTTTAACATCCTTCATTCCAACTAGAAAATCAGAAGGAAAAGGTGAATTTTCCAAAAATGTTGGACTTAATGCCTTCTGTCTCCACCATATCTTCCTTTAAAATGCCTGTACTCCATTTTGTTGTACAACTTTGTGTGTCACAGGAAAAACATCTGCTTAACCCCACTATTAGTAAAACTTTCATTCCCAAAGAACCAGCTTCTCATAGGGACAGCATTTACTTCGGTCCAGAAGGAGGAGGTTAAGGTGTATTAGCACAGGTCATGAAGACAATTTCTTTTAGGAGTACATACTAATGAGGCAGCTGCTCCGACTGGATTAGAATTAGAGTGGTTATGTTACCTCAGTGATTTGCCCTTGCAGAAGCATTATTTTTAATTGGAGGCAGCACTTGTGAATCACCTCATCCAATTCTTCATGGAAGTTCATTGTCACGAGCTAGCAGGCAGCAAAATGCATTCATGGGGCATTGGGTGTGCTCCCACTTCATGCCAGCTCAGTACTTTCCCTCTCCATGGAGCAAATAGTTTATTGAACACCCTCAGACCTCACATGAAAGGCTAGGTATGGAGTGACAAGCACAAGGACCCTCAAGTGTCACGCTGGGGCTGCCTCCTTTGCAGATAAACTGATTCTGTGCCTCGAAATACTCTTGAGGATAGTACCTGCCTCTCGCTGCTGATTCTATTGAAGAGGAAACTAATGGGGGGATTAGAGGAGAGGGGATGAATAGCTACTAAAATGGGACCTGATCTGCACACCTCCTAGCAACTGGTTGTATTTCTGCTCTCACAAAGGAGGTTTTTGTCCTCTCTGAGATTCCCTCAGCCCTACACATTAGTTTTGCTGAGGAGACACATGGTGTGTTCTGTTGTGAAAGGAATGCATCTGACTGTCTTTGTGGTGCAATTTCTGTGGCTAAGCAGGCAGTGGTCATGTGAAATCAACATAGATGGTGTCCTGAAGAAAGGAACTTTGTTTTTACAGCTCAGTCTTGAGAGAAATTCTTTGAACCCTGAAGGAATCCTTCTGTGACCGCCAATGATCCAGAATCTGGGAGTTCAGTTTTCTATTTTGCTCTCATGTGTTCACGAGATGCATTTTTTAGGTCTGCTTCATAATGTCCATCAGGATCAGCCTTCCTGGGCCACCAGTTAGATATGCAGAGCTGTCTCTCACTTTACTGATTTCAAATGTGATAGTATTCAGTCTTTGCAAAAGGGAAATGTCAGCCTCAGAGGCTTCCCTAGAAAAGGCCAGACAGCAAAGCACTGAATCTCACAGTCATACTAAACCCCACTTAATTTGCTTGTCTTAAATCTCCAATAAACCTCTTAAAATCAAGATATCTCAGATATCATTTACCTCCTGCTCTGCCTGAGGGATCTGTCAATATAATCAAATACTTAGCACTTGTACAGAAAGAAAGCTCGCAACATAATATCCTGGAGTTTGTAGCCAACTAATTTTCTAACACCATCCTTTGCTGTGCCTTTAAAAATTTCTTGCCTTGGTCCAGATTAATTTTTACATTTTTTTTTTCCAGGCCCTTTTTTTCCATCCTTATTTTTACCTTTAAGGGCTGGTCCAGAACACACTAAATCACTGGAAAGTTCAGCAGAGATTGAATTAAGACCTTAAAATCTTCTTGAAAGCTCATCTATCTAGAAAAACTAGCAGAGAAGAAAAGAAGATGGTAACTTGCATTTTTTCTGAGACTTTATAAAATTGCCAGGCAGGCACAATGATGGGTATGTTATTGAGCTGATATGTATTTATCAGCTATGGTAAAAGGCATTCATCAGCATCTCTTCTTGTACTTCTTCATTTTCACTTAACTGTGTCACATTGAGAGGATAAATACCTTCTTTATTTTAATATTTTATAAACTGACCACTTCACTGAATGGAAAAAAAACCAACAACAAACCCAAAACAAACAAACAAACAAACAAAAAGACCCCAATACCTCCAGGGAAATTTTTCTAAAACTAGGATGGATCTGTTTTGTTTTGTTTTGTTTTGTTTTGTTTTTAAGAGATTTTGATCTTTTCTACTGAGTGTGAAGAAATTAGATCTTTTTTTCACAGATTTCTGATTAGACTGGGCTCGATGCCTGCCTCAGATGATAGAAGTAATGCATACAGCTCTTCAAGTACAAATAGCTACTTTAGAGTCATGTTTCTAAGTTCCTAAGACACCTAAAGGAGGTCTAACATAGATTCTACTGCTGTGACAGAGGCATCTCATTCCATAGATGTCCTACCTGGCTTCCACCTACCAATTCATTCGGAATCTATGTACTGCTGGCTCCATGAAGATTTCTTAGGTCTTAAATCATTTGAAATGCCTAAGTGCAAGTAAGGTAAGATACTCTAAAGATCCTCAAATGGCACCAGGCCTTTACCTTAAAGAAAATTACATCTTTGAGTGCAAGAGGAGCTGTGCCTGAATCACAACTGATTGGACTCAGCTGGTTTATTAGTGCTTTCTTGTCACAGCAACAAGAAAGGTGTCTGAAATGACTTTTGCATCTACCTGTCACTACAGGAAGGCAAAGATCTCCCACAGGTCCTCTGTTCCATGGCCTGCCTTATGAAACTGTAGTAGGAGACCTTCCAGTTCTGCATCTAAAATAACCAGCAAAGGGATGAATGGATTCCACATGTTCCACACATGGTACTGAATGGTCCCAGTTAAGCAAATGAATCTTCTGTTTACACTTAAATCTCTTAATGCAGAGCTGAGACCCATCACTTGGTCCTTTCTAGCTGTCAGAAGGCTAAAGTAGAAGGAAATTAATTTTGGCTGTTGTGATAGATTCCTGCACTGGAAATATTATAAAGTAGGGATCAAAAAAGAAATAATTAGCCCGGTTCTGGTTTCAAGGTGACTGCAGCTCTAATCCTTACCTGCATGCTGATTTCTGTCAGATCACTCTTAATAGAGGAGCCTAAACTGGTGCTGAGACTATTCATGTACCAAAATTAGATAAGATGAACCCAGCCCCACAGGTCTATTAAAAAGCCATGCCTACTTGAGAGGTATCTTAATTACCACTTGGAAGCATTGTGAATGCACTGTCTGTAATAAATACACATCAGCAGAACAGAACACAAGTACTCCTTGCAGTGTAAGATTGCTGAATTATTTTGATTGCATATGCAAACAAATATACCAGAAAGTGAATTTCTGCCAGGTGACAGTTCCATTGTGCATTTAAGATTTTCACATTGTCATCATGAGTCCCTTATCAATATTCCTTGCCCAGCCCCTTTGCCTGCTGACCTAAAAATATTCAACACCTTTTTTTTGAAACTAATGGTCTTGTTTAGGTGTGGTTTAAATCAGCTATTCTTCATCTAAGAGCTAATCTTTTCTCAACACTGGGTTATTTTGTGGTGGTAATGAGGGGAGGATAATCTATCAGCTGTATAGTACTGGTATGCAAGTCTTTGCCTAGTATGTCACTCATTTCTCCATTACTGGTTGAAAATAAATGTTGAAAGGGGCTTGAGGAATTAATTGAGCCCTCTAGGATTCCAGAAACACAGCAAATCTAGGGACAGAGGGTGGGGCATGTGCATTCCTGATAGTTTTAACCACTTGGATGCATTATTCTCAAATACTGACATACTTCCTGGGAAAGGGAAATATGTGGTGAAGACTGAACAAAGAAATCTGAGATCAATATTTTCTTGTAGTCACCCAGAGGGCAATTTTACCTCCCAGTAACATATCCTGGCCTGAACCCAGACCACAATGGATCCAGCATGTAACTCCAGTAAGCTGCATTTGTAGATGACCCCCGTTGAACTGCCCCATAAACTTGTCAAGGAAAAGTGGGCTTAATTGTCTATATAATGTCAGTAGAATTGATGTCAGTTATTATTGAAATAAGTAAAATTCTAGGATGAAGTCACATTTGGGGAAAAAGTCAAATAAAAGAAAAAAAAAAGAGACAGAATAAAAATAGAGCTCATGTAAGAGTGGGACAAGAGAGTGAGTAAAAATTGGACAAATCTAGATTCCAGTTAGAGAGAAACACATCCTGAGTACTCAAGAGCCCAGCCTCAAGACAGGCCTGCAAGACATCTGCAAAACAGATGAAAAGGATGGGAAGGAGCACTCTCCACAACTCACTACAACTTATCTTGGTTACAACCTAGAGCACTGGGTAGAATACCATTAATATATTAATATATAATATATTAATATATTAATGGCATACCATTAATATATTAATGAGACATTAGCATATTAAAATACCCACCCATAGGCTAGAGGGACCCCTACTAATAAAGAGCCCCTTAGTCTTTGAGCATGTGTAGTGAAATGTTTGAGCATTGCCAGTTCAAATGGAAGCAGGGAATAGGTTCACCATTCATGGGTGCAAATGACAGAATAATGTTAAAGATCTTTCTCATGATTTGGGGTATAAAAATAGCACTTGCAGTTTGGGAAACTGAGCTGGCTTTGTGGAATCCCACCCTGCTCCCCTCCCTGCACAGAACAGGATATGAGAGCAAATATCTCCAGTCTGTGTGTGGATTGGCTTTGGCACACCAGGTCAGGGACTTTGCTTTTAGGGCAACAGGATGAGTGTCTGAAAAGCTGGAAAGGCTGTCATGTTTAAGAAAGAAGGGATACACTCTTCTCTGAAGGAATACCTGGCTGTTTGAGTCTAGACCAGCCAACCAGCAAGGGTGTGCAAAGTTTTAAGTTCACTTCTTGAACCCAGGTTTCTGTAGGCAGCTCTGAATTTTGTACTTGTAATAAAGGCACTAAATTCCAGGAACAATTTCGGATTTCCTGCTAGTGGAATATATACGGTTGGGTCCAACAATTTAAGAAAGCTTCAAAAACTTGTCCAAAAAGGGCTCTTTTAGCCAAGTACAACAGTAATGCTCTGCCATTCTTGCTATTGTGTTCTGGTGTGCATTGTGTGTACTGAGGTCCTTTTCATCTGTGGAAAAAAATGGCAAATTCAACTGAATGCCAGGTGTCATACTTGCCAACCCTGAAGAGAGCAATTAGGCTTATACTTAAAAACTAAAAAGGAAAAATTAAAAAAAGCTACAAAAAGGCTAATTATATAAAAAGGACCATCTATTTCTGCAGTAATGTTATTTAAGGTTTATTACCAAGTTGCCAAAGGACCTCGTGAAGCTGGTCTTGCTGAACATGAGAATTAAATGCTATTGTATTTGAGATTATTGTCCTAATTAAAATAAATACGCAAATACAGATAATTAAAATACATATATTAGTTTTCTGTTACAGAATAACAAAAATGTATTACTTTATATGGTACTTTGCCAAGAAAATAAATAAGAACTTTGATGTATTTTCTACCAAAAAGATGCAAATGTATGACAACTTATTTTTGCACAAAAGGATAAAATGTCTTCCATTAAATTTAAAAGGTGAAATTGAGTTTTATAATGAGAAAATAAAACAAATTATCACTTAAGTCTCAATGCAAACAACATCTCTTGGGGAAAAAACCAAAACAAAACCAAGCCAACAAATAAATTAAAAAAAACACAAACAAACAAACAAAAAATCAAAACCAACGTGAAAAACAAAGAAAAAACCACAAACAAAACTAAACAAAACCCCACCAAAACACCACAATTTTTTTTTCTAAAAGGATAACCCATAAAGTACACGTTGGACTTTTGTTATTATTTCACACCCTGAGTATCAAAAATAAGTTCTATTCTAATTGTGAGCCAAATTTCTGAAAAAATCAAACATTATATGTAGAGATAGGGAACAGTTTTCAAGGGTATTGTTCCTAGTGAATAAAGCCATGGGCAGTACATCTTGAACCCTGTACCTCCTGCTCTAGGGAAGCTCCTCCCACAGGACTTTACCAGAGCCCCACAGCCTGGTAACAAGAGCTGTGCTACTTCAAACTGTGTGTTGGTTATTTTCACCCATCTGTACTGGGATTCCTGGGGAAAACTTAGTTCTTATCAGTGTATGCAAGAAGAAAAAATTTCTTAAATACTTTTTTTTTTTTTTTAATTTGGTTTTGATCAAATGGCTTCAAAAAAACCCAAAGAAAATAGTGAAATAAGCAAATAAGCTGTAAATTGGCATCTGGGCTTCTTCCAGCTGTGGCCTAGACTCAGTTCATTTTAGCAGAGTAAAGGTTTAGTCTCTTTCAGAGGTGTTTGACTCACAAAATGATGGTGACAATTGATAATCAGTGACTAGGAAGCTAATTTAGTGAACTAATTTTGACCTGGCATCTAATATTAGTGATTGATGTTGCCTCCTTGTAGAACCCACTTAATCTATGGACATAAAATATTGTGCAAGGAGTTTCCCAGCTCTCCCACCCACCATCAAGCACAGATTATCTCAGAGGGTTGGTAGACAAGTACAACTTTCAGTGGAGCAATTCATGGTGACTTTTTCCAGGAAAAACATTTAACTGTCTTTTTAACTATCATACACAAAATCTCTTATGATTAAATTTATCTTTAAAGACAAGTTACTGTTGTGTGTCTTGGTATTATGTGAACTGACCTAGATATAAAACTCTGTTAAAAACTATTTCTTTCCTCTAGCACATGCACTACCCACAGAGGTGTGCACACTTCTGCCCTTTTTTCCAGATGATGTAATTTCCTCCTATTTGTTAGTGCAGGAATCAGGGCAGCTACTTATCAAAGGTGCTTAGAAAGAATCTGAGCATCTGGTAGCTTTGGATGGATTTATCTGCACAATGTCCTGTGAAAACAGAGTGCTATTATCTCTTCTCCTTTCTCTGTCAAGGAAAAGAAAAAACCCACTCCACCAGAACATGTTGCAGAACTGGTTTTGAGATCTTTGTCCCTCTGTTGACCCATGGAGGCATGTAAAGAGGCAGATTAAATGAGCTTCTTAACTTCTGGAGGGCTAAAATTATTTGAGATAACTCTTATTCCCTGTTACTTGTATAAACTGGTATAGGAAGACTCTAATAAACTCTGATCATCCATGTCATAGGTTAATGATTTAGTCACTAAATTACCTTCATTCTTTATTTAATCTCTGACCTTGCTAGAATTTCTTCATATTAGCACATTATAAATACTAAGCGTTAGCAATATCTCTCTTTTTTTGTATTGGAAAATCCTACTGGCCATTCAAAAAGTAGTTGATGGATAATAAAATCTGGGTGTCACGGTTTAACACTGGCCTGGCAATTAAACCGAATAACAGATGCTCTGTGTTAATCCCCCTCTCCTTCCTGATAAGGAAAGGAGAGAGAATAAGGGAAAGAGACTTATGGGTTGGAAACTAAACTACACAACTTTAATGAAACAGGAATGATAAATAGGAAAAATTACTAAATATATACAAATAAACAAATATACAGGAAAAATTGATCCCACGTTCCTCCTCCCTTTCCCCCCATAACTCTCACGTCACCACGGAGGCTGCAGGGCAGCCCTGGGAAAGTCCAGGCTGGACCCTGGGGTCAGGAGCAGTCAGGAGCTGGAGGCAGGAACACACAGATTCAGGCTGGCATGGATCAGGAGCACAGGCAGATGAATGGATGGAATCCTCCCAGGATGCCGAAGCAAACAGGGAACAGGCGAAGGAAGGGCAGGAAGAGCAGGAAAAAGGGGCAGGAAGGAAGAAGGCAGGAAGGAAGCAGGGAAGGTGTTTGACCCTCGTGATCCCTCAAATTTATACTGAGTATGAGGTGTATGGGATGGAATACTCTGTTTGCTCAGTTCTGGCATCTATCTTGTCCGGTCCTCCCCAGAGGAGGGGTTCTGGTGGGACCTCTTTACTCCTTCTGGAGGGTAAAATGTTCCTCAGAGCTGAGCAGTGTCCTTGGCTCTGCACACCAGTCTCTGGCAGTAACTATAAACATCCAGTGTTATCAGTCCCAGAAGCAGACACTGAGAAAGTTGCTGTTAATTTCAGCAAGTGCATCTACTTACAAGAAACTTAGCTGAAAGCAAAAGTACAAACCAGAAAATTGCCTTTATCCTGGCCCAAACCAGGACACTGTGCCAGCTGAACCTGTCCATACTCTGCTCTTGGCAACACAGTAAGGGAACTTTGCCTTCAAGGGTTCATTGGATCACAGGAGGATTCAGGTGGGAAGGGACCTCAGCCCAACCTGCTGCTCAGAGCAGGATCAGACAAGATTGTTGAGGGATTTATCCAGTTTGGTCTTGAAAAGCTCCAAGAATGGAGACTACATGATCCAGTTCAGATAATCTGACCAATAAAAAATTCTGGTTTTTTATAGACAAAATAAACCTCTCAAAATAGACTAAGAAAAAGCTCTATCAGAAGCAGCACAACTAACTCCACTTGCAGGATTACTTGTGTCCTTTGTCCCCTAAATCATCCCAGACCCAAGAGTCCCACCTCTCCTTCAATTTCCAGGGCAGACCAGAGGTGGTCCAGGCTGGGCTGTGCCTAATTCAGCCTGGTGGCTAATGCCATTAGCCTGTGGCTAATGCAGCCATGGGTGGGAAGGTTGGATCTGTGTGCTCATGGCTCGGTTGACTGCTGCCAGGCACTGCCTGAGTCATTTGCCTCTGTCACACTAAGCTTTAATTGAAATCTTGCTATTCTACTCAGCTCCTAATTTCTGCACAACTTAAGGAATATAATATCTTTCAGACCTCTAGCTTTCTCCAAAATTTGGTTGAAATTGGTCAGTACATGCAAAGCTAGGGAGAAGCGGAAAGACTGATAAGATAGACTGCAGGAATACATAAAACTTCATTTCTTTAGGAAACAAGTCTGAGAAGCCAATTATTGAATGATTTCTGTACAAAACTCTAGAAACTTGAAGCTGATAAAAATGTAGAAGGCAGAATGTTTGCTGAAACCATGCAGACATTCAAATTTTTTGGCATTAAAGTGACATTAAAATGTCATTATTTCCTTTGCAAATTTGCTTCTCAGTGGTGTGGAAGTTATATCAGTTTCTGGTGTTATGCAAAGACATAAATCTTGCCTTAAATGTCTGCAGGCTTTTAAATCCAGCATCCCCAGTGTGCTTGCAATAATTAAGTATGCCATGTAATGCTCCAATGAGCAAAGTATGATTTGTGGGGAGAGGTAATATCTTTTATGAGACTAACTGATACATTTGGGGAACAATCAAACAAGCCTGCATGTACACAAGCTTTTCTTTTCCAGGTTATTCAAATAGTATGACAGTGGCTGTGTGCCTGATGCCTTTCTGGAATCACTGGGTTTTAACTGAGTAATGTGTTAATACTCCAATGAAATTGGGGGATATTGTATACAGAACAGGGAGCAGCCACCCCTTCCAGGTGTTGGGCCAGTTTCCATCTGATAATACATGGAATTTCAGATCTTTCTCTTTGGTTTTTTGTTTGGTTGGTTGGTTGGTTGATTGGGTTTTACTTTTGTTCCCTGCAGAATGATACACAATTAAGAACCCACATTAATACCCATACTCCTCCTAATTGTTCCAGACTATTACACTTATAGATAGGAAACGCACTCTGCAAGCAGTGCAGCAATAAATAGCAGAAATCCTGGAATTAAAAGGATAAAATATGTACAGCCCTCTGTGATCCAGGCTTCCCACTGCTCTAATGATGCCAAGGTAGCTGCTGTGGACCATATGAAATTAAAGAAAATATGTAACAAGCTTGAGATGGAAATTACAGGTATACTGAAGATATCTAATTTGTTTAAAGAGAAACCACTGGCTTTCCAGATGAGTCAGGCAGAAGAACTGGTTTTCCTGAATTTCAAATGAAAAAAGGAGGGGGACAATAATGCAAACATTGATCTATCGCAGTTTTAGGAGAAAAGAAAAAATATGAGAATAACAATAAGGAAAAAACCTCTGAGCAATTGGAAGTATTTTGACTTTTAAAGTATTTTCTTTCAACTTTGATTCCCATACTTTGTATCTTTAAAGAAACAAAAATATCTTACCTTGTTTAAATTTTCAATCACAGTCCTGAAACCAAACGGGAGATGAAAGAAAAAAAATTAAAAAGGCTAAAAGAAATCATGTCAGGATTTTTTTACAAAAATTAAGAATTAGGGAATAGAACAGGAACAAGTCCTTTTCCCATTTTCGGGTAAAATAAATATATTTTTTTTTAATATTCTTACTCAGCCCTAGAATTTCATTAGCAGAAAGTCACTAATTCTGGGTAGTGATCTGAACTCCAATTCATCTCGCTGTTCTTGTGAACTATGATCCTTTGTGAGCACCTATGGCAGCCTGAGGAAAAGGAGGATATGTCATGAAGGACAGAAAAGGCAAATGACTGGGAGGAAAAGACAAATGGGATCCCTTCTTGATGGTCATGCCAGCTGAAGATCATGAAAATATGACATTTGTTCTCAGTAAGTGCTAGTGACTGCAGACTCACAGTCAGGTCCTGAGCTGCTCTGGTGTTCATTCTGCAGTAATACACCTGGCTCACAACCCCATGCAACTCCACAGGCTTGGGGAAGAGTGGCTGGAAAGCTGCCCAGAGCAGAAGGACCTGGGGGTGTTGGTTGATAGCCAGCTGAATATGAGCCAGAAGCGTGCCCAGGTAGGCAAGAAGGCCAGCAGCATCCTGCCTTGATGTGATATCACATCAGAAATAGTGGGACCAGCAGGAGAAGTGAGGGGATCTCCCCCTTGTACTTGGCACTGGTGAGGCTGCACCTTGAATCCTGTGTTCAGTTTTGGGCCCCTCACTACAGAAGGGACATTGAGATGCTGGAACATGTCCAGAGAAAGGCAACCAAGTCTTCTGAAGAGTATCTGAGGGAACTGGGATTGTTTAGTCTGAAGAAGATGAGGCTAAGGGGAGACCTTATTGCTCTCTACAACTACCTGAAAGGAGGAAAAAAGAGGGGGAGGGTTGGTCTCTTCTCCCATGTAACCACTGGTAGGACGATAGGAAATGGCCTCAAGTTGCAGTTCAGACTGGGCCCCTCAGTTTAGGAAGGATATCGAGGTCCTGGAGCAGGTCCAAAGGAGGGCAACCAGGCTGGTGAAGGGACTCGAGCACAGGCCCTATGAAGAGAGGCTGAGAAAGCTGGGGCTGTTCAGCCTGGAGAAGAGGAGGCTCAGGGGAGACCTCATCACTCTCTACAACTACCTGAAAGGAGGTTGGAGCCAGGTGGGGGTTGGTCTCTTTTCCCAGACAGCTTTCAACAAGACAAGAGGACACAGTCTTAAGTTGTGCCAGGGGAGATTTAGGTTAGATATTAGAAAGAATTTCTTCACGGAGAGGGTGATCAGGCAATGGAATGGGCTGCCCAGTGAGGTGGTGGATTCTCCGTCCCTGGAGATATTTAAAAAGAGACTGGATGTGGCACTCAGTGCCATGGTCTAGCAACTGCAGCAGTGGGTCAAGGGTTGGACTTAATGATCTCTGAGGTCCCTTCCAACCCAGCCAATTCTATGATTCTATGATTCTATGATATTAGCAAAAAGTTTTTTACTGAAAAGTGGTCAAGCATGGAACAAGCTGGCCAGGATAGTGGTAGAGTTACTACCACTGAATGTGTTCAGAAAACTCGTGGAAGTGGCACTTCAGGACGTGGTTTAGTTGGCATGGTTGTTGGTTGGGTTGACAGTTGGACTTGATGATATTAGATGTCTTTTCCATCTGTAAAGATTCTATGGTTTGCTCCTGCTTCTGACAGTGGACTGTAGGTCTATGTCCTGCCTTTGCACAGGGAATGTCAATAGATAAGTCTAATAGTTCTTTCTGTCAGATAAAACGTTAGGCTGGATGGAGCCATTTCATGGACAAGGTATCACTGCACAGACTGATGTGCTCCATCAGGTACTGCTTTAGGACATGGACTCCCCACTAAGGACTGGCTGTTTGGGTGTTTTTTCTCTTTTCTCATGTAGTAGTCCAGCCTCTCCTCTCTCTCCCCAAGCTGTTCTGTCTTGCTCCTCAAGCAATCAACACAAAGTGCAGAGTTCTAATCTCAGCCCTGAGGCCTTGCTGCACTGCCATAAACCACAGCCTGCAAATGCAAATTAGATCCAGACCCATAAGTAGCAGCTCTGGAGTCTTTACTAGTGAACATCTGAGAACATCCTAACTGCAGTATCTACATGCAGCCTAAACACAGCAATTTGTCCCAATATGTGGTTTTACTCGTGGTTAGTACCAGGGTTTTGAACTTGGGAACTTGGCAAAGGCACCTAAATCACTTTCTCGCTTAAGAAATATTTATTATTCTCTGAAAGATGTTACTGGAAGTGCCAGCTGCAGGAAGAGCTGAGGGGACTAAGCAGGGTGTTAGCAGCTGGCAGGAGAGGTGCCTGCCTGTCTCATTTGTTGTGAGCAGTTTGTGTTATGCTGTTATATGAATAGTCTCATTTTACAGTGTGTCATGGGATGGTTTGGGTTTTACCGTGAGAAAGAACTTAGCTCATGTCCCATAGGAACTGACTGGTCAGGTTTCTCATTACAAAAATAAGAGGTCTCCTCTGAAAGATCCTTTCATCTGGATGTTTGAGTAGATTACGGCTGACTGAATGGAAAGAAAGAGCTGTGCATGCTACAGTGATACAGAAACTTAAGAGGTGGGTGGAGCAGCAACAAAAAGAGAGAACTTTCTCAGCACTTTTTTAGCATTGCAGAGTGCTTTCCTAGCTTATTCAAATACCCACAAGGTGTGCATAGAAACATTTTTTTTTGCACTTGAGTGATCCATAACCTTCCTTTCACAAGTCTGAATGTCAAATCTGAAAGTTTAGTACTGAAAATGCCTCAATCATAGCACCTTTTCCAGATTGCTTTCTGCTGCAGTAAACTCCAGACCATAACATTCCTCTAATTATGAGTCTCACAGCACAGCCTTTCAGATCTTGTTTTCTTGGACTTTTTTACTGTTTGATTACAGAGCAGTCACATATTTCAGATATGGTTATAATCTGAAAGGAGATATTTTTAAATGACATAATGAATTCCATGTGACTTAATGGTGGTAAATTGGATTTGGTGCATTTACAAATTAAATGGATGATTTTATTCTTGATAGGCTGAAAACTCAGTCTGGCATGTGAAAGTCAAACTATACTATCATCTTCACACAAAGAAGGCTGGAATAATCTTTTCTCCATGTCCATGGATTGTACAGAAAGATACAGTGGGTCTCATCTGCAGTAACAGTGACTGTGGGTCACTGCAAAACACTTTGGAATGAAAGGAGGTAGGTACTCACCAAAATTGGCTGAAGAGGGAGTCTCCATCACTGTAGTGGTTTATGAAGAGGGTAGTCAAAGATCTGGGAGAATTAGTGGGGGTGTGGGTCACCAGGTACAGTGCCAGGGAAATGATCTGTTGCATGGAGTCCCATCTGAGCCCATTCTCTGCAATATGGATTAGAATCATCGAATCACAAAATCATATGATTAACAATAATTAACAAAAGCTTATAATAATACATAATAATTAATAATGATTAATAATAATGAAGGCACTCGGAGTCACTGCTGTGTCTTCAGATGGTGTTGTCAGTTTGATTCTTTTTTCTTTGGTAGTCTGACTACCAAGTAGCCACTTTTATTCTTGAACTGTCAGTGTGTTTCCTGGTACCTCTCCACTTCCTTCTCTTTATTTTCCTTCATCAAAAATATTTACTCCCCACTTGTGCTCTGATTTTTGTTGTACAGGTTGAAGCATGAAGCAGCCTCTGCACTGTCTCACCCTGTTATGTACTTATTTTCTTACAAGCAATGGGGTCTATTGCTTTTCAACAGAGTAGTGGGTAAAATCATGTAACAGGAACAATAAAAGTTTTATGGAAATGTGCCTGGTACCATCACACCTGTCCAGTAGTGCACAGCAAACTCTGTGAGAAAAACTGATTGTAGAAATGATGTTGGTGGGAGCATGGATATTATCTTCAACCACTAACTTCCAGAATCCAAACAAAATGTGATTTGAGTTAGAAGGGAACATGCCCTTCAGCTGCATCTTTGTACCTTGAAGAGGGTGCTCATCTTCAGGCTATCCTTCCTGAAGCCTCTGGCCTGGAACCCATGCTCTTCTCTCTGTGCTAATTTTTTCTTTTTCTTCATTTGATAATTTTTCCACAGAGCAGAAGATTTCCCAAAGGAGTTTCAATTTCACACACCTTAGTCATAGTCAAAACACAAGGGGGAAGAATTTCAGGGTCACGACTGAGAGTCGGGCAAACAGCTCTCAGGGGAAGTCAGTAGGAACAGGAATGTTACTGTACTTTGTTGCTATACTTCTGACTTTTGAGAATCTTTTTCTTCTGTCTGGGTCCTTATAAGTCTATTGAAACTAACCAAGTGCACAGTGAAGTTAAAAGGAAGAACTTTGTATTTCAATACCATCAGGACAGTGTCCAATTATCACCACATAGCAATATGAAATGGCAGGCTGAGTTCCAAAACAGACTAGGCTAACCTAATGAAAAGAGAGAGTTTCACATCTTTTAAATTTGCCATTCTTTTAATTTAATTGACTGACCCTTTTCTCGTATTAGGGGATACATTATAAACCAGTCTCCCAGGAGAACCTAAAACTCTTGCTGACATTCCAGTCACAGGTTGTTAGACTTCTCCAGAAATATGAAAATACTGGTAGTGTGTCTTCACACTTAACATGGACTTGCTTTTCTTGAGAACTGCAACACATTAAATGCATTCATTTTAATTTAAGTTTCTATCCTACTTAAATCAGTGCAAGATTTTTTCTCATCATTGATGATAGTGCAATCAGACATCAATAAAAGGAACCAATAAACAGAAGATTTTGTGCAGACAGTAAATTGCTCACATTTTTCATGGCCTGTGCAGACATTTAACTGTCACTCCCCTCTGAAGTGTTGGTCATGAGTCAGGATTTTCCAGTGAACTAGCCCAATACAGGGGCTGGTTCATACAGGGGAAAATAGGGGAAAAGAATTAAAATCCAAAACAGTTAATTGCTTACTGCTCTCAAAGATAGAGATATAATATACAAACAAGAGCCTGGCTTGAAAGAAGTATAAATCTCATACTCACTAAAATAAATAAATAAATAAATAATAAATAAATAAAAAAGGAAAACTGAAGTTAATGTGATATGGTGTCACTTCAGCCTGAGAACATTGGGTGGTGTATCACTGGTGTTTCAGTGATACAGACATATATGCTAAGATAATTTCTTGGCACCCATTGTGTTGTGCAAAATATTTGGCCAGTGACAATTAATCCAGTCCAAGAAATGATGTCAGAAAATAAGTTATGTCTAATAAAACGAGAGGCATTTTCAAGCAGTGTTTTTTATAACCCCGCTGCCAGGAATGGGCACTTTTGGCTCCTCCCCTGTGCCCTACATTGAAGGATTTATATTATTTATTTTCTTAAACTAAAAGTTCAAGACCATTAAGGAACTGCAGTTCATCTTTAAGATGAATTGCAAACCAGCTGTGCAGTATTTCACATTAATGATCCGGTGCATGCCGAGCAGCATGCAGAGAAGCAGGATACCAGTTCTCTCTTTGCTAAACACAGCAAAATAGTGCAATCTAGAATCCAATTAGCATTGTTAGAAAAGTGCAATGATTTCAGCTGTCTAAACTATAAACTATGAATAACTTTGATCAAGAAATATAAACCTTTCCAGGCTGTAAGTGAATTGTACACAAGTCACCACCTTAAGGCTTACCAGTCAGCATTCAAAGTCACAGGTCTTCTGTAAACAGTTACCCAATGAATTAGTGGCTATGTAAAACTTCTGTTACATTAATGTTACAGGAGGCCATATCTATTATTAGATATTTTCATTTTCCAGGAAAAGATAACTGCTGTGGTAGCAATTATTTCAGCCTTAAATGAATTTCCTATTTGAGTTACTAATGTGCATCCAGTGTGGGTTACAACATCATGTGTAACAGCTGAAATCTGGCTTTTAAATGGTCAGTGGTTAGCAAATAGCTTTTAAGATAATTAATGAGAGGTAAGGAAAGAATTGTTTCTTGCCCTGTATCTGGTAGGATGTGGGATGATAAAAGCTGTAGAGGTTATTGTCATACCAGTGATAGAACATTAACTGCTAAACTAAAATGACATAGGCCAGGGACTCAAGAAATGCCTTTAGAGTGTAATCATACTGAGTTCAGACATGTTTTTATTCTTGTTCCAATTAAAAACAGCCAATAACTTACACAAAAATGTTAAGATAAAGTGAGAGAAGTCTCTTACTTTTTAAAGAAATGTAGACAATGGAAACTACACTGTTTTTCTACAATTTTCTTTCTGAATTGAGCCATTATTTCCAACAGGAAGTGCATCTGTAAAGCAGGGAGCAATCCTTTGTTGTGCACATGTGGTTAGAAGGTCACATAATAATGCTGAGGCTGGAGATTGCTCAGAGGAATGAATACGAGGAGTTAACCCCTGTGGATTTGTCTGTCCTTAAGGCAACAGAAAAAGAGGAAAAGAGGTTTCCTGTTAGGTGCTCCATATCCTTGTATTCCCATTTCTTGAAGTTCACGGAGTGCTGAGATGCAAGGGTTTGCCAAGAATAACAGCATGACTCTCATACAACTATTTCTTTTAAAGGCAGTAAAAGGCAGAGGAGTTATTCTCGGCTTTGCAACACAATTGCTTGTTAGTACTTTTAGCATATAGCAGGCCAGGCAGATACCCAGACATATGAGTATTCTTCCCTATTATTAACATCAGCATCTGTTTCAATTCTTCTCGGGCCTTTTTCTCTCAGAATACATTGAGAAAATCCCTGGTTCTTTCAGATATACCAGGTCGTTTGTTAAGCAGGAGTGTTAACTGGAGGCTCAGCCAGAAGCCAGATATCTCTCACAAGGAAGGGTTGCTCATGACATCTCTGATATGTGGTCATTTCCCACTACTCTTTAACCAGATTGTGCTATTTGCTCTGCAGGCAAAGTTTGTCCCTCCTACACATCAGCCCTTTGGCAGCTGAAGGTGCTGCTCCCTGTACAGAGGAAATTTTAAAGGGAAAGCAGTGACTTGAAACATCTTTCAAGGAAAATAAGAAAACGCTCACCTCAGAGAAGACTGGAGAGGAACCTAAAACAGTGTGTAATTGCTAGATTGTGTGGAAAACATAACTAAACCCAAATAATTGTTTCTCTCCAAGTTATCCTCTAATGCCTGCACTGATTGCTGCTTTCATCACGCTGCTTCAGCTTTCATAGGTTTGCTTTTCAGTGATTAAATCTCATAGCCCTTTCCTTTGAATCTGCAAAGTGCTGGGAAGCCCAAGAACTGTTTTGCAGCAGCTCTGGTGCATCTGTTAGCAGAGGTCTGAACCCCTCCTTGCCCTGTCACTGCCTGCATCCCCTGAAACCAACCTTCTGAACACTCCTGTGATCTGAAATACTCAGCATCCTCTGGGCAAAAGCCATTTGTGCTAAAATGGGATTAACAACCCCTTTCTGAACATGGCTCACTTACAAAAGGGAACTTCATCTGGATGACTGAAGTGCCTTGAATGCCTTATCCAAACCAGAGAGGTCCAATCTCTTTGGAGCCCTCCCCTGCCCCAAGAGGTATTTAAAGCCCTTGCAGTGCTTCTGGTGTCCCAGGAAAGCAGTGGCCCTGATCTGGTTGTATTTATTATGCAGAAAACTCAGTCTGGAGGCTATCTCTCTTCTGATACACACCTGCATAGCCTCCCCTCCCTCTGGAATCCTGAAGGACAGATGCAAAACCAGAGAGCATCTGAGCCTGTGCCAAAGCAGGTACAGGAGACTTCCTCATGGTCTGGTCATGATTGCCTGCTTGTCACCTGGGGATCCACCACTCTTCACAAACCCAGCTGACTGCAAACTGCTCCTGACAGTTTTAATTTCTCCACGGGATGTCTTTATTGGACGGTCCCCCCATACCTCCTGTTGACTTTTGTGAAGGGCATCACACTGTCTTTTTGTCATGGAGTGGGAAGCTCAGAAAGTATAACGGAGGAACAAAATCATTCAGATAAAGAAAACATGAAGAGCATTTTATAAAAAATTCATTTCTCCACTTAAGAAAAGAAAGGAAAAGAAGAGGAGAGGAATGAACAAGGACTACGAAGCCTACAAAAAACATGCTTGAAGCAAATGAGCAGTAACCCATTATAATATGTGCAGTAAACCATTGTAATATCCAAGTTGCACTTCACTGTCTCATCTGGACTTCATAGTCATACACTGGGGATGAAGCTGAGACTCAAAAATCAGATAGTGAAGCAGCAAACATGCCAAAGGAGTTGTTCTACAGAGCAAAGCAAGAGGGAGGTGTCACCTCCATGAAAGTTTGCTTGATTTGGAAGAGGTGCAGCAGTGTGGAGCAGGCTTGGTGACCAGAATGAAGACATGTAGAGCCTATATACAATAGTATAGTCTGAAAAGCATCCCCCTCCTGCCACAGGGAAATAAAGACACTACCAAAAAGAAGTGTATGACATTAACAATTAACATGGGTATGTAGCTGAATTCTTTATAGGCTTCAATTAGCTATGTAAGAAATTAAAATTATTATATTCCCTCTCTCTTGCCCTTTTGTTTGCTTCATCTCTGTGGTCAAGCATCATCTTCTTTGTTGTGTTTCACTTCCCTCATCAGAGCTTGTTTCTTCTGGGCAGCCCAAGCAAGGCTGTTGTACATGGGAAAGGGTTAATTCTAAGCAAAACATGACCATGTTCTTGTGGTGTGGAAAGGCAGAATTTCCTTTCCAAACACAAAGGTTGGTTTATGTACCAGACATACACTTACAGATCAGGAACAGACCAGCATGAGCACTGAAGCTCACTTCTTTTTAGCCAGTTCTGTGGCTGTGCTCCTCATCCAGACATACCAGCCAACAGGCTGCTTGAAAAGGAGGGGCTGCATTTTGTGAGATTCTCTTTTTAGATCATGAGTAATTTCTCTTAATTAGTGATTTCACAGATGTTTACTCTAGAGATTGAATGTTCCTCAAATGTAAAAGTCCAAGAAAATGTTAGAGGTCAAATTGAGATGTGTGAGTAGGACTAAAGCAGGAACAAGAGGGATAAAGGAAGAAAAAATGGAAAATGAGAAAAAGAGAAATTTACTTTATGCCATGAATAAGGGAGTAAAACCAGAAAAATTTGTCTCAAATTTTATGTTGAACTGTACTGGGTGGCATTAACTAGGACAAGTAGCTGACATGTTTATGTATATATAGAGTCATAACCTCTGTGGGATTTTAGATGCTTCAGTGAAAGATGGGCTGGAAGGGATTGAGGACAAGACAAGTAGCAACACAAAACTGGTCATGACACAAGTCATTACACACTTAGTATTGACTTCTCTGTCAGATTAAATCTGTTACACAGCAGAGGCAACAACTATCCTGTCATACTGCATATTTCTATCTGAGCAAAAACCCTGACAGTAAGATAATACCACCTGCTGCCATTTTGGGATCACCTGAAGGAGAATAGCAGGAGAATTTGTGAATTTGAAGATGGTTTTAATGGCATTCATTTGATCTTCAGTGTGAGGAAAATACAGTTGTCAGTCTGAACTCTATGACCTTTGTGAAGATTTAGAATTTTCAAAATAATTCATCCATCCACAGACTGTGTAGTTGCCTTTTACAGAAACTCTCTCCCTAACAAAAGGAATAGAAGTCCATAAAAATTTCATTAGAAATATCAGTAAATTCTATAGGTACTCTATAATGTAAGCACCAATTGCTTTCTGTCCCTGGGAATATAGTTGATTGAATGAACTTTTAAATGTCTTACCTAAATCTGCTGCAGTCCCCTGGAGACGGTCCATGAATTTTAGTGGGTATTGAATTAGCTCCTAAGGGACTAATTTCCAAAGCAGTAAAAGATGCAACATGGATTTGTGTGGGAAAGAGGCTGCTCAGGTGGATAGGGGCTGTTTTGTTATGTGACCAGAGGTCTTTATATTCCATCAATCCATGCTGGTGAGATAGTTGAAGAATGCAAGAAGAGAAGACTAAAACCTCCCATGCCTTGCCAAGTGTACCCACAAATAATATTCTCCAATCTGATTTTCATGACACCTTGGGCTGAGCCCTGCAATCTTTGCCCAGTTAGCATCCAGCCAAGCCTCTCACTGAAATCACAGGAAGCTCGACATAAGAAAATGCAAAGTCAGGGTAGAGAACAAATTGCCTTTTAACCACATTTTCTTCTTGAATTCAGCTACTCGGATGTGACAGATGGTGTTTGGAATTTGTGTCAGCACACAGAAGCAAAGACAGCTGGAAGGCTGCACGGTGTTTTCCTGTCTTCCCTGGGCTCTCATGCATGGGGGACAGGTGAGTTTGCAATGCAACTGAGACCACGTCCTGTACCAACAGCAGGTGATACGGTCCTGGGTAAAGGCTGGGGGTTTTGGCCTGTCAAATCCTAACCCTTCTCAGCTGGCTAAATGTTTTAAGACAGAAAAGAGAAAAACAGTGAATGGGCAATAGACACTATGAACTTTAGCTTATATTTTTATCATTCCCTTAACTTTTTAATTTGATTGTTCTAATAAAATTATCAAATTTTATGAAGCTTTTTTTTTCCTGCAGTGTAGACAAACATCACAGATATCAAAATATAACACAAAGACAGATATTCAGGGTTATCAAGACACCCTGTATCCAGTGATTCATCTAGAATACATTATAGTATTATAGGTTATTTTGACTGTTCAAACACATTAGGAGGTGTGTTTCCGATAACAGAGAGATATTTTGAAAAGTGATGTGTTCAGGGAGCTAAAAAAGCAAAATGTGTTGTTATAAATAGTTTTAATAGGTGATCTGTAATTCAGGCATCCTAGAGGCAAAGCTAATTTAATCTTCCAACCATTTTGTCATATGTGCTGCTAAAGTGTCTTGAGATAATATGAAGAATAGTGAAGAGGGGAGGTGGGGAGGAGGAGGGACAGGCCACACAGCAACACAATTTTTTGCTAAACCAAGGATTTTAATTGTCCTACATGCAAACTAAATACCTGCTGGAGTCAGCGATTAAATCTTTTCCTTCATGTTTTCTGGAAAAGGAAAATTGTTTTGTAGTAACTTTTTCTCCCTTCTTTTGGTGGCTGTGTTTATTAAAAGGCTAGGAACTGTAATAGACCCAGGCAAAGCTTAATAATGTCTGACAAGCCATTCACAGTAAAACTGGTTAATGTCACCTTCGTTTAGCTCAGATGCTTTAACTTCACTTGCCCCTTAGCCCATCATGTCAAAGATGCAACAATAAATGCTTGGGAAATGAAAATCAGCTTTATTTCTGTGTTCAAAAGGAAGAAAGCTATACAATAAGCAAAGCCAGTCCATTTTTCTGTACACTGTATAAAGCAGAAAGTCTTTTTCCAGCAAAAGTCCATAGTGGACAGACAACCTAATCCCACAGAATTCACTCGGTGAAAACTGCCCAGAGGGCTGGAGATCCCTATTGCACAGGAAAAGTCACGAAGAGTTATCTCCAGTAAATGGTACTGGAAAGCCTTTCCAGGTTCAGTGAATCCCACTGTTTCTGACACACAGGGTTCCCTACCAGATACGTAAGGTCACTGCAATTTCAGATAGCCAGAAATTCTCTGATTACTACTCTTAGCTGTGTTATCTTCAAAGATAGGAGGGGGGAAGACAGAAAAGAGAAAAACAGTGAATGGGCAATAGACACTATGAACTTCAGCTCATCCCGCTGGTCAGACCTTTTAAAGGAACTTGCTCTACTAAAAATTAGTCCATATTTCATGCTATGGTGTATAAATATTAAAAAAACTGCAAAATATTAAAAACTTTTGTAGTAGAGAGCATATCAGACATTTTATGTTAGTCAGGGATAATTTCAATATTGATAAATGGCAAAAGTACCTACATGTACAACATAACCATGGCACGTACATGAACAATGGCAAAAGTTATATACATAACTGCTATGACAATTAGTAACTGCAGTAACCTGTAAAATTAAATAAATATGAGTCAGGTCCACAAGTTATACTAAGATTACCACATTTAAAAACCTGTATTACACACTATTTTTCTTTGATTGTGAGAATGACATTATTTCCTTTGCAGGAAAACACAATCTAAATAAGCAAGCTGTGATATTCAACTAAAGACACCTTTATCTTCAATCAAAATAGTATTTCATCTGATTACAGGAAAAACTAAGAAAATTTCTGTCCCTTCCCAGCAATACTGTAGAGATACTATATTCTAACTGTGAAGCTTATTTCCTCCAGATTTCATGTGTGGTTATTTTTTCACATATCTTATACCTGGGGCTGGGCTGAGCAGAGAAGGGAGGCTGTGGGGACAAGATAAAATTAATGAGAAAGCAAAGAGGTTGTTCCATTTAGAGGCTTTTATATCTTCTTTTCTTTGTTGCAATTGGAAGAGAGAAACTTAATTTCTGGAGCTTTGTCACATTTTTTACCTGTTCATTGGTACAACTCTTTCCCAGCTCATCTTATTAACTGCTTTATGTGAATTAATACCATATACAAATTAGAACTGAAATGTAGCTTTTGCCTTTGTGTCAGGAATTTCCCAGGATTTCTTTTTATTTTTTTACCTAACCCACTTCTCTGAGGTATCCCTTCTGTTTTCCCAGGGGATTGCAGAAGGTGAAACTCCATTTCAAATAGGTCAAATACCTTTATTCTCTCTGTAACTATTTTTAAACTTGCTGCTTTACAATTTTATTTAAGTAGACCTTGAAAAGGATATAACTTTTTGTCAGAGGCTTTCTTTTCTGAAGTTTTGTCTGCAATTATTAAAAGCTACCAAATTAATATCCATGTTTACTCCTAAGACAGTTACATGAGAAACTATAGCATTTTATGGTTGTGCCATAGGTACATAGGAAATTAGGATATATAGCACTCTCAAGGGCACAGCTAAGAAAAAAAGGTTCTAATTTCCAAAAGTCACTAAATTTTCCATCACTGTGAGGACAATTAACCAACCCAAAAGAAACCTTCCTCATGACTCTCTGAGTGTAAAGCCCTAAACTCCTAAAAAGTAATTTTAACAAGACTTTAGGGGTTCATACCGCTCCAACAAATGAGCCTGCACTGGCATCTCAGCTTCCACTTGGCTGCTTCCAGCATCCAAACTCATTTGTCCTGAACCAGCTGCACATTGCAGTGTAGGCTGCACTGGAGATAACAAGAGATAAGGGAATAGCAGCAGTTTTGTGACTTGTTTTTATGACTTGTGATAATACTCATTATGAAGAAGACCCTTTGAAGGTTCCTGAATAAAGTGTACATAAATATTTTTATTTTCTCATCTAAAAGTTTCCCAAAGTAATTTTTTCCCCCAAAGATAAGATCATATCTATGATACCTTCTCTGTAAGATTTGTCTTTTTCTTTGATAAGACCAAGCAACAACAATTTCAGGTTTGTCTCCTGACCAAATATGTCAGTATTTATGACCTGACATTTGAAGTCTATTTGCAACCTTGAAATGAACAGTTTCTGTTAAAGACTTTGCATGAAGCACAAAACATAAAAGATGTTTACATGCATTTTTTCAAAACCTGCAATGAAAAAATAGGAAAAAAAGTTAGACCAGAGTTGGATTCTATAAGAGCTGCATTTTAAAATCTTTCCTCAACACACTTTGCTTTAATAAATACTACTTTATGACCAGAGAAATGTTATACTTCTAGTCATTTGGATGGTTCCTGTGAGATAGTTGGCTGAAAATCTCGTCAATGGACAAGTAACGAAACCTGAAAAGCAGGCAAATTACTTAATTATCAAATATTGTGTGTGTGTGTATATATATATGTGTATATATATACACATATACACTTGTTGTGGGTTGGCCCTGGCGGGATGTTAGGTGCCCACCAAAGCCACTCTGTCACTCCTCTCTTCAGCTGGACAATGGAGTTAAAATAAGAAGAAAGGCTCATGTGTTAAGTACAGGGAAATCACTCAGCAATTACTGTCAAGAGCAAAACTTTGGGAAATTAGTTTAATTTATTACCAATCAAATCAGAGTAGGATAATAAAATCAAATCTTAAAAACACCTTCCCCTCAGCCCTCCCTTCTTCCTAGGCTCAACTTCACTCCTGATTTCTCTGTCTCCTTCCAACAGGAGTGCAGGGGAATGCAGAATGGGGATTAATTCATAATCATAATCATAACCAGAGATGCTACCACCATTGCTGATGGGCTCTGCCTTGGCCAACGCTGATTCTATCTTGGAGCCAGCTGGCACTGATTCTACAGAGGGAGGTTCTGGCATCTTCTCAGATAAGCCACCCCTCCCTGCCAAAATCTTACAAAGGAAAAAAAAACAAAACTGTGGTCCAAGAACAGTATCTGGAGAGAAGAGTGAGAATATGTGAGAGGAAAAGCTCTGCAAATACCAAGCTCAGTGAAGAAGAAGGGACAGGAGATGCTCCAGACTCTGGAGCAGGGATTCCCTGCAGCCTGTGGTGAGGCAGGCTGTGCCCCTGCAGCCTGTGGAGGTCCTGAGTGGAGCACATATCCCATGGGATGAACACCATGCTGCACCAGGGGAATTTTCTTTGGAAGAATCTTTCTTTTTTTGATGTCTGGAGCATAGCCCAGTCTGACCAGGCATTTCAGTGTTGTCTTGTGATACGAATCCAGTTTGTCAAGATCTGTTGTTTTAAAGGATAAAATAAAATTTGAGGGCAAGTCTGCCTGTTCTGATGTCCATGAGGTGAAGGTCCAATCCCACAGCTGGAAGTGAAATGTAGTCCAGATGTATATAATGAATGATTTTGTCACTGTGGTGAAGCCCCCAGTTTGCAGCTGGTGAGCACCTCTAAGCATCACTGCATGAAATCCTAACTTGCTGTAGTCTGATTTTGCAAAAGGGGATGTTACATCAATGTTGAGGGGCTGGGCTGTGTTGTCACAAGAATTCAAAAAGTAGCTGAGTTTATGACTACAGAGCCTGGGTGTTTTGAAAGATGCAGCCACCTCACTTGGTACCAGACCAGGCTTATCCCTGAATTACTCCATTGGCATGAAGGCACACACATATTGGATTTATTGGTGCTAATGAGGCTGGGTTTTTTCTGGAGAATATATTACTGTAGTCATCATGCAAGGCTCAGGAGGAATGTGCTGGGTGTTGAGAACAGTAAGGAACATGTTGGGTTCTGCCAGAATGTGTTGGCTTCTCACTGCTCATATCTCCTTGCAGTTGTGTTCATCTCAGTCCCTTGGGGGCTGTGGCTTTAATTGGGAGTTTTTAGACACATTGTCAGTGCTGTGAATGATCACAGCCTTCATTGGCTAATAGGGAGGGGAGAAGAACCTAATTTCAAAGAAGCATAATCTCATGCTTTGGTCTTTTAGCTGGTAGCCCATTGGAACTGGGAAAGGTAAAAGATGAAGGCTCTGGGTTTGGGTAAGTCAGAGCACTGTCAGGTTAGTTAGTCAGCCTCTTACATGCCCAGCTAGCTGCTTAAGACTCTTTGCATGGGATTTGGTGTCAGAAAATGTTATACAGTTTTGACTGGATGGGATTCAAAGCATTTTTATGTTTCTCTGTAGATATGGTTCCAGTTTGCTTGCTGGGCCTATGTGGGAATATCCCAGCCTGGAGCATCCCTTGGTGCTGCTGCTGGTGGTTACTTCTCCAGTGCCTTCCATGGTCACATTTTGGTAACTGAAGGGCTCAGAAATTGTTGCAGTGTACAGAGTTGCAATGTAACTATTCCAAGGATATTTTCTGTGATTAGTGAGCTGAGGTTCAATTATTCAGATTGAACAAACTAAAGATTACTCCTAGTCATAAATTCTTGGAAATAATATATTAACTCACAGCCTGCTGGGAACCAAAACCAGTCTGACTAGGCACCTTACAAATTTTTAAGAAAATTCTTCCAATTTATTCATTTGTGAACACTAAAAACTGTCAATGAGGGAAGCAAGCAGAAGAAATGTGGCTCACATTCTACTCTAGCCTTGGTGCAAAACATGTCTACACCATGATACATTAGTCCCTACAGGTATTAAAGAATGTGAATCCTAGTTAGTGAAACACATTATTCTCGATTTTATCAAAATTTACCTGAAACAAGTCTGAACAATGAGCCTACGTTAATAAATGTGGTGAATTCTAGAGAAGACTTCAAATAGAATTTTTCCTGGAAAATGCTTGTTTCAAATTTTATTCAGGGAGAATTAATAAATCTTGAAAAGTAGTGTTCTTTACCCATACTCTTCCTTCTTTCTTTTCTTATTTTTCCTTTACTTGTTTCTTAAAAAAAATAAAGTAAAATTGTGAAAATACATAAATTACATAAATAGAGGCTTTTCATTATGAAGCATGGCTACGTTTGTTTATGTTGTTAAAAGAAATCCATAACTGGGGAGTCAGAACATTTTTGAAAAATATCTCAAACCAGGACACAGATTTTACAAAAACTCTAAATGGGAGTCATGGAAAAGTTGTATTTGGAAAAATGCTCTTCTGACAGGATGTGCTTTTTTTGGGAAAATGGTGAATCATCTTTCATGTTTTGTAAGATGTTGATTTTACTGGTGATGCCACACATACAGTCACCTTTTCCCTCATTCAGTAAGAAAGCCATAATTTCATTTATTACTGTCATGAGTGGTGAGACGTTGCTATTTTTCAAAGTCCAATTTCTAAATCTGTCAAGATCTCTGGATTTCATAGTTTTGCATAAAAACTTGAATCCTAAGAGTTACAGAAAGAGAAGTTAACTGTAAACAAAGGAAAAAAAAGGTAAAAAAAAAAGAAGAAAGAAAATAAACACTCAAAAGTAGTGTGGATTTACCAGACATATCAGTGAGTTTCAGGTACCTTGCAGTCAGATTTCTAATCCTCATGATTCACAAGTTAAGCAATAGTGAGAACCCACATGGGCATGCACAGATCCCAAGTGGAGTTACAGGCTGGCCCTGAGCTTGGGCACTTCTTGTAGGGTCTCAAATCTCCCCTGAGGTTTGGGAGACTGCCTGTCCCTGGGTGATACAGCTGCCACCACCCATGCGTCATCATTTTGAGAGATCCCATCGTGAAGGACAGAAGCACTGCAGAGTTATTGCTCGTTGTACTGTCAAGCAAACCATTTTTTGGAGGCAGCAGGACACTAATAATGACTGATGTTAATGATAATGAAGACAATGCTTACAGATGAGCACATCTCCCTGGAATATACTAAACCCTTAGGCATCTAAAGCCTAGGAACTCTTTTCTAACATGAGGGGGTTTGAGAAACTCCTGTTTGTCTAACTGTGAAACCTGCTGATTAATTCACCATCTTTGCTGCACAAGAAGCCCAGAAGTACTCAATGAGTAGTGCAGAAGCTGAAAAGCTGATAGATGAGCTCAGAAAACCATGATCTGACTAAATTACACCATCTGAAACTCTAAATTCCTGCTAAGTTCCAAAGCAGCGCATTAAAGTTTTCCAGTCCTTTCTCAACTCCAGTTATTTTTCAGTTCAGTTCACCATATGGAAAATGGTGAAGAAATGGACATTTTTCATACCAAACAGCTTCTGATTTTTAATTAGGGCCTCAGCTATCTGGGCTCCTTTTTTAGAGCATCCCATTTCAGCCTAGTTTCTGAAAATGACTTTGAAGAGAACCAAAAAATTATTCCAGAACTTTCAACATGATCAAGGTTCGGAGTACAGCTTTTTAGGGCAGGTTTTATTTACCAAGTTGAATACAGAGGCAGGCTCTTGTGCAAGGAACACTGCTCAGCATGGCACCATTGCCCAAACTTCAGGTCAAGACTATAAAATTTATACTCAGTTCTGCCTCTCATTTTTATTCAGATGATGAATAGGAAGTCAGCACCGTATGCTGTGCTGTAGGCTGTTTTCTTCATAAGATTATTTGTATCCAGATGTGCAGGTAAAATAACCCTCAGTTATCCAGATATGATTATAATTCCTCCCGATGGGCACTCAGCCTATTTAAGAAGAGGTAAAACTGTAGCTTGCTAATTTATCTAAAAAAGAGCAACACAGCTCTTTGCTTAAGAAGACAAAGCACTGATCTCTGTGTGCTGGATTCCTGAAATCTTCTGGACTCCCATAAGCCTTTACTGCACCAGCCCCACTCATTTCATATTTCAGGGTTGTCCTTTAGATACAGATACCCCATAGACCTTCAGGCTTTACAACTGGACATCCAGTTTTCTGTTAATTAGAATTGTTTTACCTATTTCTTATATTTCATTTATTTGTGTGCAAGTGGATGGAATACATTTCAAAATAAAAAAATATTTCAAAGAAGTATGGTCTGCCTCTGAGCCTGAATTCACTTCTATGTATGTCACACTATCGTCTAAGAAAATATATATTTCTATGGTTTATATTTTATTTTCTTTATGGAACACAGTGATCAAAATAGACCTTTATAATTCATTATGCCTTAAGGATGCACAGTAGCCTTTATAACACCTTTGAAACAGAACAGAAATAGGATTCTTCATGTTACACAGTGGGGTTTTTTTGATTCCCAGCATTTCTAAAGTCCCATTTTGACCTCTGATAATGTCCTTGCTTCCTCCATCACTTAAGACTATCACTTAGAGTGTAGCAGTAGCTGCTCATGAACTCACAACACTTTAAAGTATAGGGAGGATTGCCCCAGTCCTTGCACAAATCCAATTCAAAGCAACTATGCTGTTAGTCTGTTATTCAATTACTTCCTAGCAAGTCTTTCTAAATTTCAGTTGCTTCAGAAGTAATTTCAAGCAGCATTATATGTGTCAGTACTTGTTACAAAGTTCTTTAGTTTATGGCTGAAATATAGTGTGTGGATGGGTTTAGCAAGAGCCCAGATCCTCAGTTAAACAATGCTACTCCACATGATGAATGAAGAATCTGGTCAAGTAAATTACCTCCTCCTGCTAACTGCTCTCTCTAAATTTATTGTGAATTCAACCACTGTTGCATATATGCATTTCAACTCTTCCTTAAATGTTTTCTGCTTCAAAAGAAAAAGATTTACCAAATTTCCATTTACAAATCAAACACCTGATAAGGTATTGCATTTGGTATTTCATTTCAAGTGCCTGATTGTTGTCTCAAATCAGATCTTTTTCTGCGAATAATAAAGCCCCAAGGAGATTTAACTCTAACATTATCCCTGTTGACTTGAACTTTGTTTGCCTGCAGGTGTATGACAGATACAGTTATATCTCACTGGTTCCCAAGGTTTTATGAGGGATTTCTAAATTTTTTAAAAAAAGAACTAAACAAAAAAAGAAAAACAAAAATACCCCTAAACAGAACAGATAGAAACTACAACTATTTTTAGCACCAGTTGTTTTTTTCTCAGATTGCTTTTCATAGGGGAGAAGTAATGTGTTTTTGTTATTTCAACAGTATACTTTTAAAAATGTCAATGTAACCTGGGTAGCTTTGCATTTTAGAGTTATGCTGTAGTAAATGTTCATGGATTCTTCTCTGCTCTAGTTTTCAGTGTTAAAATTATTTGTGCAATGATGGTAACGTTATGGAGAGAAAGAAAAGCTCCCAATCAGACCCTGATCCAACATAAGTCAACAGCAAAAGCTCCTGCAAAAGCTCATTATGAGACTGGTGAAACAGAAAGCAGATTCCAGCCCAGTATGGTTCCCATTAAACAATGCACTGTGCTGAAGTGTGGAAACACTTTTAATGGCTCTGGCTAACCATTCATCTGAGCAGAGTGATTCAGGGCACTGTCAAATGTGGTGTCATGACATCTTTCCCCAAATTTATTTCTATTTTAGTTTGGTTTTTTAAAAATATATGTATACAGACCAGTGTAGCATTTTAATGGCAATTGGCTCATGAGTAAGAAAGGAAGTAGGATCAGGTATTTGACTGACACCAGGGTGAACTTCTCTGAAGTCTGCACTGCCTGATTCAGTGTAGGGAAAGGATTTTCTCCTGATAGGAATATTCTAGAACAATGTTGTCATAACTTCTATTCTCTGATTAATTCCAGTATGAGCATAAGTCTTGTCCTGGACCAGAGAAGTTTTTTCAAAAAAGCCTACTATGGAAATCAACACAAAATGTGTGGAAACCACCCAAAATATGTGGGTTTGATATAAAGGCATTTTGTCTGAAAGTTGCTGAGAAGCTTTCAAATGCCATTTCCAATACCAAATCAGAACCGAAACTTTTCACAGGGGAGGAGAAGTTCATGATCTAGGTCATGGGACAGGCAAAACCCTCATCAAGTCTGCAGATGACACAACCTGGAAGGAGTGGCTGATTTGCCAGAAATTCATGGTGCCATCCAGAGGGATGTTGCCAGGCTGGAGAAATGACACAACAGGAATTTCATTAGTTCAACAAGGTTTGCACTTTGAAGCGTGAAATCCTTCACCTGAGGAAGAATAAATACCTCAGTGCACCAATACATGCTGGGGGACCACCAACCTGGAAATCAGCTTGGCAGAAAAGGAACTGGGGGTCATGGTAGACACCAAAGTGAACATGAGCTGGAAATGTGTCCTTGCTGAAAGGATGGCTGATTGTATCCTTGACTGTATTAGATGATGTAATACTCTTAGTCTGAGGGAGATGATCCTTCTCTGCTCATCATCGGTGTGTCCACATGTAGACCACAGTGTCCAGTTCTGGGCTTCTCAGTATAAGAGAGACTTGGACATGATCCAGCAAAGGGCCATGAAGATGATGAAAAGACTAGAGGTACTCTCTCTCCTCTGAAGAAAGCCTGAGAGAGCTGGGACCTGAAGAGAGGGTTCAAAGAAAAAATGTCCAGGTCACTTTATTTTCCTTATTGCTGGGCTTTTCTGACCACGTTTTTGTGGAGGTTCAGCCAAATGTTAGTTTAATGTACTCCAAGAACAGTGTTTGAATTACATCTCTTCACTGCCCCAGGCTCCAACTGTGCTACCTTGGTTGCCCAAAAGGGCAACTATTTCTCTTCTATTATATCTCCTGCAGAGACAGGTTTTGATTCACCTGACAGTCCAAGTACAAATCAGATCAATGGTCTGTTTTGACCAATAGTCTGTTTCCACCTGTGGGCAGTGCAAGAAGTTTTTATCAGATCTACTAATTCCTCCAGATTCCTTTATTAAGGTAATTCTACATGGTCCTGAAAAGAGATGAATGTGTCACTCAGTAAGAAGTGGCTACTGTTTACAGAACAGGTTTTCAGTCAGCAGAAGATGCCGAGTCAAATAAATTTACAGAAAAAGAAGTTAGAAAGACTCCCCACTTATGCAAAAACTTGTTTCATCAGTTTTAACTTTCATGTAATAGAACTACTTCAAATTAATGGGAAGATTAAATTCTAATTTTTCTATATTTCTATAAATTTACTATGGGTTGCATCCATGGATGCTTTGGTTTGGAGCTAAATAAAACTGAAGAAAGTGTCTGCTTTTCTCAAAAAACTATTAATCAGCAGGAAACTAGTAGTTTGTTACATATATTTTAGGTGTTTTTAATAGCTGAATAAAGAAACTCTTTGAAGTGTTTATGAAACTATCCAAAGGAAAATACCTCTATTTACCAGCTCAATTGGGGACTGTGAGGCACAGTTATATCCTCCAAATTTCAGTCATTTGAGCTTGTCAGAAACATTCATTTGATAGGGAGTAGAGAGAAATTCTCTCCTCTGCAGTTTGTCTCATTTAGACACAGTTTAAGGATAATGGTGTGATCCACACTCTGGAAGCACCTTTTTTTTTTTTTTTCGATTTCTGACAGAGGGTAGTAGGGTGATTTGTAATCTAGACCCAAAAATATTTAGATATCTCAAAGTAAGTGAAGTAAATTCTGCTCTTAAGTGTGGTACATTTAAAGTCTGAATAATGATAGCGATGTTTTACAGTCCTTTATATATCTTGATTATATTTATTTTCAAAGGAAAACTATATCAGCCCAGATTATTGTAGTTTGCTGATGACAGCAGAACACTGTCCCTGTCCTTCCCTTTTTCATCTGCCTCCAAAGACAACAGTAAAATTTCTGTTGTAGTCATAGCAGAAGCTAAACATGCATAAACTGAGTAGATCTGTGTAAACAGAAAGACTTGCAGGATTATAATGAGCAAACATCAGTAAAGGTGGGGTTTTTTTTCTTGAGTTACACAGGGTAATTCTGGATTTGCAAATCTTCTGTTATCCTTGTACAATCTAATGTCCTCTATGCTTCTTGTCACTACTAATGAAAAGCTGGAAGGTGCTTTACTCACCAGTAAATAGTGTCTTTTCAGGCACATTTCTATCTCTACAATAATGTAATGCCCTTTTGCCTTTAAAAGGGGTTATCATTTCATAAGTGTTGCAATCATCAGTTCTCACCCACAGTCTGCTGCATAGTCCAGCCTTGTTTTCTAGGCTGGGGTCAAACAGCCCCAGGAGGGGCTTCAATTGCAAAAGCCACCCAAGTTAAGCTGTGCCCATGAGAACAACTGAGTAACCTGGCAAAAAAAATGGTAAAAAAAAAAAAAAAAAAAAGAAGAATTTAGGTAGAATTTAAGAATAAATTAAGAAAAGCTTCCTTACTGAGAGATACTTAGGCATTGGAAGAGGCTCCCCAGGGAGGTTGTGAAGTTACCATCCCTGGAGGTACGTAAAAACCATGTAGATGAGACACTTCAGCACATGTTCTAGTGGTAATGGTCATGTAGATTTATTTTATTTTATTTTATTTTATTTTATTTTATGATTATATTTTATTTTATTATTATATTTTATTTTACTTTTCTCTTTGTTTGTTTGATTTGATTTGGTTTTAATTATTTTATTGGGAGGGATGTTGACAGTTGGACACAGTGGTCTTAGTGGTCTTTTCCAACCATGACAATTCTGTGATTCTGTGAAAGAAGGGAGATTTTGCATATTTGTTTGGTGTAAGGCAAGCAGGTGGAAACTTCTACACCTTAAGTTTTGGACTTAGAAACCTTGCATTTTTTAAAATGAAGGGAACTTCATGAGAGTAGTTCAAGGATTCTCTGTTAACACGCCCAGAGATTAACCAGCTCTGCTATGTGTGTGAAACAACCACTGGCACACAGACCAGATATCCATACCCCATGCCTTGGTCCTCCCAAACTTTTCCATGGTCTTGCATGGGACACACGGGGAGGAGAATTATTTGCTAATGACTGTGGAAACAATCTGACATCCTGCGTGAATTCCTCCCTTTCCCATCCTCTTCTCTTTTTTTAAGACTGAAGAAAACGTAATTATGTTAACTCAGCTACACGTAGAAAATTGTCCATTGTGGTCCATTGTGGGGGGTTTTTTTGTTGTTTTGGTGGTCCTGCAAGCAGCCTGGTAAAGCAGAGGCTGTTTGTACGGGAACACAGAGTGGGCTGTGGAGATGCTGCTGCCTGAGGGGCTGTGGTCAAGAGTTCGTGGGCAGGGACACTTCCCACTAGACCAGGTTGCTCAAAACCCCATCCAGCTTTGCCTTGAATATTTCCAGGAAGGGGGTATCCACAACTTCCCTGGACAACCTGTGCCAGTGTCTCACCATCTTCACACTGAAATTTAGTAGGACATACTATAAAAGTAAACTCCAGACTCTTTCTGTACTCTTGTAATTTAATGTGATGGTTATTGACGACACGTTAAACCTCTACTAAGGCTTTGGCACCTTCCAGCAGGTAGAGTTTTTTCCCTCTACTTTTAAAAAATTAAAATTCCTCTATTATTTTTTAAAATCCACATTTTAAAAAGATTTTTCTTCCCTCTGTATTAATTTGGTTCTTCAGACCAACTCCTCCATAGTTTGAGGTTTTTATCAATTTCAGAAAATACTTTTGTCAAGCTCAAAACTTGAAACAAAGAAACAAAAAAGTGTTTAGTGTGGAAAACCATATTCATTCTTTCCTACAGGAGCTTAATTTCATTTCTTATGGCTCCAGAAAAGCACAGAAATCTTCAGTTCAACTTGGCTTTCAGTAGAACAGTATTCAAAAATGCTTGCATGCTTACACCTAAAGCAAAATAACTGTAATCTAAAAGAAATCCTGTAATACAGTGAGTTTCACCTAGAAATTTTACTTCAATGGTCAGCTTGGAAAGGGAATCCCTAATTCTGTAACCTATTCCTGTTCCTTTTCCATAGAGATTGTTCTTGAGACTTTTCTTGCAAATATTTCATACTATTTTTCCATCTAAGACCATGCATCATCATCAGAATGTAGTGCATGGTATTCAAAGTGCAATTTTATTCATGATTTTAATCCCAAGGTTGTTTGTATCATACTGAGGCAACTTTCTTTTTCTTTTTCTTTTTCTTTTTCTTTTTCTTTTTCTTTTTCTTTTTCTTTTTCTTTTTCTTTTTCTTTTTCTTGAGCTAATTTGCCTTCTCTCTTCCAGGTTTTTCTTTCATGCACAAGCCCCTCAGTTAGGAGGTCATTACACCTAAAAATGTCATCTAGAGTTCCCCTGAGCAAAAACATCTTTCTCAGAAGACCCTGTTTTCATTCTGCTCTTGACCAATGCCCCAAAATATGGTTGCATAAATTTTCTTCTTTGGATTTATTGGCACAATCACTTGTGGCGCCAATCCTATTAAAAAAAAAAAAAAAAAAAAGTTGTACTTTTCTTCTAGATTCAGGTTTTCAGTGATCTGCTTTCCATTATGGCCTTAGAAGCAGCTGCACTGGCAAACCTGAGGGAGCAGAGACCTGCTGCATGGGGAGAAAAAACAACTGGCTGGGGACTGTGAGGATGGTATGAATGCCTTAAGCAGCTTTACCATCAAAAAGCCCCAAGGCTGTATAAGGGCATCCTTAGGAGGGTGTAAGCACTCTCATAGTTGCTCCTCCCCATTTTTAATCACTGTCAGCACTTTGTTCTCAACTCTCTGTAATTTTTTTATATATTTTCCAATTATGAGAGAAATGCGAAAAGCTTATGGCACATTCTTTCACTTTAGTTTTGCAAAAAAGGAATCTTTTCTTCTTTCAACAAAAAATACATAGATATTTAGATGGTTAATAATATCCTTAAGTGGAAAGAGCCCTGCATGGAAGAAAAAATGCAGGCTTCTTGATTTTTTTTATTTAACAATGGTGTCATGTTACAAACTCACGTTGAACTCACTGCTGTCTGAATCTCTCCAAAATCCATTTGCAGAGTTGTGTTGTCAAGTTTTGCTCTTTTTTTTAGATGCTGACTTTTTTGGGTGTGTCTGCACTAATTTGCTGTCTTCTTGGGTATTCACAGCACTCCCCACTACAGTACTGTCTCCAAATTTTCATCAGTTTGCAGCTCTTTGCTATTGCTTCCATTGCTTCCATTTCACTGCAGTTGTTAAAAGCAGTCCCACAGCACAGCCCCTATCCTCCAAGCACTATCTTGCTAATAGGATTTGCTGCTGATCTCACTGGCATGCCAAGGTGTCTGGGTTTATATTTAAGCAATGAAATTTTATGGGTTTTCCCAAATTAATTCTGTAACTGCAAACCCTGATTAAAGCCTTATATTTCCAATTTTTATTTTTTAATTTCTGTTGTAAATGAAGCATACAACCACATTTTTCAAGGAATTCTTTCTTTCAGGAATAATGTGTAACAATTAAGCCTTGCTCTCATGGCAAATGCCTTTTTCCATTTCCTTTCTATGATCCCTATTTCTCCCACATCTGTCAAGTAAAATAACAGCATATATGTTTGCTATATGCATTGTTCCATTATGTTCTACATTTAGACTGGATATTAGGAAAAAATTCTTCACCAAAAGGGTTGTCAGGTAGTGGAACAGGCTGCTCAGGGAAGAGGTGGAGTCACCATCCCTGGAGGTATTTAAAAGATGAGCAGATATGGTGCTGAAGGACATGGTTTAGTGGTGGACTTGGCAGTGTGCTAGGTTAATGACCAAAGACAATAAACCAAATACAGCACTTAAAAAGTGACCTCCTGTCAGCAGATCTGGTCTCACACCAGACAGCATTAGCTGGTGTACAATGTTTGGCTGATATTTCCAGGCCTTGATCACACTCACTGAAACACTTCAGAATATGGATGGAGGAAGGTCTGTTCTTCTGCATTGTTTCACTGGATTTGTATTTTGTCAGTCAATCCCACAGTCAGGAAAATTTCAGTTGATTTGAAATCAGCAGCCCTTGCCTGGGTTCTTTAAAGCTTCGGTTTATTTCATGCAAGAATGATTTTAGTCTTATGATCAAAACAAGTAATGTACTGTAGTGTAACATAAATTGTCATGACTTAAATAGATTTAGACTTGACAAACTGTGTAGTATCCAAGTCATTCAAGTATAAAAGCCATGAATGGCATTATGCCTATCACAAGAAGTGTGGCTGTCAACTGCAATCACTGCTGTAGCGTTCTGGAAACAAGAACAATTCAAATCTTCAAATCACAAAGCATGTACTTCTGTATTTTTTTTTTCTTATCCAGCCTTTACCACTGAACTTCTTTTGGAGACAGCTTTTTTTTTATGTCCCCCTGTGACTTTGGTCATTTCCCTTAGTGTTATATCTATAATACATATGTATATGTATATAAACTAAAAGGCAAGGGGAAATTACACAGACAGTTCAATCAGGGATCAGTACCTTGGAAAGATTATAGAGATGCTGCATAATTGTGTAAGGAGAAGGTCAGGAAGGCCAGGTCATGGTTGGAACTGCACTTGGCAAGGGATATGATCTAGTTGAGGGTGTCCCTGCTTACTGCAGGAAGGTTGGACTAGAGGACCCTTAGAGGTCCCTCAAAGCCCAAATTGTTCTCTAATCCTATAATTCTGTATATATATTTGTTAAAAAAACAATATATATATTATATATAAAGAGATAAAAATTGATATCTTTATAATTAGAAATACATTTACATAATACACAGTTGTGGGGGGAAATTCCCTGCAAAATCAGAGCAGAGTAAACTTATAGAAGGACGTACATCAGCACAATCACTAGGAGTAACAAGATGGAGAATTAGAAAGCCTCTAGGAGCTCAGCTTTTATGCCAATAAACCCATTTAGGAATGCCATTAATGGGAACAGCTTCTGTGACAGTGAGCTCACAGGGCACAGTGTGCTGTACATTCTTAAAATTGCTGCAAGCATCCAGAATTTTCAGCACAATGTCACTCACTGTAGATAGTGCTCGGGGTCACAGATGGAGGATGCAGGGGAGAGCAGTGTCAGGTATGTGCACATAGGAGAAGCTGGTGCTGACCTCCCTTTAAGGGGTATCTTGTGTTTGAAAAGCAAAGTAACACCACACAGCTGTGCCAGGAGTCTGCAGGCCAGGTCTTTGCTCATTTCAAGTAGCTCTTGGAAAAGGGTTTGGCTTCACTGATGTCTTCTGGCGTAGCAGCTGTTTCTTAGTAATTGAAATCATTCTCTGCCTGGCTTGTGCTGAGTCCCACCAGCAGCTGGGGCTGGTCCCTGGCCAGGGGAGCAGAAGGCCTGCTCCACAAGCTCTGTATGTTGTGGGGAGAATGGCTGCAAGCTTACAGTTGGATGGTGACCTTCTCTGTGGCATTTGAGGCAGGACTGGCCAAGGCACAACCCGATGAGAACGGCACGATGGCTTTTTTGCTCTCTCCCAGTATTCAGTATCAAACAACATCTCCCTCCCTGTGGCCCTGCACAAAACACCCAGGGCATGTCAGCTCCTGCTGAAGGTGATGGAAGTCTGTGTTGTGAAGCAATTATGCATGTCATTCCTCAAAATTTAGCATATGTTGTATCTCGGATAATATTGTGTTTTCTTCTTCAATAGGCCATTTATGAGGCAGTAGCCTTCCTCCCTCCCCGTCCAAGGAACAATCTCTATCCTCTCAATGTGATTACAGCCCATTTCATTCCATAATAGGTTTCTTTTATTATTCCCTCAGGCATGCAATCAAATTTTACTCAGTACCAAAATCTTTGTTCTACAAAAAATGCCGGCATCGAGTGCAGTGGAAAAAATAGCGGCGCTATTGAATATGCTCTCTGTTAATAGAACTCCAATATCTTTTTTACTTTGAAAGTAAACATCTGTTAAAGTTTATTTGCTCTGCTGGAAAGGCAGTACTGTCTTAAGGGAAAGCACATGATAAAAGCAGATAGATTATTCTGCAATTATACCTTTCCCTGTCTAAATGTTTAATTAGATAAGCTGTCGTAGAGACAGAGATTACTTTGGCATCCATCTGTCCCATTTATCGACGTTATAAATGCTATGGGAGTCTTGGTAAATTTGATCACAGCAGCCACAACGAAAGCAGGCAAATAACAGTCTCCAGCCAGACTAATTTCAAGCAACTTTTCAGCCCAGCTGGGTGCTTCTTTTTGGCAGGACAATTGCCAGTGGTTGATCTTGTGCTGTCAGAGTTTGGGATGTATCAACTTGAGCACAAATGGGAATATAGTATTTGAAGTCACAACATCTCTCATCCCTCTGTGGTTATTGATATTAAATATTAAATATTGATATTAAATGTGTTGATTTCAAAAGCAGCTAAGTAGCTACATGTATCCACCACAATATTAGTTTGATTGCCGATATTTTAAAAGCAATGGTAACACAGATTTTTGTTGCAGGCCTTGTTTCATGCTGGGCTCAGAAAAAGCATAGAGGGAGAGAATGATTCCCATCAGACAGCCTGCAAGCTCAGACAGTGCATAATATGTTTAGGAATGAAAAAATAGAATGAGGCAAAGAAGCTTGCAAAAGTAAGATACATGAGAGTTTTCCCACTTGATATGTAAGTACAGCTTAAGAACATAAAGGAGCAGGAATATTCAGATATTGAGCAGGAAAGAGTTTAGCTTCTAAATAGCAGTCCTGTGGTTAATGAGGGCTTTTCTGTGCAGAAGAAAAAAAACACTAAAAAAAAAAATGGTGCTATGTACAGCTACTGTATTTTCTAAAAGTGCAGAAAATAAATTCTTAGGTTTAAAGGTTTCATTATCATTAAAGTTCATGAGGTTAAATGTATTTTTTTTCACCATACCTTGTAAGGACACTTTATGGATGGCATTAATTCCACATGCTGCTCCCCCTAGAAAACTTGGGCTGTGGTGTAGAAGTCAATAATTTGAGGTGGCCAAATGGAACAGTCAGCTCCAGATTAAGAAATCTAAATGTAGATTCTCTCTGCATTTTGAAAATATATTAAACAGACAGTGTCAGATGCTTTTAAAAAAGCTAGGAAAGGCAGGAAATAATGAAAAGTAGTAGAGGAGATTTCACCTCCAGCAAAGAGAGGAGACATTGAACAGAGTACTAAATGGGGATGAGGTCTCACAGTCCTTCCCTTTCCCAGTTTTTCAGTTTTAGACTTCTATTTAATGAATATATCAGTAGCATTTTGGAAATCAGACCTTTTATTTTTGCACCCTGTTTTGAAGGGTAAAGTGTTTTGTACAGGAAAAACATAGAAAAATTTATGAGACATTCACTATGATAGAAGAAAGAATGTGAAATACAGTGGATTTCAGTTTTGGCTGCAGATTTGAATTCAGGCCATGAGCACCAATAAATTTGTTACTGAATCTCATGCACCTTATGTAGTGTACCAAAATCACTCTCATTTGTAGCTTCCTCTATATTTTGGGGTACAGTTTGAAAGAAAAGGTGAGATGTGCAGTTTGTATGTTATTATTTCTCTTTGCCTAACACCCCATAGGATGCTGTAGTGTTTTCAGTGTTCCATAATCTTCATCTGTATGCCTACAGCCACTGCATAGGAATTATAGAAATACAATCCATTCTTTGAACTACTCATCAGAGTTATGTTCCTTCATGCCATTACAGGGCAGAACCACTTATTTTTTAAATCAGAGAGATGGAGAGATTAATGCTTCTGCATCGTCTGTTTTTGCAGATGTTACTAAAATGATTTACAAGAGGCAAATGTCATTGTAAATCAATATTTGTAATTGCAGGGCAGAATGTTCTGTTTCCAATGGCTGAAGAGCAGCTAAATTCAAACATAATTACAAAACCACAATATAGCAGACGAGAAAACCTGCCCTCTCAAAGGAATATATTACTTGCCACAGATTCATTTTCTGGATTGTAAGAACACTACTGGAGTATTTTCTGAATTTCTCTTTTCTTTCTCCCTATACAAACACACTCTATGATGTTCATCTTCTTTAATGACATCATCCTCACCTGGACTCCAATACTGAATATACAAAATACCCCCAAAGTGATTTTTTTTCTGTTTGTCTCTATTCTTGACCTTAATTTCCTCCACCAATTTTATTTCTGTGGTATTTGTGCCCTTGTCCCCATGCCACCCCCAAACCTGTGGAAGTTATGCTTTGAACCAGTGAAATTCTGCTGCTGGATAAAAAAAGCAATTAAGTTCATAAGCCCTAAGCCTTTAACAACATTGGAGACAAACCATAATATGCATCGCTCACAAGCCTAAGAAATTCTGGTTCTAATTGCCTGTAGTAGTTGCCATAACAATACTTCTATAGAAATGCTCACAGACCCATATTCTGGGGAGATACAGAAGTCTTTTGTCCAAAAATACTAAGTATTCATAAGCAATAGCATCCATAAGAGCAGCAAAGCATTTTTGAGTGCACCATAAAGTTCACTGACATGTTAAATGCCAGCCAGAAGTACCAAGAAAAAATCTTACAAATTTTAATCATCTTTCTTGTACTGGGCATCTGAAGACAGCAAGGTCAGCAAGACAAAATACTTGCTTGAGTCTAGGTCTGTCTCCCAGTTGGTCTTTAGAAAGCTGGTAGGGAAAAACCAGTTTTTTCATCTAAGGAAAGTAATTTAACAAAAATTTATGCAGTTGTCAGAAAGCTGTGATTCTTTCATTGGGTTATGCAAAAGTGTTCTGTATTTTGATTTCTATAATTCAAAATTATTTTATGTATTTTGATATCAATTGTGGGCAACTGTCACTGTGTTCTCCCTGTTGTTGCATGGGATTATTTCAGTGTGCATAAAAAAAGAAAAGGGAAAGCTCTGATTTCAGCCCTGTTCAGGTCAAATCAAGCCCAGAACACTTATTTCCAAATTATTTTACGGAAAAAACAAAGAAATCTTTCCATTTGAAGTGTATTAACTATGAAAATTTTATTTTAATATGAGCAAAAAGACAATGCCTCTTTGTGATAAACTCCAACAGGTAAACATGATTTTTCTTTCAAAGAAACAGTTTGTGTCTCTACAATTAATTTTAAATCTCTTTAAGTCATTGTATTTAGAATGAATTTCAGATTTATTTTCATTTCACCAGCTTTTTTTTTTTTTTAAATAAGTTATTTTAAATGTATTATATGGTATGTTTTTAACCAATAAAAATTCAAGATATGTCTACTATTTCAGTACTCAGACTAGTGGATTGTCTGAATCAGTACCGACCAATTTACTGAGATACTGAAATGACAAAGTTGAGAGCAAGTGGAATAAAAATTAAAAAAAGTCCCTCAGTTCAACTTTGGCATTGTTTACATTTAAAAACTAAAAATTAAGCCATTCTTAGAAATTTTAAAAATACTTTTGTCAAAATTTTCTCCAATAAACTACGTATCATCTTCTTGAGCTGTTAAAAACCTCCTGATCTCTATTAATTCTCACTGGGGAGCAGGGAGGTTGGGGAGTATTATGGGAAAGAGTCACTCTATTTTTGCAGTGCTCCGATGACCTTTCCTTATACTCTCTACAGATATCTACTGCTAGCAGCTGCTGGAAGCAGGGTGGTAGGGAAAATTGATCTTCTTTAGGTTTTTATCTGATACAGTGAGTCTTATGGTCTTAAGTTAGCTAGCAGCAGCAATCATCATTGAATCCTAACAAACCGAGCAATGAAAAGACTTAATTAAGAAGAAGGAAAAGCATATTATTGATCTGTAATATTTGAAGTGGACTCTAAGCAGACCTTCACATTATATCCATGTCTGTGCAGAAAGCCTAATTTTCTTTCTAAGGTCCATTTGCTCTGATAGAGAGCATTTGGAAACAGTGGATCTGCACTCAGGAATAGGAGCCATGGCCTCCTGGGTAAGGGATATACAAAAGCTCTTGCCCAAAGACCTAAACCTTCTTCTCCCAAACCAAGGCACCCTGTAGTTGCATTGTGACATCTCCACCTCCTTCTGACCCAATATCTAAGAAAGATCCTTGAATGAGTTAAAATTTCCCATGGAGTGTGCTTACAGATGGAAGATGGGTCAGCCTCACATGGACACAGCCTTGAGATCCAGACTTTTCCTTTTATTTTTTTTTTTTTTTTTAATTCAGATGGAATCTCAGGTGCCAAAGGGAGGAAAGGAAAAGAAAGGGAAGAAGAAGTTCCCTTCCAGGTCTAACTGTCCCTCCAGTCCTCTTCCCAGAGGACTTCTTGCCTAGCCTTCCAGATCTCCCCAGAGAATCACTTTTCTCATTTATTCCCCAAATTCAGCCACCTGATCCAACATTTCTGGACAACCAGGTAAATCAGCATGGTAGCTTCATAATCCTTCAAAGGACTCAAAACCACAACACAGAGGACATGTGCAGTTACTTTAGCATTTAATGCCTCTGAAGAAAACATCTCAGATTACTTAGACATCTTCATGGTGCTCACAGATGTGTCCATCATCTATCCAAGGGGCAGTGCAAAACACATTACCTCTTTCTTCTGATTATACACTCTTGTGCTTTGAGCTTGTCTCACGGGGACCTGCATCTTTATTTTATTTCTTTGCTTATATGCAGTCCTGTGGTTATAAGCACTTTAAGTCCATGCATCTGACTAACCTTACTACTTGTCTGAACTGCAAGACAGAGAAGGGTTAGTTTTGCTCTGTGATGCTCATCCAGACTGACTCAGGAATCTGGTGTGTAAAGCTAAATATATTCTGCATTTTAAGAATCAGAGTTTTAGACCAAATTCTTCTGGTGAAAATAAGAGGGCAGGAATCTTTCTACGTTAAGTCTGTATATTTAAAAATTCTCCTTCCAGTATCCATATTCTGTGCAGTGCCCCACAAGTTTTATGGCATTACTAGTGTCATAAAGATTCATGGAAGGACACAAAAAGTCTTGTGTGGTTTTTAGTCTAGGTCCCCTCCATAGCTAATGACAGGGAAGAGAGTCAAGATGAGAGAGAGGACCAATTACACTCTTATCCAGCATCACCCTTAAGGTACAGTGAACTTGTTTCCCACTGACTCCAAAGTGAGTCTGGACAATATTAGATTAATCCATATTACAAAATGTACTTTTGCACAGATAAAATCAAGCTTCCGAAATCCCACTTTATCCCCCAGGGGACAGACAACAATCAGAAAACCTTTCTATCTTCACTGAGAAACAGTCATCTTCAATTTTGTGCTGGGCCATGGAGAAGAGGTTGAGAAGTTACCACATGGTCTCTCAGTGTGCCATGGTGCACTGGTTCCTACAGTCTGTGCAGTGAGACAGTCACCCTTCTCCTTCTTCTTTTGTAATGCCACTGTGACAACAGAAAAAAAATTACTTTTGCTGAATTCCCAGATGTCCTTGAGATAAATTACAATAAAATTTTCAGTGGATGTAGGGTCAAAATTCCTTAACTGTGTGGAAAGGAAACAGATGATTTGCAATAGAGTTGCACAAATGTCAGGTTTCATGTATCAAGGTGCAGGATTCAAGGAAATTCCTTCCATAAATGTCCCGGGAGACTCATGGATTAGGCGTAGCCAAAAAAAAATTCTTGACTCTCCCTGCTGGATTCAGTATTACTGTTCAGTAAAATGGAATTTAAATTGAAATCTGAACAAAGCAGTGTGTGAGAGAGGGAGGGGGTGTTTAGTCTATGTTAGACAGCCTGTTAAATATCTTGAAATACAAGCTTTTCCTTTGTCTGTCTCACCATAGTCCCAGTAGCCACATAGGCTGGAGAAGCCTGGGCATGGCCTTTCAGCTGCCCAGAAGGAAATAAACTCAAATAAGCTGCTCCAGATAAAGTGGAAATCTGCGCAAACCCACAAAGATCCCACATTCCTCTAATAAGCTGTAATAGCATTCCTAAATGGGTCGTTTGTCCCAGAAAAGCTTAAGGCTATCAAAACACTTTAAACAAAGATCTCAGAGAGTACAGAAATGTATTTCCAGGGCTCCCTTTCCTAAATAGGACAGCACCACCCTCACCCCTCCGCCCAAAAGAAAAAAAAACAACAAAGAAACCCACCACAAAAGCAAACACAAACAAAAACCACCTGGGACTGTAGAAATGAAGTAATTTTTACAAGGATATAGTAAAAAAACACAAAAAACAAAAAAAACAGGTTACCCATGCAGTCATCAACCAAGTGAACCGGAGACTTCAATATACTGGTTTATAAAATTTTTAAAAATACCTGGAAATATATATAAAAAATTATATACAAAGCTAATCTACTTCAAAAAATAGCTCTTGACAATACTATTTTAGCTTCATAATGTAATCTTTTAGACAATGCAAACTGAAGTTCCTGAGGAAATTCATTCTTTCTGAATGTGTATATTAAAAAAGATAGTAATTGTGATAACAGTTCATTCGCCCATATAATGTTTCCTCTACAGAGCAAAAACAGCAGCAGAAATAGTCTGAGTCCATGTGATAGAAACTGGTATTTTGAACATCACTTTGTATGAAGGTATCCTGCAAAAGGAAAGTAAATTGGCAACCAGTTCTGGGGAAGAAGTGCTGAAATACAAGCAAAACCACTCAAAAAGTGGCCATTAATACCATTAGCAAAAACAAGACCAAAACTATTTCTCACTGGCTCCCCCACTTCTCTACAAGTCTTGTGAGGAAAGAAGCTGAGAAAGGGGAATCTTCAGAGATGGTGAAAAGACAAAGGGAATGTGGAGAGGAGGAAGAGGCTGATAAGAGCTGGATAGAAAGGTCAGTGGGAGGGGGGGATGGAGGAGAGAGGAGTCTTTTTGTGTGTCAAGAGTTTTGACAAGCTCCCCACTGATTAGGAGTCAGGGAAAGTTAACAGGAACTGGTTTAAAGAGGAAAACACGTCTGTGTCAGCTTCCCCAGCACACAGTGACTTAGTCTGGGCATATATGCAAATCCAAAACCTCCAAAATTAGTCTTAAACTCACAGAGATGCAAATGCAGCACTCTATACCTTTTAATCTTTGCGTAATTTGTATGGTGATTTTTCTTTATGTTTGTGACAACAGACAAATTTGTCTTGAGGTTGCTTTTTCTAAGGTGTCTTTTTATATTGCTCATGTATAAAGGTTTGACTATTAAAAATAAAGGAATTCTCTGCATTAAAAATTACATTAAAATAGAACTAAATTTTGGGAGTACACTTTAATAGCTGCTGGTATTCTGGAAGAATCACAATTACCTGATAAACAAGAATTGAAAATCAAGGGAATGCAGAGTCATAATTAAACCCAAAAAACCCACAATTTAGAAACACATAGAGTTGTGTGGTTTAGTTAACAGCCTTAATACAGCCTCGGGAGAGTACTTTGAAGAAGAAGTATAAAAATGCAGTGATATTGATGCTAAGAAAGTCATCATGTTTGCTTTACACTAGCTACTGTAATAAGCTGACTTATCCCATTATGATCCCTGTCATGGTGGGAAAGAGCAAGGATTTTTGGAGCAAGTCCCTAGTCCCATTCCCCAAAAAGACACTGAAATACACACCTGTAATCAAGTGCATATCCATTACCCAGGGATGGGAATTTTCTGTTTCTGTTGCTCATGTGGCCAACAATATTATGGATGTCTTAGTCCATGCATTCCCTTCCACAGCCACATTGCGTTCCTCATTCTGGAGAGACTCAGACAGCTCCTTTGCAAGCATAAAGTAGTTTTTGTGTAAATTATGAGTAGATGACTGCATTAATTATAGGCTGTATTTGCATAAAGAAGCCAGGGTAAGACAACCTGAACTCTACATTCTGAATTAGCAGCTTTCAAATGTTTGGGTTTTTTTTTTTTGGCAGTTATTTGCATGTACTTTGGCAAAGCGGTTATTTGCTAGGAAATAACATTTTTTTTCTGAGCAGTAGCTAGATAAGCAAGTAATTTCATGGTGATTTTTTTTTTATTTTTAATTGATATTTTGGCTAGCTTTTAGGTACACAGCATATGTAGTATCATTCCTATAGTTTTATTTAGCAGCAAAAATTTAATTTTACCAGAATAACAAGAGTATAGAATTTTCAGGATATTGAGTGAAGGGTCAAGTAAGGAAACAGAAGGAAACAAAAAACAGGATTAAGGTGGGACTTGTCCAGTAGCTTGAAGGCCCTCTCACCTTGGACTCACTGTTCTGTAAACCAGACAAGGTGCCTGAAGGTGAGTTTGCCTCCTTTTTATTAAGCACCAGAAAAATATGCTGAATCATTGATTCTGGAGATTGATTTGTTTCAGATTATCTACAAAGTTAGTGGAGAGAAGTCTTCACCAGAGAAGCAAAATGCTGGTTCAGTAGTTAAGTATTTTGGAGACAATGATATGAGCACCTCTTCCACCCCTGTCCTAAAAGATGACATGGGCACTGAACATGCCAGATCCTGAGCTGAGCTATTTAGGTGTGAGATTTTGGAGTTGTGACAGTACAGTGAAAACATCAGTTTAGTGTATTTCAGCTGTCAAAAAAAAAAGCAAGTAAGCGGGATAGAGAATGTAGGAAAGAATATTGTTATGCTACTGAATATATCCATATTTTGACCATGCTTCAGATGCTCCATTCAGTTCTGGTGTTCCCATTCTTCAAGGGTACCAGGAATGACTAATCTGAAAATCTTCAGTCTGGACAAGACAACTTAGACTAAGCTAAAGGGTGAAGGAAAAGAAAGGGAGACACAGTTGAGATCTCTTCTTTTCATATGTGATGGAAAAGTAAGATGGATTATTTACAACCTCTTTTAGTAAAAGATTTACACACATCCAATTAAACCAAAAGGAAAGAGATTGAGAAGAAATGAAACGTATTTTTCCTCCACACAGCATGTAGCCAATCTGTGGACCCCCTTCTGCTGGATGTAGCAGATAACAAGGTTTTCATAGATGGAAACACTAGACAAGATAATGAAAGGCAAAGTTATTGATCATGCAAAAGAAGAAAAGAAAAAAAAATTAAAAGCCAGAAAATATAGAAGCTGTCTAATAAAGAGCTAGAAAGAATATTAAAAAAAAAAAAAAATTAAATGGATTTTTTTTATACATTTCTTTGTCAACTGCCCTTACCTGTACCTTACCTATACCCTTACACCTATAAATAGTAAAATAGCTTTCATAGCAAGTTCACTGACATGTTATGGATATCTTTAGCTTTAGCCAACAACTTTCAGGCAAGACAATCTTGTTTGCTGATACAAAGACACAAGATGCTGCAAGGCTGGTGATGTAAAGTTGATGTTCAGAATACTGAAGCACATGGGTGCACTACCATAATTATACAGGCAAAAGGAGCAGTCACAGAGGGCAACAGAAATGAGCAGTAAAAAAAGCTGAAGAGATAGCAGTTAGGTGAGACCAGATTGAGAAGAAGAGAAAACAATTAATGGATAACACATTCAGGTAATGGATAACACATTCTTTAGCCAAGACTAAGTGCAGAATAGTGGTGAGACTTTGTGGATTTTGAAATTCAGCTGCTCCCATGACTTTCCTGCCACTGCAAGGATTTGGGACTGCAAACAGTGGGAAGGTAGTCTGCATAACAGCAGGGGAGGCATCCATGAAAACACACATTTCTTAATGTGTGACTATGGCTTTAAAGGGTTGATTGGCTGTGACTATGTTGTTTCTGTCAGAACAGTATAAGGAAAAAATAAAAATAAAAAAATTCCCCTTGACAAGAAAAAACTAAGGTTAAAATATAAGCAGGACATTTGGTCTCCCATAGCCTGGCTCATCTTCATACCTCTGCCTGCATGACAGGAGCAGATTCACTTCAGGCTCTGAAAGCCCACAAGACCCTCTGGCTGGAGGCCCCGGATGCAATCTTGGATTCAGGTTGTACCTTGTACAAATGCCTGTGATGAGATCAGATATTTGGCAAGTCACTTGAAAAATACCTGAAGGACTGCAGTGAGCTTAACACTCCACTTCTACCTAAATTTTTGCTAACACAGATCAGAAGCTGATGTTGTGAAATCAGTGTCAATTGTATTACACTAGGGTTAAATGAGAGGACTTTTGTTTCTCTGTGCAGTTTCCCTAAATTTTCAGGTAGGTTCAGCAGAACCAGAGCAGGATCACAGAGTGTCACTTGGCCCAAAACAGCAACTCCTGAACATGCTGCATTGAAACATGTTGTGCCCAGTGTGACAGCTAAAGGACTTGAAAGAGACACAGGACTTTTTTGAGACACAGAATTCTTGAACTTTCCTTCTGATTTTGGCAGTGGCACACTGCCTCACACCCATCCATCTGTAAGGGCAAGGCATCAGCCTTGTGCTTAACATAACTTTTTCCATATAAAAGGCAAATCAACACCACAGATGCATAGGGTGAGAATGAGTCCCCCCTGCTCTCATTACTTCTCTCATTCAATTTTCACAAGATGCAAGATTTTTTTCAGCACCAGATACATGGAAGAACACAGCAGGCAATGGTCGAGAGCAATGTCTCAAGCTGTGTTCCAGGGAGTGGCAATTGTAAGACAGAAGTCCATGTGTGTTATTGCTTTCAGAAGCCATGAAGTACCCTTTGGAGCTCCCAGACCTTTAGACATGAGCTGTGTCTATGCCCCAGGCAGGTTTTGGAGCAGCCTCCCCAAATACTTGGCTGCAACATTCTCCAGACTTTGCAGTGAGTTGTCTGTGGAGCACATTCCTAGCCAGTGGCCTCACAGTCACCAGATTAACATCTTGGCATCTGCACTTTTGTGGTGGGGCATGATCCATGTGTGAAAAGGGCACATTAACAGGGGTGATGTCACAGCAATTTTGGGGCTAGGCACTCACTGTTCTTATTCCCTTCATAAAACATTCTGAGATCAAAAGGTGGAAAATAAAGGCTACAAGTTGCCATTGGAAGGATGAAAGGGATGCTTGTTTATTGTCTGAAAAGCATTCACTAAAGAGTACCTTTATACAATTATGTTTATTTTATAGGTTTACATGCAGACAAGAACAGCTGACTTGAAGGCTTTTTCATTATGACCTCATATGGTGCAAAACAACAACTCTTCCAGTGACAAATCAAATCTGGGATTGGAACATTTCAGGGAGTGCTGCTTCACTAGCTGAATGATTTAAAAGCATAAATGAGAGGAGCAAACTTTTTAGAACTAAGGCTGTGTTTTAGGAGCCTAAGTCCCGTATTCAGAACGAGGAAGTATATAGAAGGCAGTTGGTCAGAAAACTGCTCTGAAAAGAAAGTCTTAGATTCTGAGTCAATTAAGAAAACTGTTGAAAATATTGACTGAGAGTTTGGTCTTGCATCAGCTCAGAGTCCATCATGTGGAGAAATAAAGCATATCTTATCCCCTCTCTTATGAAACAGAGAAAAGATAAATTTACTCATATTACTGTGAATACAAAGCTTTCTGCCCTGGTCCAGTTCTGGATCACAGGAGTAAGGCATTCATTTTTACCCCCCACACCTCACTACTCTCCTTTAGCAATAATCAAGCTCCATTTTTACACAAGAGTGATTATTCCTCTCTGGAATTACTGATTTCTCCAGCAGCAGTATCCTGGGAAATAAAATGTAGGTACTTCAGTAATATCAAAGGCAGTAACTAACTAATGTACTTCTTATTCAATCCATGAGTCTGGAAATTCATCAGGCCAGGATGAAATGTGGTCACTGCCATCAAAGTATATTGTCTGCTCAGGGAACAGAATCTTGGATGTGAACCAAACCTTCTTGAAGGAGATAAGCTTGTTATTCAGACTGTAAACCACTATGATTAACGCCTGATGAAGCATTAAAGAACCATAAAAATTCTGCTACCCAGGAAAGATTACTTAGCAGGAGGCTGCTTGCATTTTGGCATGCAAGAAGGTGAACTTTGTCTTTCAGCTTTCAGTGCAAAAGTGGATTTACACAGTCATTCTGTAGTGCAAAGAAAAGCAGAACCACCCAGTCAACTGCAGACATGAACAGACAGCTTCTGCTTCTCTTCACACTGAAATAGGAATTTTTAAATTCCTTTTATAGGAATTCTTGCCCCACCTGTAGATTGCAAGCACAAAAGAAATAAAATGGGATTAATGTTTGCTTTCCCACTTTGTCCAGCATAGCTTTTTGCTACCTTGCCTGTTTCATCTGTGTTGAGTAATGGGAATGACTTGTTCTCCCTGTTTGCCATGTACCTCAGCGTGATGCTCTCTGTCGCCCCAGCTCCTGCTGAGCTCCATGCTTCTGGTAACCACACCTGGGGGGACAGTGTATGCCCAGCTCTCATCCTGACATGTATCAGGAACTCCACATACCTGCTAAAGTGGTATAACATGTCCCTTGTTGAAACCCAGACCTATGCACAAGCCTGTCCTGAGCAGTCTGCCCCTACAGGGGTCCTGTTAGGACCAAGTTCTAACTCAGACCCACTGTGGATACTGCTGAGCTGCATCCTGATGGCACATCCAGAATAAAGCCTTAGTTGCTGGTTTTGTGTGTTCAACTTAAAAAAAAATCTTCAAACATATTAAGGGCGCCAGATAATATAATCTTTTATTTTTTTCCTCTCTTTTCCTTTAGTTTTGAAGTGGGGCTTCAGATAAGAATGAAAATTAATAATCAGACCTAGAAAATCCGGGTCATAGGTCTTGAAGTGAGATTAACCTGGAGTTAAGGTTTTGTTCAAGTGCATATACCCCCAAGGCAAACTGAATCCAAACATATTTAGCACTTGGACAGATTTATACCTGTACAAAGAGAGATCAAGTGTCCACCACCCTTTTCTGAGAAGATGGGTGATTAAGGTAGTGGATTAAGATGGAAGATTGCCTTTCAGGGGAGGACTCTGCATATATGACAACAGGAAAGAACAGGACAGACTTTCAGGAAGTCAAGACTCTGTTCCTGTTATATCTGTCCATAAAAGTGACAATGCAACCTTTCATATGCCCTGTTTACACAGTTGTCATGGTTTAACTCCAGCTGGAAACTAAGCTCTACACAGCCTCTCACCCATTGTCCCCTGGTGGGATGGGGGAGAGAACTGGATGGGTAAAATGGGTAAGATAAATACAGATTAATAGGTAAGGCAAAAGCTGCACAGAAGCAAAATGAGGCAGGAACTCACTGCTTCCCAACACCAGGGAGGGGTTCAGCCATCTCCAGGAAATCAGGGCTCTATCACATATAACAGTTACTTGGGAAGGCAAATACCATCATCCTGAATGTCCCTCCCTTTCTCCTTCTTCCTCCAGCTTTATATACCAAGCATGACATCATATGGCATGGAATATCCCCTTGGTCAGTTGGGGTCAGCTGTCCCAACTGTGTCCCCTCCCATCTCACTGGTGGGGTGAGAATCAGAAAACGCCTTGAGCTGCCTGTAAGCACTGCTCAGTGATAAGGAAAACATCCCTGTGTTATTAGCATTATTTTGGTCACAAATCCAAAACAGAACTCCATATCAGCTACTATGAAGAAAATTAATTCCATCCCACATCAGACCAGCATGCTAGGCAACTGGCATTTCTTAAACATCAATTGGCATCTTTTTTGACAGGACCTGTTGTTCTCAAGTTTCAGCTCTCATTTTAGAGACATATATGAAGCAGAAATATGTTGACATTTTTCCTTTCAAAAGAAATGAGTGCTTGTTAAGCTATTCTTTTACTTTTCATTTCATGGTGTAATGTGTGAAGAGGAGACACATAAGAAGAAGCATGAGGAATGTACATTCTGTTCATCTCCAAGTCTCCTTAGAAGTTTATGGACAGTCCTGGGGTATGGTTGTGCTTTTAAAACTAAGTCAGCATTCCAGGTGCTGACAGATCAAAAATCTATAGGATGCCTTATAAATCAGGCACAGAAATATTTTTAGAGAAGCATGAATCAGCCAGCATGGGGTGACTACACACACATGCAGAGTTCTTTCCCATTCCATATAAATCAATTTTATCACAGTTTGTGTATCTGGCTTCTTCTGTGCTTATTTGTCATCGAGGCATTGAAGGGTCTGATAGTTGTCAGTGAGACAAATTGAAAGCCCCACTGTAACTGTTCTAGTTCAGTATTTTCCACCATCACCTCTAAAGTTAGATAATCATCAGTTCTAAAATTCCAGGAGCATTCATTGCATCAGAGGTTAGGGAAGTGATGGTGGATTTTTTGTGCTGTCTGATGCTTTCCAGTTGTTTTTAATACATCTCTTGAAGGGCTCTGTATAAGTCACCATCTCAGTACACGATGCTTGCCTTTCATTGTAACATCTCATAATTCACCTCAGCAGTATTTGCTGCATTCCTCAAACCAAGTCAATATTAACAAATACATTATGCTAAGAGGTGATGTAACACACTGCTTCTGGAAGACTTGGGTTTGGAATTATGTGTACTTTACATGACTCATTATATTCGTCTATGGGAGAGATGGCTGTGCTTATTAGGGTAATCACTTGTCAGCCACTGCCATGGTGAAGGTCACAGAAGAGGACAGGGAAAGTTTCTCAGGACATTTAGTCAGCAGAGACAAAACAGATTCCTTAGGTCAGACTTGTCCATTGCACCAGGTAAGAGGCTGGAGGCCGTAAAAGACATTTTCTTCTTGTGTCTCTTATCCCTAACTCTTTCCAGAAGCATCCTCAAACTATGAAGAATGGAGAAGATGAGCATAAAGCTGCTCCCTTTCCTCTAGGACAGGGCAGTGAGAGAGAGTGAATCAGACCAGAAACTCATTGAGAAGCAGAGGGTATCTAAATGAACCTTCTAAACAGGACCTTAGATTAGATGGGGCCTTGTCATGCCAGATGTTGAACATTTCCCCCACTTCTCTGATATTCCAATGCTTATCTGATCTCAGAGTGAAGTAATTTTTTTTCTATCCTGAAAAAATTTCACTTGATGCAGCTTGTGTCCACTGCTTCTTGTCCTGTCACCATGCCTCCCTGTATAGAGTGCCTCCACTTCTTTGCAGCTGCCTCCTAGGTACTGGAAGACAGTGATTAGATATTAGATTCCCCCAAGTCTTTCCTTCTCTAGGTCTCACAAAACAAGTTTTTTGTTGTTTATAGATAAAGAAATTTTCAGCTTTCTTCATTCTCCAAACATCTAATAGTTTTGTTAGTTCTTCACTAGACCATCTCCAGTTTTTCAAGGTTTCTCTGGAACTGCAAGGACTGGGCCTACCACATGCTGAGTAGAGTGGTATGGTCACTTCCCTTGATCTGCTGGATATAGGCTTGCAAATATGGCCCAGGACCTTGTTTTCTTATATCTCACAAGGGCACATTAATCCCTCATGTTCAGCTTTCTGCCTGCCCAGACCTCATGTCCTGTTCTGCAGAAAGCAGAACGGTTTTAATGGAAAAATCCAGTACAAGATTTGCACAAAATTTGTGATCACAATGACTCAGTGCTCCCCCAGAGTATAACACTTGGGACTCTGAATGTAAAGTGTTTAATGTGAGTGTTGCTGCACTACATCAGCTAAAAGCTAAAAGATCCTTGTGGTGACAAACCCTCAAAGAAGCAGCTAGGATTTGAATTTACTCTAACAAGCACTGTTTTGTTCCTGAAAGGGTCCATCTTCTCCATGCTTAAGACAGGGATCCTGTGCAAAATTTAGACTATGGAGATGTAATTAAAGACTAAGCACATTATGTATGTCATGTCAGGCATCCAGTTAACATCTGTACTGCCTAACTAATACCTGGGCTTCTTTTGCATTCCTCCAAGCTCCTGGGTACTGGTGAAATGTTGTGACAATAAGTTTCAGGTTAATTACTCATTATTCAGATTTTCTTTTCTAAGCTTTGAATCATCGCCTTTTAGCTTAATTGAAAGTCCCTTTGTTGTTTCACTGACCTTTTCACTATTCATTGTTTTAGAAAAGCCCCCCACTGTCTACCCAGCACTTGCACTAAGTGGGCTGAGTATTTTGAATCTTTATAACTGGAATCTCTACCTTGAGGTTTTTTTACTGTGTTGGATGTTTAATTGCATGACTGAATCTCTCTCTGTTATTGCATCTTCCATATTACTTCCTACCCTGTTTCCTGTACAGTTAAACACTATCTTGGCTTTCCCCTCTGCAATCAAGCTTTCTGCAGTTATCAGCTGTCCACAGTGATATTCTTTGCTTCCTTTTTAATTATTTAAAAATAATTTAAAAGTCATCATTAAGAATAACATTTAAAAGCAATTAATGCATATGGGTATTTCAATATAGATCAAGTCTCACTGTTTGTACTTCTCTCTGAGAGAAAATGACTTGCACTTCCAAGGCTACTTTTGAATGACTGAGGAAGCTATGCTTCCCACTGCGATTGAAAGGACATTTTTATGGCTATGAAGTGGTGGAATAAAGAAAAAAAAATTTAAAAAAAGGAGAAAGAAATAACACAACGTTGGAAATAAAACTGACATTCAATTTTTCACCTTGTTATAGGTGTCAGCTTGCAATTCAGACTAGAGATAGAACTTAGAATTTTAGAAGCAAAATTCTTATTTACTCCATAGATTTTAACGAAGATTTTTTTAGTATTCTTGCCAATATTAAAGGGACCCACAAATCTATTTGTCTACCAAGCTGTGTTGCAAAGGGATAGACTGTAGACATATGCTGTGATCTGCCATAAGTAAGGCTCAAACTGCTTATTTGGTCTAGTTATTAGAACATTGCTGATACAAAATTGGAATGCATTTTTGGCCATGAAAAAAATACAACTTACATTCTAATCCCACATAAACGTTTTAGGATTAGTGATTTTAGAGTACCGTGAAGTTGTAATAATGAAACACCATTCTGTGCTGTAAGAAGCTGTTGAGAATTCAAGTGCAATGCTTTTAATTTCAGGAGATAATTATTGCTCTGATAAGATCTTCCATGTAAGAGGCTTTGCACATTTTTTTTATTGGTATCCTGTACAGACAAATAGTTTTCATTTTATTTCCTTATTACAGAATAATGCTAGTTAAAATACAGTTGTGTTCTGCCACATATTTTATACACATCTTACTCCCATATGCCTCATGGTTAAACAACTCAAGTGCAGAATAAATAAGAACAAAAGCAAGTTGGTGAAAGAAGATAAGTACCTAAACAGTTGCAGGCAGGTGCATTCCTTGGATTCGATCAGAGAAATGAGATCTGGAAGCTTTTGAAAGATTAAGGTTAACTGGAAGAAGGAAAAGATGCCAGCAAATGAATCTGTGATCTCACAAAGCTTTTCCTGTGGGAAGGCAACCAGAAATTTCAACAGGTTCTTTCATATACAAATAGAGCAGCTGAAGGTAAGGATGCAGCATATGGCAAAATATTACCCATCAGTTGTTGTTATCCTCATATTTTTGTAGCCCATGGGGTCTGAAACTCAGATGAGCAAGAACTCTTTGCCACCATCTACTGATGAACTGGGGGAAGAGATGTTGTAGATTTTCACAGATTAATGTCTATGATAGGGTGGAAACTTTTGAGTTTTGCTTACAATTCATTCAGAGATAAGAATAGAAGGAAAACAAATTTGCATTAGCTTCACAATACTTCTAAGCAGCAAAGATCAGCTCTTGTATCTCTAGATTACACAGGACAGGAATTCTAGCATAGAGGGGAACAGAATTAAAGATGTTGATTTTCAGACTATTCCTTCATTTTGTAATTAATTGAACTCCTCAAAGTAAGACTAGAGAAGGAAGCTGTCCTGAATGTGGAGAGGTGATAAGGAGGCGAAAAGATACCATTATTCAATACCAAAGGAGCTTTAATTACTTCAGGAGAAGGAAAAGCCTGGATATCCCAACCTTACATAAATGGGACTGTATCCTGGGCAAGAACCAGAGCCAACAAAAAGCTGGGAGATGAGGGAGAAGGGAGCACTGATACAAAGAGGGCACTATCCGAAAAGGACAAATCAGCAGAGGGGCAGCATGTCAAGAGATGGCAGGATGGCTCCTTAGGGCCCACCTTTCACCCCCAGCCAGACTCAAGTCCCACCTACTACTGTCCTAGTCTGAGACATTGCTGGCACAACTATGTCTTGCTGAGGTCACCTGGCAAATTTGCTTCTTCCCTTAGGTTTGTGGGGGTGGTCTGAAGTACGTTTCTTTAGTGAAATCCTGTTATTCCACTCAGTATCTGGATTTCTTGATGGTGCCAATTTCTCACTGGAAAAAAAATCACTTTATAAATATGTCCTAACCCTGCCTTATTAACATGTCTTACTAACAGTGTACTATATTGAATAGTATATTCTGACTCCCTGCTCTGGTTAGACCTCACCTGGAGTACTGGGTACTGCTCTGGAGGCCTCTGCATAAGAAAGACATGGAGCTGTTAGAATGGATCCAGAAGAGGGCCACAAAGATGATCAGAAAGATGGAACACCTCTCCTCTGAAGAAAGGCTGAGAGAGTTGGGGTTGTTCAGTCTTGAGGAGGTTTTGGGGAGACCTTAATGCAGCCTCACAATACATGAAAGAGTCTTACAAGAAATGTGATGACGGGCTTTTTAGCAGGACCTGATGCAATAGGACAAAGAGATGATGGCTTTAAACTGTAAGAGAGTAGATTTAGGTTAGACATTAGGAAGAAATTCTTTACAATGAAGGTAGTGAAACCACCTCAACCCTCTTACTACAAGGGTGGTAGAGGCCTCACCCCTGGAAGCATTCAAGGACAATTGAACAGGGCTCTGAGCAACCTGGTCTTTTTGAAAACATCCCTGCTCACTGCAGGGAGGTTGGACTTGATGACCTAATAAAGATTTCTTCCAAAGAAAACAATTGTATTCTGTGATTCTAGGAGCTTATGGAGAAAGTCTCATTGGAAAAAGAAACTCACCCATGTCTTGTAACATCTAGACAAGTCTTTCTAGGAAATGTGCCACTTTTTGTTTGGAGGTACCATGTGGCACTTTTCAGGGGAAAATAAGCAGGTGGATGTCAGAAGTAAGGACAAGTTCTCTAACTAGTGTCCAGAGAGTAGACAGGAATGTGCCATTTATGTAATTCAAGCCATCCAGAAGCATGTAAACATGAGTAACTCATAACTTGGGATGAATAAGTATAGGCCATCTCTCCATGCAGTTTCTTGACAGCTTAAAATGAACATTCTTGCCTGCTTGCCAAGGGGAGAGAACAGAGGCAACTGGGCAACTTCAATGCAAACAACAGGGAAAAATTCATGTTAGGGCCAAATAGTGCTTGCTTGCTTACTTCGAGATTTTTCTACCTGGTTTTGTGCAGTGTCCTCGAGACAAATCACAAAATCAGGGAATATACTTCTTTATTTGAGGAATGCACTCAGAATCAGTACAGAGGCCTTGAAGAACTGGCTTCTCTCCATCCCTATCTTTGTCTCTTCAGCAAAGACGAGCAACTAGGAGAGCAGTGCTTGAGCCCCAGGTGCTCCAGGCTCTGCAGAGAACAGATTTATTTAGATTTTAGCAAAGAGAATTTCACCGACACAGATCCTCAGCTTCCCCACACACGTCCCACTGAAATCCAGGAGACACCTCTGCATGTTATGTTTTCATCTCACTCATCACACTCTGCCTTCTCTCTCTTGTACTGAACTGATGCAGAAATAAAACTAGCCCTGATTCATTGTTGCTTTCCTAAGGTGAATTTCTCTCTCTCCTGGCTGCATTACAACAGAGGTGTCTGTAAACATATCTAACTCTCATTCCTACTGAACAAAAACATGTTTTACTCTCTGCATCCTCAGTTTCTAGCTGGGAGGACAGGACTGAGATGAACCATTTTAGCTTTCATACCTTCCTTTGGCATTTCAGCATATTTTATTTTTCTGAATAGTGGAAACTCCTTAACAGAAATCCAAGAATCTTGAAATCTGTAAAAGGTTCAAAAGGGCAAATAGGAAAGCAAAACATATTAAAAGAATTTTTTGGCCCTCAGCATTTTAGTTCAGATGGGGCTAAGGTGTGGAAGAAAACTGGGACAAGCTTGTGATTATATTTACTTTATCTTCTTCTGTTCTTTACTGATTAAAATTTGGTGGCCCTTGAAAACAAACTAAATATTTATGGAAAAAGTAAAATCCTAATGTGAACCTGTATTCAAGAGATGAATGATATTTCCACCTACTCTCCCTGCACCTGCTCAAGCTGATATTTTCAGTCTGTCTCAGCCCTCCATTTCACTTTCCCCCTGCCAAAGAGTGAGCTAATGTCTTTTGGTGTTCCAAGCAGGAAGAGAAAAATGAGTCAACTCTGTATGTCCAGTTTATTTGATGACCACATTTCATTTTTAGCTACCCTCCTCTACATGTCCTAAATCCATGAAGAAAATAGAGAATGACAGAAATGCTTTTCAGCTCAACCAAGGGCTGCTGAATCAAAGTTCAATCCTGAACTGTACAGAATAATATTTTGGGGTAAAAATGAATCCTCAAATACAGACTTTCCTGTCTGAATCCTCCAGCAGGAAGATTCATGGGTTGGGTCAGGACTCATTTATCCCTGTGCTACAGGGAGGAGTATATTGGACAAAATCCTCATCCCATGGAACGTGGTGTGTCCGTGTCCTTCATTTGAAGATTATCTTTGTGTCATACCTTCCCCAGTGATCCAGACTTCTCAGATGTTTGGACTTTCTTTGCTGATTAGATGTTCATTAGAATTTGCTGTCAGCCAAAACTAAGCAGCTGAAAATATTAATATGATGTATTAATCAATTTAATTTAGCAGTGTCTATTTGTATGTCTTAATGACTTCCTAAAAGCCTTGACTGGTGGCACAGAAATCTCAGAGGGAAAACTACTGTACAGAGGCAAGAAGGGCATTTCTAATTAACAAAAGAACTTTCTAAATGCTGTTTTCCTAACTCAGCACTCTCATGATTGGTACAGAGGAAAGTACTTATAATTCCCAGTAACCTTATTATCTTTTTCTTTTATCACAGCTTTCTAACTCAGTTATTTTGATTTTTTCCCCAAATGGCATACGTCATCATCCCACCTTTCCTTGACACCTAAAAAGTTGCAAACTATAACAGTGGTAAGAATATTTCATAGCTTCTCTTTTTATGACCAATAAATGCATCATTAAGTGTAAGCTGATTGCAGCAGGGATTACATTAATTGTGGCCACAGTACAGAGCCTCAGTGCTCTGCTGATACTACACTGCTTTCAGGGTGACGGCAACATTCCTTCCTGAGAAGAACCTTACTAATACATTTGTGTTGTCCCATTTGTGTGAGGAACTAAAAGGCCCTGGAGTGCTAAAGTACAGTGGGATTTATTTGGCAAGATTGTAAAGTCAAGCTTACTCTCTGTCCCCCCAGCAATTTTTCTTGCCACTCCCACACAGACTCAATCCCTTGTTATTCAAATACCTGTGGTTTAGAATTGTCCCATGCCATCTCTTCTATTCTTCTCTAAACTTATTTTTCTCTCTCCATAAATTGACAACCGGTGCATCTTCCCCTAACACAGGTCATGGCAGCACAGACATACCCAAGCTACTTTTTAGACAGTCTGTTCCAGCACTGGAATCACTGGTGTTATCACCACTTGGAACAAAGCACCTACCAAAGCCTAAACCACTCCCATCCTACACCCTTTGGAGCCCCAGAACTCCTGTGGCCAACCAGGGCTGGGATGTGCACAGCAAGGAGTGTATCCTGTTAAATCCCACATTCAGAAGTAAAAGAGAAAAAAATATTATCCTCTTGTCTGTTCAGAGATGGAAGAGAACTGCAGAAAAACTACAGTACACCTACTTTCAGTAGCAAAATACCTCCCTTTTTAGAAGACTTTCAAGTTCCATCTAGAGTCAGAGAATACCCCTGATATGTTTCCTTAGCCTGTCCAGTCTTAGTGACTTCCCAGTCTGAAATGGTGCTTTCTTTATATGTAAAACCAAGCAGCATCCTTGTGAGGAGGCAAATTGTTTTCATCTCAACTGTCTCCAGTAAAACCTACTATCAGGACTTCATTGCTCATTGCTGGTGTGCATGTAGGAAGAAAATACTAGCTGCAGCCAGGTTGCTTTTAGACAAAATCCTTTTTCTGAAACCTGTTGTGTTGTCAACACAATAAAAGATGTAACTCAAGCACCAAGAGGAGAAATACTTCTCTTATTTACTAAAGTAAATAAATGCAATTTGAACTCAGTCCATTTTCTGTCTTAAGTTTAGAGATGATGCTGAGGTTGAGCCCTTGTCCAATATTGCAGCTGAGAATAAATAATTGAGGGAGCTGGCAAGCCCCCCCAAAAGTCAACTCCAGCATTTTCTGTGATTGTGAACTGAACCCTGCACCCAGGTTTTCCCTTTGGTGCTGGACTTCCAGTGCTCAGACAGACATCTGGAATCATTCAGTTCCCCAAGTCTGGAGTGGTAATGCTTGAGCAAACCAGGGATTCTGCTGTTGTCTCGACACTACCCCATCACTATGTAATATTTCCATCTTTCCAGGAATAACAGCCCAGCTTCAGTCCTTCACTTTTGTCTGGTGAGAGCTGACTTCTCTGGGCTGGTGACTTTTGACCAGGAGCATCAATGTGTTTGTTTGCATTGTGTTTGTGTACATATGTCCTTTACTAGTGTCCTAAAATAGGGTAGATATTAAAAAAGTTAACAAAACCTCTCCTTAAGTATCAAATAACTCTACATTTTCTTTTAGGATAGATTTCTATAAATAACATATCATGGTGGTATCCTAAATTTTTAACTGGTATGATATACATTCTTTGAAAGCATACAAAAGTTAAACTCCATTAAATGAGCTTTCTACAAATATACAAATTAGTAAAACAAGACAGCAGTAGAAATTAAACTTACTGTGTAAATCCAACCCCTCTCTGAGATCAGTTTTGTCTGAGCACTTTAACAGCAGTCCAGGGCATTACTATAAACTTCCAGTTAACTGCTTGGAAGGCTCTCACATAATTTCATGTTTCGTGTTTGGTGTGAATGCTGAAATCACAGATGCTTTTTGGTAAATATATGTTGATTTATCGTTGCTGTTTTCCTCCCAGAAGTAAAAAACCCCAAACTATTATTTCACAAAAGACCTTTTCCACTGGAAAGCCTTTCCAAAAGGTAATTATTGATCAGCTCTAGGATTGATATTGCCTTTGAAATGTTCTTTGAAATCTGCTGAGGGAAAATAGTAAGTCATCTCTTCGCTTTCATTGTGTCTGCCTCAAAGTTAAGAAATGCTTTGAATTTAAGAACTATGTTGAACCCTTAAAAACTTTTTACACAAAATTGTAAATCCTTCTGCTTTATTACAATAAACATAAGGGTCTGAATTTCCTGGCAGAGGTAGTTTTATTTCAACTATTATGAACAACAGATGTCAGATAGTGAAATCCAAGTCATTGGGGGGAAAAAGTTATATAATTTTCAAAGAGTTTTATGAAAAGTTGAGCATTTGGGAAGCTCAGAGTCTGTGGGAATGTATCTTTTTACATACATATATATAAGAAAAAGGTATTTTTTCCTCTGTCTTTTCTTCTTCTATCAATAATTTTACTTTCCCCCAAATCTTTCTCAAACAGAACTTCTATTTTCCAATACTAGACCTGACATGCAATTACTTTTTTTTACTCTCAAGCATGTAAGCCCATTCAACAAAAACATACAGAGGTTTTCACAGTTCTGCTTATCTAATGATTTTTTTTCTTTGTATAGAAGAAAGAAAAGGAAGTAAAGAATCCTGGTGTGTAAGTGCTTTACAACAGGCAATACTTGTTTGGTGAGAGAGTGGCTTAAAAGGGATTGAACATAAAACAAAATGTATTTTTGTCGTTATAGCCTTTGTCTCTTTCTTTCTAGTCTGGAACACATTTCTAATCTATGCAGGAATTAACTCCTTCAGTCTGTATTTCCTCTGAGCCAGGACTCCACTCCCAGATGGTTTCACCTTACACCTCCCATCTCAGACTCTACCACTGCTGCAGTCAGGGCCTCCCTCCTTCAGACTTGAAGTGGAAAAAAATTTTACTTCTACTGCCAGCTATGTACAGGTCTGGGAATAACCTTAGAACCATGCTTACCTTGCAGACACACTGTGAACATTCCGGGCCTGACAATAAGTTTGCTTTGTCTAACCTTTGGTTTCTTTGGTATTTTGCTTAGATTTGGGTTGTTTTTTTTCAGACATTAAATGTAGCATTTAAACTAAGATCAAATTTCTCCTTCAGGATGGACTGGGATGTGCCTGATTCAGTTCCAAGGCTTCTCCAAAGTTTTTTCATTAAAAAAAAAATTGTGGATGCATGCATCTTAGGTGCTGCTGAAGTAGCAACCAGCATTGGAGACCTGTGGCTTCATGGCTGCAGGGCTTTGGGGTTTTTTACATCTGGTCAACAAGTTCCTGCCCTAAACCTCCCTGAATCTGTTGACCAGCTCTCCACGAACTATGGTGAGAGCCAATGTTCAGATGGAGCCACCAAAACTGAGAAGAGGGTAGGTCTTGTTTGAGACTAAGATGTCTAAATATAGGTATCTATGTGTAGGTAGGTGAAAAAGCACTGGGTTTCTCAGACATCTGCCTAACAGAATCTGTAATCAGAGACCTCTGTGTGGAGATGGATGATGAGCTGCTCTTCCTAAGTGGCACACAGATGCCAAGGAAGATAGCCTGCAAAGTTTACAATTCACCAGTGTGTGGGTTACAGCATCCCACTCTGGGTGTCCATGGTCTGCAACAGTCTGTGAGGATCTACTCAGTACTTCAAAGTCTGCTAAACAGTGCAGAGAGTAAGTGCCTACTTCAGTGTGAGCAAAAATCCCCCAGAGTTACATAAAATAATTCCTACAAAAACATAAAGAATCCAGAAGGTCTTGGAAGGACATGAGGGGTTTTGTTCTGATGGTGTCCTGTCTCTGTACAGCCACTTCAAACCCAGTCAATTCCAGCCCCTGAATGGCAGCCTTCTCTAACAGGCATTCAAGGATATCTGTACTTTTGTTTTGTTTTGTTTTCTTTTGTTTTCTTTTTTTTTTTCCAGTTTGGGTCCTCTTTTCCTGTAGTACTATTTTTAAGGGGTTTAATGCACACTCTTCATCCACTTGTAGTCTTTCTGGGGCACAAGAAATAGTGGAAAATTTTTTCCTAACCTACAGTTCTGAGAACTCTTACCTTTTCAAACTCCAGGATAGAAATACGCAGTAAATTACATACTGCAGTGGCCAGAAAGAACACGCAGTCATATAATCAGCAACAATATAACTAAGAAGCCATCAGACTGAAGCAAACTTTTATTGAAACATGAAAGTCGTCTAAAGCCTCCTATCTCCAGGGGTATCTTTCAGACCAAATACATGTTACAGCCTGTAAAAATTAGGCTAGTCATTATAAACTTAATCTACAGTCTGAATGGCAAAATTGAAAAGCACTCAAGCATTAAACTCTGCCCCTAAAGGTAAAATAATAAAACAATATGGGTAATGTATAAATAGCTTTAAAGATTACTGGGAGATGGATAGCTGGGCTGAGCATTTCAGTGGAAATTGGAATGTATTATGGCTCTCAGTAAAGCTGAATGACTTTAGTAGGATGCTTTTGGCACTAACTGGCTTTGTGGAGAGTCCTATGCATGCTTTCTGGTAGTTTGATTTCTCTTTTTAAAGAAAGTAAAATAGTTTGTCAATGGGAAGCATTACTTCAAAATTTATTAGTTCATCTTTAAAAGATATAGCCTGCTTGACTGCAAAGTTAATTAATGCTTAGTAATAAACTTTTTTTTGTTTATTTGTCTGTATTAGATTACCTCTCTTGTAATTGGTTCTCTGAGTGAAGGTGACCTTGGCTTCAGTGCTCATGAATAGTTAATGTATACGAGTACAACAGAAATAAGTATGCAGGTATCCATCCATATTCCTAACTTTTAAATCTGACATGGAACAATAATGCAGAGAAGTAAACTCTGCCTTGTACCAATATATCTAAAAAAAAATATCTCATGATTCGTAACAGATTCAACATCAGTTGCAACACCTTAACTCATAATACAAGACCTCACCATATGATCAGTTGTCGTTGTTAACTTTAATAAAAATACTGCTGTTTGAATTACTCTTTTGTGCTGAACTTCACTTAAATGCTTAAAATGGAAGCAGGGTAGCCATGCTTCTGGCTGTAGGCTGGGCTCTGGGATATTTACTAGTCTGAAGTCCTACTTTATCCCTAGTGAGGCTTCATAGATTTCAAGCAGTAGGATTACTCGTTTACTTGCAGAATGAATTAGCTGTGTGTATCTTTTTTTTTTTTTCTGGTTATCTATTTGGGGCCTTAATCATAACTATATTTGTGGTCCCATTTTCCCACTTGATTAAGACATCATTATTCTCCAACCAGTTCTTCAACATGCATGAAATGAACATTGAAGTACTTTGTTAAGTATGATACCAGTAATGATACGATAGAAAAAAAAAAAATCTGGTTATTGTCATTTATCTCAATGGAAAGGGATGGTAATCATTTGCTATGCTTTATGCCCAGAACTTCACAGTAGAGAAAATACTGCAGATGAGCAGAATGGGTTATCATGAAATAAGCAACTAAAATCATAGAGTTTAGAATATGGCTGGGATTCTAGTCCATGTCTTCTCAGATCCAAAGATTCTTAAGATTCTTGAACTCATAGATAAGAAACAGAAATAAAATTACAATTGTCTGTCAATATTGAGACAGTTTTCCAGCACAACTCACTGACTTTGCAAATAGCAAGGTTTCAGTATTCCACTCTGAGTAGGTCAAGAGATACGCAAAGTGCTGTAGGACTGTAGTTTAACCATTGCCTGCAAAGCCACATTAGCTGATTATGTGCTTGTCCTTGCCACATTGTAAATGGTTTGTAACTTAAAAAAGCTCTTTCTCCTCCTGTTACTCACATACTTTCAAAAGAACATGGAAACTATTTTCTATGTCAAAGTTGTTTCCAGTAGCTCCAGCTATTCAGCATATCTATAATTGGTGTAAACAAGGTAAATACTTTTGCAGATGCAAGCTTCAACAATGTGACAGCTGAAATCTGCAGGTGAAACCCATCTCAGCTGAACTTCAGCCAAAAGATACAGACTGTTTTCCTTTTTCCTTTTAGATTTGATTATATGTGTGCCTTCCCAGTAACTTCTACGTTAAAAAAATCCCCAAAATTTCCACATGAAGCTCTTTCCGCTTTCCACACTTCACACATGAATACATCTAATCATGTGCAGTAATGGACAGGGCTGTTGCTTGGCTATGCTGTGAAACTCAAACCAGTTTTCATCAAATGGCTTGTTATATGGAGTCAGCTTTTCTGAGCTTGAAGATTCAACAAAAGCCCCAAGCAAGGAAGACTTGCACATCATTTGTGTCTTTTACAACACTTTTTTCAAGTTTGATAACCACAGACATTTTCCTCCATTATCTAGAATTTATGCTAATTTTGACATAATTAAGTGGTAGCCATTTACGTGTCCACTATCATTAGGCTCAGTTGACCCCATGGAAAATGGAATGACCAGGCACCCCAGTTAAGCAGAGTTCACTGCAGTATATTCTACAAGACTGGTGTCAAAATAGAACATTTTCATATACAAAGACACATTTCCCAAAGTGTTGCTGAAAAACCACTTCATCTATTTTTCATAGTCTTTAGAGCTTCCTTCATCCAAGTTCCATACTGTTTCTGGCACTATTATTTGTGAGACAATAGCCACTGAGGTGACACTGCTGCGAATGTGCTGTCTCCCACATCTCCGAGAAGGAGGGGGAGACATCAAGGCTTAGCAGAGTCTGTAAAGAAATCTGACAGGAAAGTAGATGCTAGATGAGATAACAGGACTGCAGGCTGACACAGACAGAGAAAAATTAGATGAAGGCACAAAGTATTCCAGCAAAACTCATTCAATTCAATTTTAAAAGCCTTTGTATGAATGTCTCCGAGTTCAGGTCCAGCTGCAACCATTTTAAAAGACTGAAACCACAAACAAATCCAATATGGCCCTAAAATGAGCTGATGCCTGTATGTTGTATAAATGCATATATATGAAAAATACTGTTACAGTCTGGCACCCTACAGTCCTGTCAAATTCTAGACATATGACGGAGCATCTTCCTCTTAATTAACAAATAACTCAAGCAGTGGTGGTGAAACTTGGAAGAGGAGCAGTGTGAAGATAATAAAATGTTGTTCCCACCGTCATTTTGAACACAGAACCACAGTACTATACTTAAAGCCCAAAATGGAATTAAATTTAACAGTTTGGTTCTCTTATTAACCTTATTTCATCTGTTTATTCTTTTTTTAACATGGTCTCTGATCACAGACGGTCAGTAAGTTAATAATTACAAAGTATCTTTCAATGAAAAGATTTATCTGAGAAACAAGATACTGCCAAATTCTTAGATAAATCTTAATTAAATTAATGAGAGCTGAATCAAAACCTTGTCTCACTTACTCCAGTGTTACGGCTGACAGAGACAAGCCAAGAAATATTACAATATTCTCCAGCGCTTCCCCACTGACCTAATGATCTTTCTCAAACTGGATCCTGGGAACTCAACAATAAAATGGCCTGGTGGTTGCATGAGGATTGTCTGAACTTCCTGAGACCTGCATGCAATGTCAGGGGCAGCAAAAGGAGCAGAGAGCTTTTCTAAAATTGTCAAAAAATGCTCAAAACACAAATTCCAGGACTTTTCTACTTCATAAATGACTGCTTAGGCATCAGCTTTCTCACGGGTTAATAGGAAGGTGCTGGTACATCCAGCTTACACATTCCACACAGGCTTTAGTGAAGCTGAAATATAGGAACATAAGAAGTTCTGGGAATGGCAAATCAGTGAGAAAGAGAAAGAAAGAAGCAGGTAAGAGGAGAATATATGCTTAGGACAGGGCAAGAGCCAGCAGCATGTTTTCTATTCCTCCTAGGAATAAAGGACAGTGACTTTGGACATTACTGTTCAGGGCAAACCACTTGACCTGCTGTCAGTAGTTTCATCCTCAGCTATGTCTGGCTGGTGTGTGAGGAGCCACAGGACAGACTGACCAGGATTGGAGCTGACCCTGAATCAGTGAGCTAAGAGAGACAGGGCATGCTCTCACCCCTGAGCCATCAGGTATGAATGCCAGGAGCTGCCAGGACATTTGTTGCCCCATCCATCCTGTTGAACTATCAGCACATTAGAGCCAGAACTTTCTCTCAGAAGTTTCTGTCATCTGTCTTTGTGTGATGGTAAATCCTGGAGTGGAGGAAACTAAAACTACTTGGTTCATCTGCGTTGTAGAACACTAGAGAGATGCTGGGCTGTTCTTGTATCCATTGCTTTTGGGGGTTCTGAGCAGTGTTCTGCCCAATGGAGGACACTCCTGGCTATGAGAAAGATGTCAGTGGTTATATTCTGGCCTAATTCTTCAGTGGATTTAGATTTACAACTTATAACTTTATTGTCCCTAAAGTAGCAGGAAGATAGACTTTCTGCTCTCCTTCAGACTGCAGTTGTGTGCTTGTGTTAACATCAGATAATTGCATTCTTTTGCCTCTCCAACTTTCAAATCACAATACAGTAAGGCAATATGTCATTAGCATGTTTCCCAGTTGAGAGAGAATTGCCAGGAAATTTTGCAGTGAAAGTCTAACTCATTTTAAATGTGGACATTATGATACAAATATTGTTTTTAATAAAGTCAATCTAGGAATTTTTTTTACTTTATTTGCTTATGAGTCCAAGACAATGACACTTCCTAAGGCTAAAGCAGGAGTTAAATTCTACAATAGGAGCTACTAATGACTTAGCATAATGAAGAAAAAAAGAAACACTATTTTACTTCTCCCGTTCAACACTAAATTTCTATGGTGCTTCTTGTGGAGTAGTAGTCCTATTTCAACATGAAGGAAGCACCCTCTGTCTCTGTAGAAATTTATTAATTATCCAGCAATGAAGAATTTTTAAAAAAATGTTTCCAGAGATGACTATAGAGAGCTCTGTACTGCCTCTTTTTCCTAAGATTTCTTCTTTGTCTAAAGCTCCCAAAGATTTGAACTTGCTTCCAAATTGTGGAATATCTGGATGTGTGGAAGCTTTGCAAATCAGAAAGATGCTGTTCAGTTTAGAGCACAGGTCTTGAACTGACAAAAGACATTATCAGCTGCCAAGTATTTCAAGACTTTCCATGTGACCTTACCTTCTCCCTGCCACAGCCCTTTAGAATGAGCATGATTTCCCTTCCTCTATTTTTCCTTTCTTTTCTATTTAGTCGTCAGTGCATAGGCTGCTTCTTGCTCTGTATTTGTAAAATGCCCTGGAAAATAATACCCAGAGTTCAGCTTTACATGAATTTAATAGATCACAGCAACCATTTTCCATCCAGTTATTATTAAACAACATTATCTTTCCTTCTCAATAACCAGATGTCTGTTATTCTGAGTTAAGAACTGTTTTCTCCATCTTTCTTTTGCAACAGTTTGCAGATAATGTATTTTGAAAGGGTTTTTTTCCAAAACGGATAAAGAAAGAAAGACAAACTTATTACCAGGCCTCAGCAAGACTCCATTTAAGAACTCAATGATACAAACAAACCAGAAAGATGAACATAAATGGTGTTCCAATTAAGTGGAACACAGGATGTCTCCGCGGGTACATTATAGGATGCAGTGGAGGTGGTAATGTTGAAGAGGTAGCTAGGAATAGCCTCCAGCATTAAAAATTGAAGCCTGCAACTTGTTCACAGCTGTGACTGTGCATACCCTGGGAGAGAAATGGCACAATTGAAAACAAAATCAGCATATGTCTGCCAAACTCACCCTGAGGAAGAGGGAATTTAACCTTTGTGTTCCCAGTAAGAGTTTGCTGCAAAGTTTGTCATTTGTGGTCTAACAGCAAAAGAAGGAACAGCAGGGGCTGGTAGTGGAACAGCAGTAACTATTGCTCAGTGTGGTACATCAGGGCTTAAAATTAGAGCTTGATCTCCCTGAAGGCCAGAATAAACCATGCAAACTGTGGGTGACAGTCAGTCATCCTTATGCATAGCTGCTTGTGGGTTCATTGCAGGCTTTCCAGGTTAAAACAAAGATATACAATAATTAAAAAAAAATTATGGTTTGAGTAATTGTCTGACAGGACTTGATTTTGCAAGGAGAGAAGGGCAGATGTTGAAACTTATCCCCTGCAAGACCTCCCACAAAAATTCACCCAAATGACCTAACCTCTTCTTCTGTACTTTGCTTTGTGAGCCTACACTTTCCTGGGAGACTAAGTTTGTTCCTGATCTTATTCATAATTATCCATTTTTGCATGCATTTTTTTATGCATGTCAGTAAGTCCTGATGACCTTTTTAAAATCTGGTTTTAGCTTATGTAATAAAGATTGCCAAATCCTGGAGGTCACTATCTTATTCTTCAATTTTCAGAACTTGTTTTTCCAGAATATCAGAGCTGTCATGTCTATGTTTCTAGCCCATATTTGGATTATTTCTTAACAGGAAAGAGCCACCAACAGTTAAGCAGTTGCTTGGAAAAAGTCATCAATTCCTTTGGTCAGATTAGACAAGTCTGTTTCTATAACTGAGATCTGAATCATCTCTAGATTGGATTTTAAAGGAGGGTGAAATAGCGCAGACTCATCTTGTTAAGATGACAGTCCTTGCTTCGGACTGCTATAATTAAGAACAAGGTTTTCTGTAGGATTCTGCAAGTCTCCAGGAGTTCATACCCTTTAAGGTATATATCAACAGTCTGACATGTTGGCAGGAAACCCTACCAGGTGGAGTGCTCTGAAATACCTGTTGTGCCCATGGTGTTGGATAACAGCATTGCTGTCCTCAGAAAGGCCAAGGAGAAAAGCTACACCTGGAGACCCAGGAGCTGGTGAGGCAATGGGTGACTCATTTGGGCAAGAAGACTCCAGCACTAAGGAGGGAAGCCCAACCCTAATGAGGATGGGCAAACACAGAGAAGAAGCAGCAGGACTATGGTCAGTATTTGGGTGCTCAGGAGATGAACTGGGCCTGGCTCCAGAGGCTGCTTGTCAAACTGGCTCCTTATGGAGTAACCTGAGACTCATCTTTCTCTGAAACTTCCTTAAAGGAGATGTATTCATTCATGATTCTGCCTTCTCCTGGGCTACATTTACACATGCATTTAGGAAGGAGGAAGCTGCACTGCCGATGACCCTTGTGTTGGATGTGGGTGTATTGTGTTTTTCCATTTCAGATATTGTAAAGTCTGGCTCTCAGTAGAGCTCTCAGATGAGCTACCCTCATTACAATGTTATTGTTAGTCTTTTGTCTTTGGCTCTCTATAGTGTTTTGCAGCTTTTGTGAACATTTCAATAAAATACCATCCAATGTGGGCAAAAGTATTGAGCTATCAATTTTGCCATGAATGCACTTACTATGGTGAAGCAGACACTCATCAGAGGAAATAAACCACGGCCACAGGAGGTGGAGGGAAGTGTTCAGACATCACAATGCATATGAGAAGGAACCTTGGCTTACAGTATCCTACCACCAGAATCTACCTAAAAGACTGTAGCAACAGAAATTCTACAGAACTGTTGCTTTTATTTGCAAGATCAACAGGACTAAAAAACCATAAAAATAGATTGTTCAACAGCCCTATAGGCCTTTTTTTTAACACTCAGTTCTGAAGAAAATGTAGGCAGCTGGTGAACCCCATTTAGAGAATATATGGATTATCAGAGTACTGCTGCTTACAGAAGTCATCCCTTCATTTTGGGCCTGCAATCAGAAATACTTCTGTCAGAATCAGCAAACTAACTAGGATATTGAAATAAGAGGGGGAGTCAGGCTTCATTGTTCCTAGTGAAATTCATTGCAAATGGTAGATGAGAGTGAAAGGTGAAACAAAGAAACATCTCAGACTGGAAAGGGCAGATGTCTTCGTGTTCTCAGTGTCTGATTCTTCCCATTATACAACAGCAACGGGTGATATTTTATAGCTTGTGTTGTGTTAAAGGTTTGCTTAAAAGCCTCATTCTGTGACACAATCAGGGCAGCCAGCTCCCATTCAGTTCTGCATGGAGATTTACATGACTAAAATTGAGTAAAAACAACTAAGGCTTTTCTCTGTACTTTCCCAGCCCAGTCCTTGCATCTGCCTTCATTTTAGTGTTTTTGTTGTTCATGGATTATTCATCTCCAAAAAAAAAAAAAAAGATTTATGCAGGTTCACAAGGCTGCTAGGTGATCAGGATATTTATATATTTATCTCATTGTAGTTTTGTGTGACTTCTCTGCCCTGACTACTCAAAAGTACTACACAGTAATGAGTTACCTACAGGTAACAAAGCCCCAAATACCTCTGGGCAATCTTCCACCCATATTCAGACTCCAAGGACTACTCTGTCCCAGGGGTGAGAAGAAAGGTATTGAAACCCCAAGGAAAGTGGAAGCAGCTACAGTAAGAATTTAAGTTTCTCTTTCTTGGGCTTTCACATTCCTCAACTCAGGTCTTGCACAGAGAGCTTTGCCTGAAGAGCCAGGTACCTAATTTCTGTTTAGGGAGAAAAGCATGAGTTTCGGTGCATGATTGCTTAGGATTGTAAATAGAACTCTGGATTTAAATGTATTCTCAGTAAAATATGAATCAAAGACTTGATTCCAGTTTTCTTTGGACTTTATGGCTGCAGGAGTCGGTATTTGAATTGAAGATTTTGGGAAATTAATTCAGCCTCAACACTAACAGGTGACACCTATAAAGTCAGTTGAGAGAGTGATCAGCTTAGGACATTTAAACTAAAAGAAGAGGGAAGCCCATCCTAGAGGAAGGCTGTCTGGAAAAGGGAGGACAGAAGCAACATTTTTGAGTGAAAAGAGAGAAGTTGTAGATTCTGTTGATTTCTGCCTCATTAGGCAAATGAATTTCTGAAATCTTCACCTGGTACACAAGCCAGAAGGAGGTTTAAAGGATTTCACTTTCATAAACCCACAAAAAATCTTTGAAAAGTGTTAAATTTAATTCCACATAAAACTTGTTACTTTATCAGGTATAGTTCAATTCAGTTAATTATCTGGCTTTGAGGCAGACTGGTGTGGAAAGGTACAATCTGACACTCTCTGATCTCCCAGAAACTGACTGGCTTTCTGGAAAAACGTGCATTCCATCTACTGGAAATGGTCCCTGGATTGTGCTTGCCCCAGGGATAGTCTGGGAGAGCGTTAGCTGGTGTGGGACAAGATCGTGCTAGGAGATATTCCAGCAGGGTGTGGGTGACAACTCAAGTGCCTGTGAATGTACCCTGTGCACAGGCTGTAGAGGAAGTGGAAATATTTCTTCTGGGTACATTGGTAGGGTGAGTCCAGTTTAAAAGCTGGGATAAGACCTTCCAGCCTGGAAAGTATCTGAGGCAAATATTGGCTGAAAAGGTCTCCATATGAGCTCCCTGTGCTCCAACAGAGGACAGGCAAACATCACTCTTCTGCCCAGAGCTGACCTGATGAGGGTAGGATGCATGTTTATTCTGTAACAGAGATCAGCCACTGCAATGTACCTCCAATGCACAGAGAAATTGGATTCTCTGAGAGAAGTTTGTTCCATTTTGACACGGAAAACACGTTGCACCATCAATCTCCCAGTCTCCCAGTTTTGTCACAGTGGCTTTTCACACTGTTCAGCTACTCTCTGCACTGAAGAGTGCTGCAGGTGGCTCTTAGCAGATGTCTGTGACAGCGACAGATTAGGAATTTCTTCACTGTTTTGATATCAAATGAGCCTTGCACATGCTGCCTGTTAAACATGAACCTAAGCAGCAGGATCAACAAGAGTAGCAACTGGGACACTCATATGTGTATAATTTAATTTCAGTCATGATCCTGTTAGTGTTGAAATAAATCAGATGTGTCTGTGAAGTCCAGCTGAAAATCAGGCAACTTGTTTACTAATACAAGAAATGACTTTTGAATCCTGGTTCTGGGAGAGTATGGAAGATTTGGGGATGCATTAATCCAGAATTCTTTCATTCAAAGCTATTTCACTCTTTGCTTTCAACATTGAGATACCTTGGATGTATGTTTCAGTCTGTGCAGGACTGCCCAGAACCACAGCCTACACAGAACCTTGACTAACTGCCCTGAAACATCTTAGAAGACACCTTCTCTGAAAGTCTGGCTTCAGACTCAACATGGGTTTAGTGGCAGCACCCTGTTTCTCAGGTAGATGTGTGGATCTGCTGCCTAGCATCTGGGACAAGAAGCAAAAGAGTTCAGTCCATATGTTTTGAGCACAGTATAAAATATATGAACAGTTCTTGGGAGAGAGGAAAGTCATGGCAATGAGAATCCTAAGCTCTAGGCTGCAAGGAAATTCTCACATCCTCTTTGCTCTAAGGTAGTTTTCATGTAATACTAGAATCACTGATCCACACAAGTCTGGAAGGGACCTCTGGATGTCATCTTGTTCAATCCTCAAAGGAGGGAATTTTCAGTTAGTTCAACTTGCTCAGTCCATTGTCCAGTTGAGTTTTTAGTATTTCCAAAGACAGAGATATTATAATTTCTTTGTTTTGGTTCGTTTTTTTTCTCTTCTCAGAAGAGAGAATAGCTTCAACAGGAGGAATGGAAACCTCACTCCTCCCCACACACAAATAAGTAGATTTTTTTCTTGGAGGTGGCTTTGACTCTCTCTGTGCAGTGGTGAGTCTGCTACCAGCATACCAAATAAAATGCATATAAAGGTGTGTCACCAAAACTTCTCTCTATTCATAAACCAGTAGAGCTCTTGAACCTTTAGCAGAGAGTGAAAATTGCCCAGATAAGCATCCACATCTGGAGGAAAGGCAATACTACCCTGTGCCTTTTTTGCTGGTGGTTTACTTACTCTCTTTTGAGGTCTCCCCTGTGAACAGCATCTGGTTCCTAATCCTAAGAGATTCACTCAGGCCTGTGTTGTGAATTGATTGCAGAGCTGGGAATAAAATGCAGAAGCCCTGACTTTTCACTGCTGAGCACTGAACCATTACTCCTCTGGGTCAGGCAACGAAAAAGCCTTTGAGGCTCTGAGGATGATTAATAGCCCTGAAGCTGCAATTTGGAGCCAGATGGAGAACATACACACTCCTGCTCCTTGTTTGCACAGGTAGAGGTGCTGCTCTGAAGGAGTTTGCCAGCCTCCTGAATTCAGGGAACTGACAGATCTACCACGACACTGTTTGACTACGTGTGCAAACATAAAGTGGAGATTAACCAAGATAGCCTGTTAGGAACACCATCACTTGGGTGATCATGGTGACTGACAGCAGGGACTGGGCAGGGTTAAATACTCATGCAAAGAGAATTTTTATTGCACCTTTTGCAGGTACTTTTGTTCACATAAATAAATGCAGGTGTACCCCATGCTACCCAATCACACATTCCTGTCACCAGTCTGACAACCTATCAGACACTGGGCATGAATTTGTGGCAGCTGACTAACCACTTGTGCCAACCTCCTTGCAATTTACTGTGTGATGGTTTGATTTACCACTTTTCTAAACCTATATCTCACCTGCTTTTTTAAACCTGTCCTGCTGAATCCTGTGCCAGACCCAGGCATCCTGAAATACCTTAAATGTGTTCTCTGATAGGCAGAGGCCCTTCAGTGCTTTCTACTAAATTACCAGACTGTGCATTTTAACTTTCCATGGCCTTGACAGCTCTTACTAGACACATTCTGGGCAAATACAAGGCAGCCTGTCAGATTAATGAGGCCCTGGCAAGTTTTGAGCAATATAAACCCCTTCATAAAAGCCAGAGAGAGAGGGAGCTGACAGAAGAGACAAATGCCTTCTAATAGCAAACGTATAAGACAAATTAACAAATATCAGAAAGCTACTTTGATCAAATGAAACAATGTTCCCTAGTTTCATTATTAAAATGAAGTACAAAATCTGAAACAGGGGAAAACATTTGACTGAATGTGGTTGGATGTGATATTCTTTTCCCCTGTGCAAAAACTGCGCTTTTGTACTTAACAGCAGGACAATTACTACAGCAAGTGTTGCTCTTTATTGTTAAAGAAATTGTTCCCTTCAATCCCAAGTGAGATAAGTAGCTGTGCATAGCTTCATCTGAGAGGATGATCCAGCAGCCAAGACTTTGTTCCTTAGGAAGGGATAACCAATAACCTACTGTGGGGAATTGGGAAGATCTGAAGATTTCTTGCCTTTTTATTACCAGCCTTGTCTGTTCTGCTAAGAAACTAGTAAAACAAAGACCTTACTGTCTTTATACAAGAATTCTTGTTGTTTGTCTGTATGAGAACAAGCAGTGCTTTCGTGCTCTCAGCTGCACCTCTGCTGCTGTTAAAAGATAAAAGGTAGAAAGCTATCCAGAGTTCATTAGCATCTCTTGGAATAAAGGGATCTGTGGAAAAGAATAGAGGTTTCTATCAGAGACTTATTTTACTACTGTATCTCCTAGATTAATTGTCCAGTTTCACAGGTTTCCTTCAGTTAAAATTAAATACTTTCTAAAAAAATCATATTTTTTAACTGTATTGATGATTTCTTTTGTAGAATTAGTTTCTTGCCTTTTCTTCTTATAGGCTACAACTTGATGTCTTTGCTTACATGAAGCTCATAGGCATATACATAAAAATATGGATATATATACCTATGTATATATGCATAAATATCAGGGCAGTTGAGAAGGACAGAATGGGAGCAGAATTATATGCTAGGGAACTAATAAAAAAAAAAAAAAAAAAAGGCAAAATATTTCCATTATTTTCCTTTACACTTCTGGATTTCCTGAAATAGCACTGACTCAAGAAATTTCCAAAATAAAAACTTTGGGTTTTGTTTGTGAGATTTTCTTTTGTCCTGGTATTTCTTTTTGTCAGCCGTGTGTTGGTACTCTTGATTTACTGCCACCAGTGAAGCTTTCCCATCTCACACAGAACTGATTGTGACAGGAGGTTTGGTACTTGTGTGGGGCCATGCTCAGAGCCAGGGCCAGGTCTGAGGAAGCTGAGATCTGGTGGCTCATCCCCAGCCATGAAGAAAGAGAGACTGCAGCCACATCCCTCCAGCCACTGTCACATCTACCCCCCAGTCACAAAACCCAGTTAATGCTGGTTCAGCACCCACACAGCAGGAGATGGAAGAGAGGTGAAGGAGGTAAAAAGCCCCTCAATTGCATACTCCCCTCTCCATTAATCTCTCCCTGTTGCCTTCCAGGGATGTAGAGGAAATTAATTTAGGAGTCAAGTGTCTGATAAAAATTGCTCTAGAAGAACACATTGTTACAAATGTTCCTTTCCTTACTGCTACTGCAAGTCAAGCTGAAAGTTTACGACATAAACTATGATGTTCCTGAAATCTAGTGCAAATTGTTCCCTTTCAGGCAAGCAATAAAATGCTGGAAGCTCAAATAGTGTCCTGTGGGCAGCAGCAGAGTAGAAATTCTCTCTCCTTTTAGTTTATTTATTTATTTATTTATTCATTATTATTATGACTGTATTATTAAAGGCAAAATTATGCTTGGGGCCATTCAAACACTGTGGTGCTGGGGATGTGTATGAAGTAGATAACACTGCTATATATATAATAACTGGAACTTCATTCATTAACTTTGGAGAAAATTATTATTACATTAGTGAGACTGAAGGATATGAAGTATCCTCTTCCATTTGATAAAAGACAGTCTAGCCAATGTTGGGAGCAGGTTTTGGAAGTTTCTACTGGAAAAATAAACAGAAGGAGGTGGGAGTAAGAGGAGGGAAGCAATTTCCAGATGGTAGCACGTTAATTTTTCATTTGGAAAAGTTAATATTATTCAAAGTTTTATACCCTGCAGAAGAAACCACTTGAGGCTATGCCAAATTCTTGGCTCCCTGGTGGGTTAAAAAAATGTTAGCTGCAATAGTTTTTATTTATTGAAGGGACAGCTTGTGCTTTATACTGGATGTCTGCTCAGGAGCAGTACAATACTGATCCTCTCAGTCTGGCTATTTGATCTGGAATGTGCATGCTACTTTCCCACCTAAAACACAGGACAGGTAGAGGAAAACAGGGATAAGCTGCACCTCACCCAGGGTTTTGTAGGGCAGTAGGTCTAATCTGCATCACCAGTTCTGCCACTACTATGTCTGGAGTCACACCAGTGCACTGTGTGGGATTTGTTGCACACCGTGGCATTTCTTCCTTCCTTTAAGACCTGACTATTTCTTACTCAGGCTCCCTTATGCAGGCTGAAAGGAGTAATATACATTCATACTGGAAGAGGGGAAGGTTGGAAAGGAACATGAAAGCTCAGAGATTGTCAGCTGGAATTTGCCTCTGGATTGCACCTGGATTCATTTAAAAAAAAAAAAAAAAGTTTCTTCTGTGACGAGTGTCAAATGAGGAGGGAGAATGGTTATTTACACTGTAGAACTGAGTTCTAGATGGCAATGGAACAATTTTTCATTGGATCAGTGGATAACAGATGATTACTCCTACTTTTTACCAGGTTTATGCCAATGCAGATTGATAGCAAGATAGCAGGAGGCCTGAAAACTAATCAAGGATTACACAGTTTCAGCAGAAGCCCAGACCCTTGACATTTTCCTGCTATCTGCTTGACCATGGCTATACCAGGCTTCCCATAAATGCTCCTGGATGAAGTCTCCAGTTCTGTCTGGTATTTAGATGGAAGATCACATGCAAATTTCAAGTAACACGGAGTAAGTCAAGGAACAGTCAAATACTAAACTCTGAAACCCAAGCAGGTTGAAAAACCATGTTCCAGACCTACTCGTGCAGCTATGGAGAAAACTGGGATTCAGTCCTAGGCATGATTCCCATAAAAGAGTCAGCCTCTTTGTGATGAAAAATGGAAACACTGGATATTGTTTACTGCTCAGAGCTGGAATAAGGGGAGTGCCCTAGTTTCATGCCTGCTGTAAGGGATAAAGCAGATGCCTATGAAACCAGACAAACCAGAAGTCCAAATGCAGCCAACTCATGATCCACAAAAGGCATCTCCTGCCACCACTATTGGGAGCTGCATGTCCTTTTTGTTGCCCTTTACCAGTGCCCAAGAGCTTGGTGTAATTGGCTCCAGAGTTCTATTTTATTTGTCATCCATTCCCTCACCACACATGAGTTTTCCATTCTCTGTTCCCCTCCTCCCTTTTTCCAGGCAATTCCTCCTGTCCAGTGACTTCTCCCTGGCTTGTTTTACAAGTGTTTGAGAACAGATTCCACATGAAACACAGAAAATAGTGCAGAGAGACTGGGGTGGGAAGCAGGATGCAATAACCCATTTAATGAGTATCTGAGTGAGTCTGAATGGCAGACCCCAGCCTGGATTCCCAGAGCAACCAAACATGATTCTGGACCAAGTGACTGGAGAATTGGACATTGTCAGCCACTAGAAAAGAGTGAACAAAATCCATCCCCTTCCCAGGCCTCCCAAAAGTGCAGTCTCACGATAAACTCAGTTTTATTTTGGTCTCAGGGTACAGACATTTTAAATCTCATGGGAAAAGAAGAAGGCAGAATTACTGGTATAAATTTTGCATATCTTTACAAGACTATACTCCCATACTGTGGGACATTAGTGCTTTTTTTTGTGACCCTGGGGCTGATGATATGTGGCACACTGTCCTACCTATATATCTGAGTGCCACAAGTTGACTCCCAGTGTTGGGAATGACTCTGTGCTGGGCACTCTAGACTGGAAAGGACTTTTGGAGTCACCAAATCCAGCCTGTCACCATTTCAGGGATCTATAAGCCTCCCATAAAGTTGACCAAGCTCCGTCTTGAATATCAGCCACATATTTTTGCCTCAGCAACACCAAGACCTCACTATTACACTGGTTCATTAGAAAGTTCTCCTACTTTCCAATACCCAAGGTTAATTTCTTCCCAGTTATGCTTGTGTCAACAAAAACTTTGAAAGAGTTTCATCTCTTTGTGGTGTTCACAATTTCACATAAGTTGTCTGCAATATTTATCCTATGGGTTGTGTCTGGGCAATATCCTCCTTCTGAGGCACCAGAGTAGGGAAGTCAATGTTATTTAATATATCCCTTTATTACAAGCTGTGCCAAATGACACAACAGATAGAGCAAGGAATGGGACAAAACATCAAGGGAAAGTTTTTATTTACAATGCCATAGAAATGCCATCTATGATTCATTGAGTGGAATTGTACTAGAACAGGAAACAAAAACATAGTGCATAGAAAACAGTGATAAACATCAACCTGATAAACATTCCTAATTACTTCTGAATAGCTTGTGGTTTTGGGTTTTTTTTTTTCCATTAGCCTGCTCCCTAACCTTTTTGTACCAAAAATAATTTTCCTGAATCACAACCATGTAATTATAATGAGTGCAAGGAAACATCAGTTTATGTAAGATCAAGTTAAGTAACAGGAAACATCACATTAAGTATAATTTAATTGTACTTTGTTCTACAACAGAAGGGACAGATTTATTTTTTTTCAGATAAGAGTGAAAAACTGTATAAACATGTGAAACACAGGAAAAGGATCACAACATCTACCATTTGGTTCCTCAGAGTCAAGAAGCCAAATGAAACTACTTAAGACAACACTTTCTCTGCTGCCACTGCTGGGAATGTAGTTCTTAATCAAACATTCACATCAAATGCCTTGAGCTATGCAGCTAGACACCTTCCTTTATGATGAAAAGTAAAATCACAAAATCCTTCTTTTCCAAAACAGGTTTTCCCTAAAGCAGCAGCACAGAACTCTGAAATATGCCCAAAGGTCCTACCATTTTAAAATGTCAATATTTGTTCTCTTAGAACTCTGAATGGGTGATGGGTCATAAAATATATGGTAACAAAGAGTATTATCTATGTCTTGTTTGCCTGCATAATCGACATGGGTATAAAATTTAACTCATTATTCTCTGCATTGGACTACAAGTTGTCTTTGAGATACAGGTTTTCTTTTGCACAGATATTTGATCTTCACCTGAATAAATTTTTATCTCTCTTTCAGTCTGTCTGCAAGGCTCAGGAAATATTTGTGAAGTGCTTTGAGAGCCTCCTTGGGGATGCAATGTAGAGAATTTGCAGACAAACAAATAAAAGGTTGATTTCTCTCTCATTACTCTCATGGTTTTTTTTACTTGGAGACATTTCTCTTAACACAGCTTGGATTCAAATGGGCAATTAATAAATCATAGTGTATATACTACATTAGTACAATGTGATACTCTCTGTCTTTTAATAAACACTATTTACATGGAACCAATTTCTGCCATGAATTACAAAAGAGTGAAACCAGAGCAAAGAGCTCTTCAACAGAGACACTCAGGACTAATGCAACCTACAACCACATGCCCTAACCCTGCACTCCTAGCCACAGTGGGCAACTAGTTAGCCAGGGCCACCTGTTGCAAGTAATATTCCTTATGTGTGAACACTGTCACACAGGAGCTGTGCCCTGCATGGCTGCAGGACTGAGTGGAAAGAGCAATGTACTAGCAATGAGGTGAATTTGAGCCCTGTGACTGCTCCTCTGTGTCCCTGCACAATCCACTGCTCTGCTTTGTGTTGTGGTGTCATCACCTGTAAAAACTGACTTCTCTTGTGTTCTGTCACATGGGCCACAGGGACTGGATACAGCACCTTGCCTGGGGACCCTCTGATGATACCCCTCATGGACTCAGCAGAAGCTACCCCTGCAGCTTTCCATTCAAAGAAAAACTTCCAGAGAGAGGATCTTTTGCCCCCAGTTGCTGGTGAACAAGGAGAATTGATTAAATGCTCCAGACCTCATCTGCATATCTATAATACTCTGATATGAGACATTTTGTTGAAATATCATGAAATTTTGAAGTCGAAGTAAAAAAACGTCATTGTTACTGTCTGGCAATGGATGGAAATTAGATTTGTGTCTAGTGTGCCTGGCATAAGGATTCATCCTAACCTTTGGTGCAGCCAGTGGTGAGGGGAGTGTCTGGGCAGCTGGGAAAGAGACTGTGTCAGTAGCAGCTCCCTGGGGAAAATATACATGGTTGTGTAGGCACCTGGTACACTCTGTGATGAGCTGAACTTCTGCAAGGATTATGTGGAGGTGTCTAATACAAAGTGATAGTAGAATTGGGGAAGATTTGGTCTTAAATGCTTGTAGGTAGTGATGAGTGAGGTTCTGGGAAGACCATAACTACCTGGACACTAGTTTAAGACCTGACTGAATAGCTTGGTATGAATCTTTTTTTTTTTTTTCCTTTTAAAGGCATAGCTTAAATCTACCAGAAATGATGTTTCCTCTTATTTGAACAAACCACTAACAGTAATACAAGTTCCATACATCACTTAGTGCCAATATATTGAATAAAAATATAATATGAGCAAGAAACCATTTACACCATCTTTGTCATGGTTTGGGCCTGGCTGATAACCAAGGACCATGTGGCCACTCACTCCCCCTTTTCCATTTCAGGATGGTGAGGAAGAAATCCACGTGAAACCTCATGGGTGAAGACAAGGGCTGTGAGGTTGTCACTCACCAATCATAGTCATGTGCAAAACAGACTCATCTTGGGGAAAAATTAATTTAATTTATCATTAATCAAATCAAAACAAGGCAAAGAGAAAACACAAACTGTAAATACTTAATATACTTAGATAATTTAAATACTTTTCCCCCACCTCTCCCCTCTTCCTGAGCCCAAATTACTTTGTTCTTGACATCTCTACCTCCTTCTCCCCAGCAGCACGGGGGGACAGGGAGTGGGGTTTACAGTCCAGACATCACAGGTTGTTTTCTGCTGCTCCTTCCTCCTCAGGGAGAAGGATTCCTCACAGCCTTCCCCTACTCCAACGTAGGGTCCTTCCCATGGGAGACAGTTCTTCACAAACCCCTCCAACAACTCGAGTCCCTCCCGCAAGGCACAGTTCCTCAGGAGCAAACTGCTCCAGTGTGGGTGGCCCACAGAGCCACAGACTGCCTCAGGAACAGTCCCCTCCACAGCTACAGGTCCATAACATCTGCTCCCTGATCTTCCACAGGCTGCAGGTCCACAACTGCTCCAAGGGGATTCCCCACAGGCTGCAGGTCCACACCACCTTCTCTGCCGTGGTCCTTCAGGGTTTGCTCCACCATGATTCTCCATGGGTGCAGGGGATAGGCTGCCATCTCACCATGGGATATAGAGAAAAATCTCTGGTCAGGCTCCTTCTCCCTCTCCTTCCTCACTTGTCTTGGTCTCCTTGCTCCAGCATTGCTCTCCTCTAGTGTTCTACCTTCTTCTTCTGGTGTTTCTCTCTCTCTTGAGTGTTGCTTTCCCTCATGTCCCCATCTCCTCTGCCCTGCTCTTAATCACCTGGTCTTTCACCTTCTTGTATAATCACAGGCAAAAACTGTTTTGTTCACAGATGGCTTGAGGTGTGACCAGGCATTTTGGAGTGGGGAGAGCTATGCAGAAGCTACTTATCTGAACCACCCCCCTGGGGGACCCCTCCTGTGCTACCAGAAACATCACAACCCAGAACAATCTTTATTAAGCAGAGAAGGGATTGACACTATATACACTTTAATTGGAAACATCTCAGAACATTCTAGAGTAACTGCAGCTTATTTTCAAGCTTATCCAGGTAATAGATGGAGAGTAAAATGTGACTTTGTCAGACAGAGAGAATCTCAAACAAACAACTCTGTTGATGGCATAGTCTTGGGGATGCTGTTTGTGAGTGTAAAAGGCAAAAGCCCCATCACTGGAGCTGTGTGTGATATTAAGCTTTCTGTAAAAGGCCAGCCTCAAATTAGACTCATTATCTCTGACATACAATCTCCACACAAGTGAAATATTTAGTGCTAAGAGTTTATGGCATTTCCCTAGGCAGAACTGTATGCAGTTCACAGAGCTTTTGCTTCTAGAGCACAGCTTGGCAGCATTTCTCAGCCAGTTTGATCAAGACCATGAGAAAAATCTTGTGCACACCATCTCCTCTGCAGAGCAGAGCATTAGCACACTGGGCTACACACCTACTGAAAAAAATACACCCTGGGCTGTATGGCACTTCCCAGCTCTGCTGTATGCCCAGAGGAAAGGATTGTTGTGCAGTCTACATCCCTAGACATCCTGCTGCACTATGAGGCAGAAGGAGAGGTACAACAGACTCAGACTGAGGTTACAGTCACCTATATAGTGATATATTCTCAGATATTGTCGTGGATCATATCCCTCCATCTAGGGAAAGTGTCCTGGTGCAGAACAGAGATGAGGCAGAGGAACTGGGTATGGCCGTCTGCTCAGAATTGGTGCCTACAGAGGATTTGTTTGTCCTATCAAGAAAGAACTTACAGCACCAAAAATCTGTGGCTTTAGGTAATATAAATATGCATCCCAAAAACCTTCAGAGAGAGAAAAAAAAAAAAAGAGAGTAATAGTGACTTGTCTGTGGAGCTGAATCATGACTGCCTCTGCAGCTTACTGTTGCTTGACTTCTTGACTGAGATATTAGTTGGTCCTTAAGATGATATGGGTTATCTGGCTGAAAGTAATGCCTACAAATGTGTTAGCTTTAAGCAAGTCTTTAGCATTTATTGTGTTTCTTTTTGTTTATACTTCTCTTGGATAAAATAAAATAAAATAAAATAATATTTTCTTTTGCTCTTTATACATAAGAAAAGGATGGGATCTCATCCTTGCTTCTAAATTCACTTCACTTCTGTGCTTCCTCAGTGAGGGGAAAAGGTTTTGGAGTTTAGATCACTGAGTGAGGATTGATTGTTAATTAAATTCATCTCTGGAAAGTTAGCTATAACTAAAATGTGCTAAATAAAAACAAGAAGACCATTGTTTTGCTAGTGGTACATGTTAAATAAAACCTACATGAATCAGGTACCTTGAAATAGCTGAGAAAGCCAAATATGCACATGGTGGAAGTCCTATTTCAGGAAGGCCCTGGCTCTAGCAGACCAGTGCAGCATCTGTGTGTATTTGTGGTGATGCTCAGCTTTCATGAAGGACTTACCACTTCGTCCTCCTTACAAGAAAAAAGCCAGCTATGGTGTATCTGTAGTTACACAGAATTAAATATACCAGCCTGGGTAGAAAAAGGTCTTTTGCCTCTTTTTTGGTTCTACTGTGAGTCTGAGATTGGGTTTCCAGGGAGTTTTGGGGGCTCCAACTGGCAATGAGTAGAAAACACAAGGTATGCTGTGCCTTCACTCTCACAGGAGACCATTCCAAGATGGAGTAAAACATAATCTGAAATGTAAATTAATATCCAGTAGAACACATCTGTGACAAGTGATTTTATCTGATGAGTTTAATTTAATTACTTTCAAAGATGGTGGTGATTTTTTTCTGTTTTATCTGGTTTATAAAAGAAGTGTCTATTTCTTTGCCAGTTATGATTTTTATTTACCTCTGAAAATTAATACAGTGGCAGATGGTACAGGTATGTGTTAAGGTGCATGTACAGATGGCTCACTCTGTCTTGTGCTGCCTCTGACAAGATAAGGACACGAGGAACTGTGGGATGCTAGAGATTACAAAGGGAAGCACTGTATATGCAGATGGCCCACACTGACCCATGGTGCCACTAACAAGACAGCAAAATGAGAAACGGCAGGACACTATAAATAGCAAAAAAAAAAAGGTAACAGCTTGACAAAATTGCTGTCAACGTTAGAAATTGCCAGGGCAACCATAGCATAAATACCAAATAAGGATAAAAAATCAGCAAAATCAGAGCAGATGGGGAAATGGTATTTGGATGTGACTTGTTTATTTCGGAGGGACTGAGAGTGGTAAAAGGGAAGACCTGGCAGAGTAAAAAGGGTATATAAGATGAGCCAAACTGTGTGCTTACAGCTCCCTGTCAAGCAGCCCTGAGCCTGACCACCACAGTTTGCATCAAGACTGTAAACGTGTTGTTGTTCCAGCTGTCCTTGCATCTGACTCTTTTGCACTCAGAAGGGATCTGGATGCTTTTCCCCTTGATGGGAATGAACACTCAAAAGAAGTGGCTGGACATCCTGACTTCCAAATGGTTTCAAAGTCAGAGTGTTGACAGTCCTATCTAGAAAATTTGGTGTTGTGTCTTTTGAGGGTGATTCTGATCACTTGCATACCCAGTCTGTTTTTGAAGCTAGAAATTAATTTTCCTTCCTTCAAAAATTCTCAGGTCCCACTCTGCCTAATTTCACCTCCTTGTGGTTTTATTGTTTATGTACCACAGTTTCCCAAAGGTGGTAGCATAGCACAAAAAGAAAAGATAATATCTTGGACCTGGAGTTTAGGAGCAGAAATATAAATTAACGGTAAAATACAATCAGAAGTATAATCCTGATTATGCAGAGATATATCTGAATTTCTCTTCAGATGCTGCCTTGATATTACTGTAACAATCATACTTGTAGGTCAATATTGCACCTACAAGAAGGGGTCTAGCAAATTAAAAAGTGGTCTGCAAGGACCAGAGCTTACTGCACCCAAATTTTGCTAATGGGAACACAGTTAAGTAAGTCTTACTGCCAGGGAGAGGCATTCCTGAAGAGCAGTCTTAGGGTCAGAGCTGCCTGTGGCCAGCTCCTTACTCTTGTGATGTGATGGACTTCAATGCCCAGCTCCTGTTGTAAGGATCTGCCTCTTCCCAGGTCCCATGGCCATGACACTCATTCCCTATAGCAGCATGGGACCTAAGACTGTTCTGGGCCAGTTTGGGGCTATAAAGATGGGAATTAAACAGGATGGGCATGGGAATTAAACAGGAAAGCTTAAGGAGCCACCAACATACCATTTCCCCACCATAGAGAGAAAGTAGCAAGATTCTGTGTCCCAGTAGATAACAGCTCAGGCTACATCTAAATGGAGGGTCAAAAAAATTTTTCTTGAGTATCCTAGCTGCCCTCAGACTTCTCATGTTCTAGAGATATGTGGATGTGCTAGATTTTAAATGTAAATGCACATTTATCCCAACAATTACTGCCTTTCTTTGTCATGGAGTTCAGTGCTCTACAGTGAAACGATTCTGCGGGTAGTAATTACTGACTTTCTATTTGCAAAATGTAGTTTTAGTTCAACAAGTAAATTGAGACTGACATGTCTTGAAAGTATTCCTTTACACTGCCTGACTCCTGTTTTTAGTGTCAGTTTATGATGGCAACCATGCTGATACGTTGGCAAAACAGCCTGGTTTCAGGATATGAGTTTATAAACAACTGCTGTCCTCCTGCACTGGGGCTAAGAGAGGCAGTTCATGTCTTTGTGCTCCCCATGTAGTGTTAAGACCTTATGGGCAATGATTCAATACTTCTAAGAAGACAAGACTTTAAGAAGATTATAAAAATAACCATATAGTGACTCTGTTGCAGACAAAACAGTTGTGATTTGGGAATAAAATTAATTACCTGCAAATTAATACCAATTACAGTTCACTCATTCACATCTGGAGAAAAAAAAAAGAAAAATCTAAAAACTACTTCAGCAAACAACATTCCTTGACTTTTTCGAGGCTCCTTTTATGACAAAAAAACTGTATTCTAGCCATTCCCAGTCTTAAACTCTCCTATTTTCATCATGGATTACAAGCTGTCTATCCCATTACCTTCAGTGAGGCGAAGGGGTGCAGGATGTGGGGGTCATGGCTGCAATAAATCCTGTCTGTCATTCTGTCCATAACGTTTCTGTCTGCCACTCTTTGCTTCTGACCGAAGACCAGACCTTGCTTCCTACAGGTTTTCCTCCACCATTCCCTGCCTCTTATTGGGTTTTGCCCAGCTTTGTGTCACTGCCCTGGGATGGGTTGTCCACAGGCTGCAGTCCCTCAGGGATGTTCCTGTCTCTTTGGTCTGGGAAAGACCCCTTCTGAGGTGCCTGCCTCTGATGTCACAGGCGGGACAGGCATTTCAGTTCTGAAATAAAACACATCTCCAGGGACAGGAGAAGCCTCAGACCATGCTCAGCAGGATTTATCATCCTGACACTCAAATTCCTCACTAGAAAGAAGTTGACCTTCCCCAGCTGGAGTTTGTTGGGCTGAAGGCTACCTAAATCACATGCATTTGTTGTTGCAATGAATCTACTGGTGAACAACAGCTCTTCTGGAGGTTGTTTTTCTGTCTAAATGCCTGATGATTTCAGAGAGAGCAAACAGATGTGCAGTACTTAACTGAATTGAGGAGGAAATAAAAGGTGCATGAGGCAGAAAACCAGATGATTTTTGTATCTTTAAGAAAGACTGCCTGCACTTACACAGGAAGGCATAGAGCCATAGAATTGCTTAGGCTGGAAAGACCTTTAAGATCATGTCAAACCATTAACCTAGAACTGCCAAGTCCAACACTAAACCGTGTCCCTAAGTACCATATCACAAAGTCATTCCTCTTCCATATGCAATAATACCTGGATTTTTCTGTCATGGTAGTTTTAGTGGCAGTATGGGAATGTGTCTCCCTGTATGTTTCTCAGGGCCACAGGGAAATAAATAAGCAAAGGAATCTAAAGGAATTGTCAGTAAAAAAAGACATGACTAGCAATTATAGAGGGAATATTCGATGCAGCAAATACCTTCTGATGATATTTTACTCATTGTCTGTGGTCCAGATCAGTGGCTTTCCCATTTGTATATGGCTATTCCCAAGCAGAGAACTGCCCTAACATACAGGACTGGAAGTAGGACTGCTGCGTGGCCACCTAGTCAGGTATCCTGCTTTGAGATACTTCTTTGGGTTTTTTTCTTTGTTTGCTTTAGAAAATAAGATGCCACAGATGACACAAGGATTAAGGAGGATAACAAGTATTAAAAAGAAAGTCAGAAGGTTGTTTCAGATTTCCTCATCTAGGGCTTTAGCTTCAGTGTTTCTGAAGGAATTTCTAGCATCACTAGATAATTAGCTGCTGTACCAGCCACAGCATCAGGGCTCATCTTCACAGCTTTAATTACTGCATGCTTCTGACACCATGGATATTACCATTAACCCTGCATGTGAATCATCATCTAATTTATTGTCTGAGATGAAAGCAATTCCATCTTTCCAGTTGAAAATTTGTGGCAGTGCTTTGTCATGTTAATCTTCAGGTTATGATCTTCCCTCCAGATGCATACATTGCCTTTCCAGATGGAGGCTTACTGAAGCACCTCCCGCTGTCAGCCTTCATGCTCAGTCTTTGAGAGTTTTGGACTTTTTCCTAAAAGTGCAGGCAATCTTTATTTCCATGTATAATGAAGAAGTTCATTTAGCAAGCATTTGTATTTGCAGCACAGAAGGCAGGATGTTCTGAGAGACTTGAGATGTTGAAAAGGGTAATTATTTTAACTTCTAAAAAAATAAGAGGTCTGTATATTCCTCCAAATGGTACTGCACAATTGATAAGTGTACATGATGCTGATCTGCTGGTGGTGAATATGCAAAAAAAGGCCCCTTACAGAATGTCAAGTTCTAAAGCTCTCTGAAAGCCTGGTGTTCAGATCTATGCCATGTGAAGGTACCACAGCAAAAAATTCCATCAAAAGCTGAGGTGTAAACGCAGTTTTTGATAAAAAATAGCTACAAGAAATATGTACATAGCAAATTTTTCATTAAAAATACCATGTCTACTAAATTGTGGAGTTTAAAGTGCTAGTTAGCTGGTGAAGTTAGTTTCAACTGAAATTAAATATTTAGTGCAGATTTTCTCTGATAGAAATTCATTTGTCTAACAGAATAAAAATATTTTGCTACATGGAGGAAAAAATGCCATGTTTCAGGTCTTTTTTTCTTTTTTCTGTGCAGGTCTGTCTGGGTAAATTATACTTCTGGTGATGCTTCACTGGCTCAGTCTGCACTGATAAGTTAAACATTACCAGAAAACATTTCCAGGCATTTTTAAACAGTACTGTGAGCAACATTAAATCTTTAAATATATCTCTGGTCATGCTCCAGGCAACTCCATGCAGAGGAGGGACTTACAGTGGGCCAGGGACTGCTTTCCAGCAGGTGGGTTTGGATGTAAACATCAGGATTTGGAGTTTAAGAGAGTTTAATACTTATACAGATTCAAACTGTTTCTCACACTTCAGTCCCTGAGTTTCCCACTAAAATCTACTCGGGCTCATCTGCTGGTTGAACTTGAAAGAAAGTTAATTCAAGTCCCGTGGCTTTTTGTCAAATTCCATTTCACACAACATCTGCTGCAAATCAAGCCGAGAAGGTATCTCTACTTATTCAGCTGGGCATATTTCTTATATTCTCCTGGAACTCAGGTTTTTCACCTCTCTTTTTAAATATTGTTCTGACTTGGAAAAGTGACTCCAGAATCTCATAACAGTAACAGAATAACATTTGGTACTGAGGAAATCAATTTCTTGAACTCCATCCTGGACTCTGCTAACTGTTATCATGTCGTATGGGGGACGGAATTCCTCTGTCCCTCCAACTAGCATGCTTAAAAAGTCTCTTCTTCATGTCCCCTGTTTGTCACACACAAACCGTTCTACCTAGATTCTTCATAGAGTGCTCTGCAAGTACATCAGGATCCTTTCACTTAGGCCTGAGGAGGTGTTTTGTCTGATGGCCAGCAGCAAGGCTAGCCCATCCCACTATTGGCATTGCTCAACTAACAAACCACTCACTGATCAAAGATTATTTTGCTTTTAAAGAGGTATGTGCTTAAAAAATCATCCAAAACAGATAAAAGAACTTCTTTCTTGGAAATATTTTTTATGTCCACAGAGACTTATGAAAAGGGGAAATCTGCTCAGAAGCTGCTTAAGACTCAACATAGTGGTGAAAGAAGGTATTGGGTAGAATGTCTCCTTCTAGTTGTCAGGGTGAAGCAAAACACAGAGAACTAAATAGTTCTTTAATACTCACCACCACCCAGATCCCAGCAGCCTCCCAGGGTAAGATAAAATAGGAATAAGGAAGAAAAACTTCCAAGTTGGAAATCAGAACTAGAACAGCTCTAAAGGAACAGGGAACAGATAGTAACAAGTCAGAAAGCAAAGAAAAATATACATATATATACATAAATATACATATAAATACAAAAACCCCTTTAATTGTAGTCAATATAAGAGTTTGAAGGTCCCTTGTGGCAGAGCCAATGTGGGAAAAAGGGCCAGGACTCTTCTCAGCCATGTATGGAATTGAATTCTGCAGAGCAAATGGAGTACTGAAGATAGAAATCCAGGACTCTCCTTCCAGCATGTCCACTGGAAGAGAGGAGAGAGCAAGGGGCAACTTTCCTGCCCTTATGGTGTTAGAGGGTAGGGCAGAAAATAGGAGGAAACACTGAGGTCATATGACCCTTCTCTGTTCTGCTCTCTGGACCTTCATGAGGCCCTAAATAACATCTCTCTCTCTCAGGCTTGGTATTGCATCAATGCCATATAGTTAGCTTCTTCATCCTCAAATCATAAATGCCAACCACCTGCTCTAGACAGACAAGAACTCCTGATGGTGTTCACAACAAAGGTGCTCAGCTAGCAGCAAGTGTCAAAGATGATTGCACTTCTCTTGTGTAAACAAATTATGGTGCCTAGACAGCATTCATCAGAAGAGATCTTGAAAAAGAAACTATTTCTGAAAGATTAATACCCCTCTTGGCACAATACACTGGGATTATTTGAGTGTAAGATCATAGAATCATAAAATCAAGATCTTACAGAATATTTTTCCTAGGTGTCCTACCCAACACCCCAGAGTGACACTTCCTACAATCAAGCAAAGCAAGTTCTCCTGGGCAAAATACATCTAGTGTTACAGCACTCTTCAAATGCTTGAAAATATAGATGAGGTTGAATATGAGAACAAAAAGGGCAGCAAATATGAGCTTCAAATTAAAATCCATCAGTAACTGATAGGAGGGGCAAATGAGTTAATGATAATGTGGTTAAAGAAAATAACAAGGTATTTAAAAAAAGCCTATCCTGGGGAAAATTGACTAATTGAGATTAGAGTTACAAATGAATCTACAGATACGGAAGTACTACCAACGTTCTAAAATTGTAATGGTGTAATAAAAATGCTTTTCTTCAGTAATAAAACAAAGCACAGAAAAATAACAGTAACAAAACAAAGCATTAGCACTTCAAATTAAATGTAGACTTAGGTAGTTTGCACGTATGATAATTTCAAAGAATTAGTTAATCAACTTTATAACTGAGTTTATCTGAATACATCTTTAGAAACAGGGAAATTCAGAAGAATCTCAGTATTTGAGCTGGAGATCAGGTGGTCAGATGCAAATCCCTACTGAAATAACATTAGGAGTAATCAACAATGATGTTTCCTTCTTCAGGAACCATTCTTCCCACCCCACTGGTGGGAAAAAGGAAGTGAGACCCAGACCCCTGGTCATCAGCCAGTGGGACACCTCTGGATCACAGCCAGTAAATGACCACAGTTCAGATCCAACCAGGTTATGAAGCAGGGAGTAGGCTGGAGGGATGTGGTTCTTCTTACAGCAAGTCTCTTCTCAGAATTTATTACTGGGGGAGCACTCAAGGATGCTTCCCAGGACTGAAAACCCTCACCTCCTCTTTTGGTGAGTGATTATTCTTTTGGACAGAACCTTGAGTGAGCCCTCACCCCTTTCTGAGTGGCTGCCATTTTTCTAGGTAGATTTGAGTAGGCGGTTTTCATTTTTCTGAGTGACCATGTGAACCTTTTGGGTCACCTTTCTAAAAGAACTATTCAAGAAAATGCAGGACTTCTTAAGCAAAAATTTGGAATCTTATATTCCTGCCTGACATCCAAACTTGTGATTTATTTTGGTCCATTGGATTGCTAAGTAATTTTGATTGAAATAAATCTTTATTTTGGGTAGCTGACCTGTCTGCTATGTGAGTGCTTCCATGATATGAGCATAGAAAGTTCATAATCTAGATTCTAAAAGGAAAATATTCAGGAACATTTTCTCTGGGTACACCAGGGATTACTTGAAGGTGCAGTAATATTTGCAAGAGAGAAAATTTAAAAAACAAAAAAGAAAAAAGACAAAAAGAAAAGGAAAAAAGAAAAAAGAAGAAAGAAAAAAGAAGAAAGAAAAAATAAAATAAAAAAAGAAATAAAAAGGTGGTGGCAGGGATCAATTGATTAATTCTGCCTGCAAAAACAGAAAAGATTGGTGGAGTAGCAAATTACATGTTTGTATAAAAAATGTTGCTGTTCCTGTCTGGCCTGGAGTGCCTGAAAAAATGTTTGAAAAGTCACAAACCATGGATTGCCACTCTGAGACTCCAGAGTCCTGCAAATCATGCACATTGTGTTAAGAGAATGGGAGCCTTGTGGAAAATGTCATTCTAGCCTGAGACATTTAAAATTAAGTCCACTATTAAAGACAGTAATTTGGATCACTTGTGACACATAGGCACATGCAAAGAGGGGCTTATTCCTGTTCTCATCTTAGATGCTTAATTAAAGGTGAATGAAATACCTTCTGTATGAGCCATTCTCTCCTCTGGCTGAAGAGAGCACTCTGATCTGCACCATTGATCTAGGCATCAATGGCAAATGTTAGAAGAAATTACTTTTTTTTTTTGTAACTGGAAGAGATACTTACAGGTTGCTATAAGGCTACATGAAGGATGCTGTTGCCTAAGCGTAGGTACTGTCATTCTTTAAGCATCTTCCTTAGGCTTGAAAGGAGCCTCAGAACTCCCACAGTGTATCAGAAGTCAAACCAATTACTTAAATGATTGAACAACCTTTTCTGGATTTATCCTGCAGGAAATTCTGGAGATTCATCACAATCAAACATTGCTATCAAGGCCACACCATAGGAAGAGCAGGGCCTCTGTAAATCTCCACAGCATGTATTTTCAGAAGGCCTCTGTATCCTTGGCACTGGTACTAGAGTCCCACATCAATCTGTGCTACATATGGGGTGGTGCTGAATGGTGCTGATCCAACTGGCATCTGTGTTGTCCCCCAGGGATCAGTGCTGGGCCCAGTTCTGTTTAATATCTTCATCGATGATTTAGATGAGGGGATTGAGTCCACAATTAGCAAATTCACAGACGACACCAAGTTGTGGGGGAGTGTGGATCAGCTGGAAGGCAGGAGGGCTCTGCAGAGGGACCTGGACAGACTGGAGAGTTGGGCTGATTCCAATGGGATGAGGTTCAACACGGCCAAGTGCCGGGTCCTGCACTTTGGCCACAACAACCCCATGGGGAGCTCCAAGCTGGGCACAGAGTGGCTGAGAGCAGCCAGGCAGAAAGGGACCTGGGGGTTTGGATTGACAGGAAGCTGAACATGAGCCAGCAGTGTGCCCAGGTGGCCAAGAAGGCCAATGGCATCCTGGCCTGTATCAGGAACAGCGTGGCCAGCAGGTCCAAGGAGGTGATTCTGCCCCTGTACTCAGCCCTGGTGAGGCCACAGCTTGAGTCCTGTGTCCAGTTCTGGGCCCCTCAGTTCAGGAAGGAGATTGAGGTGCTGGAGCAGGTCCAGAGAAGAGCAAGGAGGCTGTGAAGGGACTCCAGCACAAGTCCTGTAAGGAAGGGCTGAGGGAGCTGGGGATGTTCAGTCTGGAGAAGAGGAGGCTCAAGGGAGACCTCATCACTCTCTACAACTCCCTGAAAGGAGGCTGGAGCCAGGGGGTGCTCGGTCTCTTCTCCCAAGTAGCTACCAGTAAGACAAGAGGGCATGGACTTAAGCTCTGCCAGGGGAGGTTTAGGTTAGATATTAGGAAGAAATTCTTTCCAGAGAGGGTGATCAGGCATTGGAATGGGCTGCCCAGGGAGGTGGTGGATTCTCCGTCCCTGGAGGTTTTTGAGACTGAATGTGGCACTCAGTGCCATGGTCTGGTAACCACAGTGGTAGTGGATCAAGGGTTGGACTTGATGATCTCAAAGGTCCTTTCCAACCCAGATGATTCTGTGTTTCTGTGATATCCCTGTTGATATCCCTCTGTACACAGATAATTTGCCTTACACATTTTATGGTTCCTCCCAACCATTGCAGAGACCCCTCTGTCTCTCAGGCTGCTGTATTTCTGATATTGTCATCATTTTGATCTGAACAATAAAGACAGTTTTCAAAAAAAAAAACCATTTTTATTGGACACATTACAAATAAATAAATAAATACTTATTTCACATCTTTTACCCATTCTTAGAGTAAAATGGCTGCAGAAGGAATTATCACATTTCTAAATAAAAGTTGATTAGGCCATTGTACAAAACCTTAACTATAAGAAATTACAGACTAACAGATACACACACACTCTCTTACACACACATTTTTCATTTTAAGAAACAACTTTGTATGCTTCTAAACAAGATCTTTCAAACAATTGTGCCAAGCCTGCAACTACCAATGAAAAAATACAGGGGCAGCTTATAACAACTTCCAGAAATATGTTAGAAAATTAAACTAAGAAAGGAAGAGTGAAAAACAAACAACACTGATCTAGAATCTTACAGCAGGCAGATTCTCCTCATTTCATCCAGTTGGAATAGTATTTTTAACCTTGTCATCTTCGTCAGAATTACAGATCATTAAAATGGGAAAAGAAATGTTTCTGAGTTAATGGGATTGTTCAAGTAACAATGTAGCCTTTTTGCAGTATTATTCATTATTTAAAATTGAAAACAAAACACTGCAAGCACTTGTGGATTTCTTAAAAATTTATTCAGCTTTTTTCACACCCTGTAAATTTAGCAATTAACCATTGGGCTGATTTTAATTCTTTTTAGTCCTATCCGAAACCAATCTATCCTAGACAAAAATGCAGCGTTCTATAAGAGGAAATTTTCTTTAAGTACTGAAATGTTTTTGTCTCTCTGAAAAGCCTGGCCCCTTCCAACAATAAATACTGGTGTTACTCAGCAGTACAGAATTAGCAATAAATTTTTACAGATAAAATTCCTATCATAGAAGGACCATAATTTGATCATTAGTTGAACTGATAAAGAAGGTAAACTAAAAAACCCAATTTATTTTACACAAATAATGATAAAGATTCCTTTCTAAATGAATGTTTTAAGAACAATTGAGAAAATTAAATCCTTTACTAAACCGAACACAATTCAGTTCTTTTATTTGTCTGAATTATCCTGAATTTCTCTTCACAGAGATTATTTCTAATCAAGTCATGGCTTTCATCGTAAGATACTCTTGTAGTTTCCAGGGCAAATTATTCTTTCAGTGATTCTGGTATAAATCAGCATAACCCCATTGAAATCAGCAGTATTGTGCTGAATTGATTCTAATCCAGCCAAGAAATCTAGAATCTAAACTTTGTCACCCTACAAAGACAACGGCAGGAATAATTTCACATATTCAAGTTAATAATGCTTATTTTATATCTTTCAGTTGCAGACCAAAGAAGCTTTTGTTAGGCAGAGACACACAGACGTGATGCACACAAATTGAGGTTTATTTGAAGGCTGTTGATTTACGTCATTGTCTCTGGACAACAAAAAACTGTAAAACCTTTCTATTATGAGAAATAGCTCTTTTCAAAAAGAAAAGCACATTTCTGACTTTTCTGCTCTGTATTAACAACAGCCCTATATGCTTCTTCTCAAGGAAGATTGTGGCAAGATTTGTACATATAAGGCAGTCTTTGTAGCTTTGCTTTTATTCAGTCAGACATCAGGACAATCTGTGGGGAATAAATACTGCAACACTCTTAGGGTAAACAACAAGCAGCCAACTTTGTATTTCCCTGTGAAGATCTATTTCAATCCTGAGGGAGGACTTGTTTACCAAAAAGTTTGTCTCTTGCTTTCCAGCCATACCAGTTAGTTTAATAAAACAGATCACATCTGCCCAGCAAGCTTGTTTTTCTTATGTCCTTAGACCACTGTGGTTGTGATACCCATGACATAGCTGTGAGATAGGCTCTTTTCAGTGAGGTCCAGGGGTAGCACAAGAGAAAATAGGCACAAACACAGAAGATGATTTTGTTTTTTCTGTCCACAAGTTGTCATCACAGATTTTCTATCATAGAAATCATAAAAATCTGAAGAGGCAACCAGGTGAACACAATCAGGTGTTGCCAGTTAGGAGGAGGAAGGCGTGAGATCGTGTTCAGCCCACCTGTGCCCAACTAGGGCTGGCCCCAACTGTGCATGAGCAGAATTGGGGGACCAATAAAAGGTGAGACTTGAGAAGCCAGGATAGGGTGAGATTTTGACTGGTCTGAGGCTGAGCAATCTCCTGGGGGTTTTTTTTTGTTTTGTTTTTGGTTGTTTTTTTTTTGGTGACCCTAATGTGATCCGAACACTTAATCTTCTGATCTGGGGTCAGACGCGCTACTTTAGCGACAAGAGCTCCCAGTCACACACGCTATAATTGTGCCATGAGAAATTTAATAAAAGTCATAGAATCATAAATCATAGACATTCTAATCATAGAAAATTCCAACCCCAATCCCAGGGTTGGAAGGGACCTCGAAAGATCATCTAGATCAATCCCCCTTACCAAAGAAGTGTCACCTAGGGTTACCAGGAGTTTGAAGAAGCAAAAATTCCAAGTCTGTTGTTTACAAAGCACAGCTTGACTTTTGTGTTCAACTCTGGGTGCCACAGGATAAGAAAGACATTGAGGCCCTGGAGCATGTCCAGAGACTGCAGGTTTGGAGGGCATGTAGTATGAGGAGTGACTGAGGGAACTGGTGTTATTTAGTATGAAGAAGAGAAGTCTAAGGGGAGATCTTACTGCTTTCTATGACTACATGAAGGGAGGTTGTAGAGAGGCCAGTGTTGGTCTCTTCTCCTGAGTAACTAGCAATAGAATTTTAGAATTTTCAGGGTTGGAAGGGACCTTTAAGATCATCTAGTTCCAACCCCCCTTCCATGGTCAGGGACACCTCCCACTAGATCAGGTTGCTCAGAGACCTCCCCAGCCTGGCCTTAAAAACTTCCAGGGATGGGGCTTCCACCACTTCTCTGGAAAACCTGTTCCAGTATTTCACCACCCTCATGGTGAAGAACTTCTTCCTAATATCTCATCTAAATCTACCCTCCTCTAGTTTGAAACCGTTCCCCCTAGTCCTATCACTACCTGACATCCTAAAAAGTCAAAAAAGATAAAAAGTCCTAAAAAGATAAAATGTGCTTAAGTTGTGCCAGGGGAGGTTTAGGCTAGATATTAGGGAAAATTTCTTTACTGAGAGTGGTGAGGCATTGGAATGGGCTGTGCAGGGAAATGGTGGGCTTGCCATCCCTGGGAGGTGTTCAAGAAGCATTTAGATGTGGTGATTCATGATATAGTTTAGTGGTTGTGGTAGCTGTGTGATGGTTGGACTCAACAGTGTTTGCTGACCTTAATTGTGAATCTATGATTCTATGATTTAAAAAAAAACTCTGTTGTATTTTTCTTCAGTTAATAAAACCAGACATGTAGGTTCAGAGTTTCAAATGTCTGGAGAACTAGCAGAAGTCTGAAGTGGGGGGGAGAAGAAATTCAACATTTTAATGGGTGCTGAGCACATCATTTTTATTAGCAATTTGAGGGGTGTTCAGTTTCAGGCTGCATTTGGTCTGGTTTTAAACAGAATGGTAGAAGTGTATATCCCAGGCTGCTTTCATTCCACTACTTAAAACAGTGACACAAGCTGAGCTTTGACACTGCTGTTACTGCCTCCTTGTCAGCATAATCCCTGGCATGGTTTTCTGCACATCAGCAAGCACTCTTCTTGTCAGTGTTATCATTCTGAGACCCATCCCAATCAGCAATGACAAGATTTGGTCCCTGCACCCTCAAAACTCCTCTAATTCTACTACAGAGGCTATACCCTCCATTACATTTAGCTATATAAATGTCATTTATAATAACAGGAATGTATAAGAAGTGCAGTTAGTACTTGCTCTTCTTATGTGAACAACACAGATACTGTTGCTGCCTGTCTCAAAAATCTCACTGGCTTAAGCATCAGTTTTACTTTGGGTATTTATCCAGACATTTTGTGTGTAGCTAAGTTGTCTAGTGATCTCGAGGGTGTATATTTCCTTATAGTGTAGAGAATTTGTCTAATGGGTATAAAAATTAATCTTTGCTGCACAGGGACATTGTGAGGATTGATTAGGTAATAAGTTGAAAGCAGTATAGGAGTGAATAGTGCTGTGCTATAAAAATGCTAAGTATTGTTATTTTTCCTTGCCAAGATATTTCAGGAGACTCTGACGGGTTCACAACTAAGCTCTCAAACATAAATACTGAGATATGTCTGTCTCTGATTTTGGAATACTACACATGGCACTTAGGAGAATACTTGATAGCATTATCTGAGATTGCTTGTTATTTTTGATGAGGTTCCAAAATAGTGAAAGCAAATGAGATTTTGTGAAATATTTTCAATGGATCATTTTTAAAGTGTAGCTTCTTGGTTTCATTGCTTTTTACACAGAAAGGCTTAGACTGGAGGGCTTATACTGAAAGGATGCATATTGAGGGATGTGACACACCAGGGAGAGATAAGACAATGCCTCTTACCCATCCTCAACACAACACAGATTTGTTAAGCTGTTTGTTTGTGTTGCTCTACTCTGAACAGTTACTCTTCCTCTTGAATATATTAAGGAGGCTGATGCATGTTTAAGATGAGGGAGGTGGTTATTCCTTCCATTCATGTTCTTGACAGCTATGTTCAGAGGGCGTAATGGGTTGGTGAAGTTCCCTGTGTAGTGCAAGGAAGCACTTGTGAAAGACTCTAAAGTTAGAGGCCTGAAATGGGCAATTTGAACACATCATTCTCACCAAGGTTTCAGCTCTCTTCCAGTACTCTGAGATGTGCTGTGGGACCACATGCTCAAGGGTTGTTCTTTATCCTAGGACAGATGTACATTGGAGCCTAGAACTACCATCATGATTCTTAGGACAAGAAGTGTAAGAATGCCTGTGCCATGCACAAGTCTGTGACGGATTCATCTTACTCCATAGGCTCACTTAAAGGAGGACCCAAAAGATGTCAGACTTCCATAATGTATCTGAGAATAACATCTCCATGCTTCTCCACCTTTCATAACACAGGAGACAGCACCCCTTGGAAGAAACAGATGAACAGCTCCTGAACTGACTGAGGAAATGCTGCCCAGCATGTTTGAGAGAACAGGGCTGGGGTTTTTTTTCACAGTCTGAGCTATAAAATATACAATTCAGGAACTTCTTAATCTGTGTTAAAGCTGTTCCCAGCTGTGAGCCTCTGTACCTCATTCAGATGAGCAGAGCAGATGGATAAAATGAAGAAACAAACACAAAAAACTGGAAAGGACGGACTCCAGAAGGGGTGACAGCCATCCTGTGATCTACATCTCAGCCTGGCTTTCCCAACTGCCTATAGAGGGAATCTGGGATTACTCTGTTTTAAACTCAGGATGTAGTTAGGATAAATCCACACCTAAGTTACTTAACTCAATCAAACTGAGAGTAGATAACATTCTGTCTTTGTTTTAAACTCAAGAACAAGAATCCCAGCCTAGTGACAGTGTCTACCAATTTGTATGCTGTACTGAGGAACACACTTTAATGACCCTCACTCTCACATTCTGTACTTCTATATACTCTGGTTGTAAAAAGTTCTGGCTAGTAAAAGCAAGATCATATAATTCGTTTTAATAGTGGTTGGTGGGAGGTGTTGCACATCTTTTTTCTCACATAGTGCATAGAATATTTTTTTCTTCCTGAAAACTGTTATTATTCAACTGTGTGTGATATTGAGTACTCATGCTTTAATCAATGCTACCAAACCTGAAGTATCTCTTGTGCCTCCAGATATTGATTCTTGTCTGTTCACTTATTTCATTGCTGTAAAGCACTACAGTATTTTCTGCATCTGGGATCAATTTTCAGGCTCAGATCTGTCTGTGATTATCAGCACAATTCATATAATCTAAACATAAAAGATCCACGCTCATGAAATATTCTTAAGGCTTTTCCGTTGCTGAGAAAGTTGCATCTGTGGTTGTAAAAAGTCCAACAACTCCCTCCACACAAACAGTAAGAAGTTTTGGTCCACATTTACATTGTTCATTTCCCAGGAGTTATTTCTTTGTAGCTGAAACCAGCATTGTTTGTGATGTTCTAACTACTTCAGTAGTTTCAGCCATGTAGCTGCTCGCTTGGTTGTGTGGTTGTCTCCAGTGCCATGTCTAACATCAGGGAAATTTTGGTTATTGGAACCACATTTATACTAGACCACAGTGGCAATCATGTCATCACTGCAAACCCAGGTAATCTAAAGATGGGCTCCATAGCAAACACACAAGTGCAAATATAGTTACAGAAAAATTTGCAGTTTCTGAAGAAGTGGGTGAGTTGGAGAATTTAGGCAGGCAAAAAAAAAATTAGTGAAATCTCAGGTCTTCTGTAGCCCCTGTGAAGATATTACCATAGTGATGGCAAAATTTATGATACACTTGTTTTATGAGATATAATTAAGAAATTGAAGTGTTTTAAATATTAGTGCCATCTGGTATGGAACAAGAGGTTGGTTTGTGTGTTTGAAGGGATCTTTTTCAGATCATCCAGTCCAAAGCCTCTCAAGCAGGGACAGCTAGAGTAGACCTCCCAGAAAAGCAAAGGCTCAGTGATGGTGTGATGTGAAAGATGTAGAAGCAAGTGGCTGGTCCTGCTCCTACCAAAGGTAACAGTACTGCTACAAGTGACCTTAATGAGTGGAATGAAGACCTTCATTATTGAGAACCTGCATCTACGTTACAGAGTGTTTTAAAGTCCACATAAACATGGTTTGGCCAAGTATGTCCGTTTAAGTACATCAATAATTTTATCTTTCTCACATCTTAAAGTTATTAAAATATGATAAATTTATTCCCACACTTTGTATTTATTCTCTGAATTTTTATGATTTTGAAAAAATTAGTAATAATAGATGTTTTCCCTTAAAAAAGCTTATGAAACCATATATAATTTCATCATTTCTTAATTACATGTTTTAAAACATCTGACTACAATGCCCCCTTATTCCTGTTTTCAGATCTATTTCTCTACGAAACAAAATAACACTGCATTAAAAACGTACCCAGCTCTGTTATCCAGCTCGTAACTTCATAACACATTTTGCTTCCAGGAATAGCTCTAGTAACTGCCAACAATAAATGTTGTTTGCCACTTCATTTTTCTTCCCCAAAAGCAAAGCTGATGGGAAAAAAAAAAAACCAAAACAGCCCTTATATAATGACAGCTTGCAGCACATTATGTAATGCAAATCCTTTGGAGTCAACAAACTACAAATAACTCATTATTCAGACTGAACCATCAAGCTAAATAAGGATCAGCTTGTACCCAAGCACTTCTCTCTACAGCTTCCTCAGCTACTAATGCTCTTCCATTTAGGAGCTCCTACTTTGTTGTCTATTTTAGGCCCCTCTTTTGCCTTGTGGTGTCCTTTCAAGATAGCTTCCTGTAGATCTCTAATTCTTCCCTTCAGATTTCTTGTTTTCTGTTGTTTAATAGTTAGGGGGGTGGAAGCTGCCCACATACCCTTTGTGATGGGACCGTGCTGGTGTAATGCCAAAAAAAACATCATCATCATGAGTGCTCCATTGGCTTCCCTGGTTGGAGACAAGAGTGTTTCTATGGAAGAGGAACAAGGACAGTTGCTGCTAACTCAGGAAAAGTGGTGAAGAACTGTTAGACAAAGGTAAGTAGTCCTGGGTGTTCAACGGGTGGGTTGTTCCTGCCTCTCAGGAGTGGGCAGTGGTTTACCTGCTGCTTGGGGCCTCTGTAGGTCCGAAATTGCTTCTGATATAGAAGCCAGTAAGTCACTGAGTGATGCTCTGGATTCAGAGCATCTCACAAACAGCATAGACCAAACCATCTTCATCTTCTGAGCTGAGAGCAGACCTTAAGTGTCCTCTTGGACCACCCAGAGGTGGGCTGAGGGTTTCTGTGGGGCTGCAACAGGATATTCAAAACTGGTATTTGAACAAGCTCTTCTTGTCCTGGCATGACTTAATAAATAGATCTCTGAAAGACAGCAATAGGGAATTTTGTCCCAAACACACATAAGAAAGAAAATAATAAACAGAGCTTAAAAGGCTCACCTGTACCCCACGTGGATCCATGTTACACATGATCCTTGTATTAATATGGGCTTTGGTCACTGGATGGGAAGAAGCTGTCACAGTATGTATGTTTGGGCTAGGATGTCAAAAAAGCCCTTTGACACTTTAATGAACAGAAATGTTGAGCTTTTATTGTGTGTTTTGTTACTTTTATTTCATGCTTCATCCATGTGACAGTGCCTTCAGAAACCTGTGCTGAATTGATACATTATGAGTCTGAAGGAGACTTTGGGATCTACAAAGACTTTGAAAGATATCTGTCGATCCTCCTGGCCTTGGGTCGGTCCAATCCTGCACACTTTTCATCAACACCCAAAGCTTTCCCCTAGCAGCATCCTCTCTGGCCAACAATCAGGTTTAACTTGCTGACCTTCACGAAAACACAGGACCAATTTTTCTTCACGTGTGTGCCTCTGCCTGGGTGAGGCAAGGGCTTTTTATTCAAAACTCATTTTTCAGGGCATGATTAGTGAATCAGTTGCCTCAAGGCCTGGTAAAATGTACCCACATCATTTTTTATGCTCAATTGCTCACTACAATTAAGAATTAAAGCTTCCACGGTGATCTGAGAAGCTAAGGGACTAAGTTTTGCTGAAGAAGTTATATAGGTTCAGTATCCAACAGGATTTATGCAGCGTTTAGAGAAGAGTTGGGCTCATAAGTATTGTTGAAGCAGCTGAAGATCTGAGAATTTGGATCTTGGTGTGATGGGATTCAGATTTTATAGAAATTTAAAGTGACAGATGTGTTTGTGTATCTTCCTTGCAAGCAACACAAGGTAACATATTTATCTTAAACTAATGTGTAGCCAGTATTGTAGCTCATCAGTGAAACAGAGGTTGGATTTATCAGTCACACTCTTAGTTTAATGTGAACAGCTTCATAACAGCTCTTATTTGACTCAACTAAATGATCAGGTTTCTGTTTACACACTTTAAACTCATAATGTTTATACACCAATTGCAATCCAATAAGATTGTTATAGTCAATTATAATTAGAAAATAACTAGTCTTATTGCTATCTTAATTGGCATTAGTGTGGCATATAAATTATAGCTGCTCATTCTAGTTCAGCTGAAGCTTTCCTGGAGTTCTAAAATATCTGTCCTATAAGTTACCAAAGGAAGATTACCAGGACAATACCAGAAGTATTTTTAAACTATTTCTCATTTGCCTGCAGCTACATCTATTTTTAATTTTGGTTTTACAGTGTGGACCTTTGCACTTTATGCTCTGGCCAGTGGTCATTCATTACAGATAAGGTGGTGAATAAAAATCAAATAGAGACATTGTGCAAGAACCAATTTCTTGCCTTCTTTGACAGTAATTAGTACATGGAATGTCAGCAATTAAGGAGTCATGCAATGGGGCTGTATTCTAAAAATATATTTAATTTATGAAAACTAGAGTATTTAGCTGAAGATTTACTAAGTCTCAAATTACTCCAGAAGGACAGAAAAACATCTCTGCCGCCTCTTTCCCTGACTCTAAGAAAGGACTGCATCACTTAAAGGACTCTGCACCACTTAAAACTGAAAATAAGGTCTATATGCATCTGAAATGATGATTAGACTTTTTTGTTAGCCCTCTGAGGGCCAGGGTAACTTCAGCAAAAAGTTACCAGATGAACACATTAAGGCCTCACTGTTTTTCCGAGTTGTTGACATTTAATTATTTTCTCAAATTAATGAGTATATGAGTAAACACAATAAAAATCAGAGCTGCCACATTTCTGATGCTCATGTATTTTCACAATTCTTAGTAAGTAATTGAAGTTGTATACTTGGATGTAACAGTTCTTCAAAGGGCATTTGTAATTTTAGATGGATTTACAAAAATAGAGGGGGAAAATTATCCCATGTCTGATGTCAAAAGAAATAGTCTTTTGGGGGGATTCTAAAGTCTACTGATTAGTGATAAGATGAGCCTGGCCATCCTGTTGTGTGGTATTTATCTCTATATTTATTTTTTACCTTTTCATGATGATGAAAACCTGTTTTTCAAAACTTGAGAAGATAAATGAAAAAAACATATGTGCTTCAAATGTCCACATCAATATTATATGTTAATTATTATTTCACTTATTTTTTCTTCCTTTTTTCCCTGTTTTATTTCTCCCTGTATTTCTGATTGTTGGAGAACCTAATGAGGTGAGGAAACAATTTAATTACTACAAATTTTCACCGAGAAGGTGTGCTTTCCACCATCTAGTATTGTGGATTTTAAAAGAGAAAAAAGAAGGGACTGTGATGGCTGTGTATCTGCACCAGCTTCTGGGAACAGTGAATCAGACTGGTGAAGTACTGAAGCAAAAATGAGGCATACTATGTCCATTAACTGAAATTAGTTTGGGACCTTGAATGGGAATGGTTTCACGTCCGTAGGATACATGAGATAAGGAGCTTGCACGTTATGTGGGATTGTGATTACCTGAAATTAAACATGAAGTCGGGCAAAGGAAAAGAAAAAATTAGGATTTCAATAATATTTGAATTCTGACAGTGCCAATTTCTGCATCTTTATGAAAGTATATTTGAAATCTGAAAAGAAAAAAATCTAGAAGAGGCATTTTGTATTGCATTAGCTCTGCTATCATAAATAATGAAGAACAGAAAAGCTGACACACACCAATAAAAAAAAAAAAAAAAAAAAAAAAAAAAAAAAAAAAAAAAAAAAAAAAAAAAGGGGAAAGATATGCACTGTGTATCTCTCTCTCCTGATAACTTTATTTAAAAAGCACCTTCCTGGCCCACAAAAATGGTAACATGGGACAAAGCATGTGGCATGTGTGGCTAAGACTGTAAAGTGAGGACTCAGGGGGATGGTTGTTCCAGGCACCAGAAGATCTCACCACTTCTGGATCTCTTCTGCCCATAAAAAGAGGAAGTTATGGCCTGGGAGTACATATAAACTCTTCTGCTTTAGGGAGAAATTTTTTCTTAATCTCCTCTGGGCTCTGAACAACTCAAAATGAAAAACTGGCACCTAAACGGATGGCAAACAAAACACAAAAAACTGCAGTGAAATGAGGTACACTTGAATTATATTTATTGTTCTGATTTTATGTAGAGAATACACTTTTCTCTATTTATAAAAAATACTTAGTGGCTACAAGAAACTCCAGAAGTAAATAAAAGCTATAGACTTAAGAGCTTAGAGTTTCTAAAGGACTGCTCTTTTAAAAAGCAGCTGACAGCTTGAAAAGCTTCCTCTCTCTCCTTGTGCTTTGTTGGTATCTTGAAATGACCAATTTAATTGAAATTCCAAAGTGGTCTCTAACCAATAAGTGCTACTGGACACTTTTACAGAGTGTGAGTTACTCTTTTACTGTAGCCAAGCATGCAGGGAGATATTTTCTGTTCAGTTGTTGCTGAAGACCCCAAAGTGCTCTACACAGATGTGTCATTCCATGGAGTAAACAATGAGGTCACCAAAACCAGACTCCATCAGGACACATCAACACTCTGGTGTTTTCTGCTGTTCCACCAAGCTTGATTTTGGCCTTGGAGCAATTCTACATGCATATATTAGCAGCACCATGAAGGAACACCTAGGATGTGCAAAGCAGAAGCTGAATGCTGGAAAAAATTAAATCATTGCCTTTCCTTTCCACCCCCTTCTCTTCAATATTTTCTTCTATTCCAATTAGAACTTCTCTTACTGCCTGACTGACTTCTCCTTTAATCCTTTTGGAAGACACGTTGATAAATTTCGTCTCTTGTAAGTCACATATTTTCAGAAACAATAGCTTTTCAACTGAAATACACTAGTTGTCAGAATATTCACTGGAAATTTCAAATAACCCCTGCATCTGATGCAATAAAAACTGATATTAAGATTGACATGCAGAGGTTGAGTAGAATACCCCTGTCAGCAACACACACTCCTAACACTGAGAGGACTCCTGTGGGGAACCTTCCCAAGTGAATTTGCCAGTTGCTAGGTTTCAGGAAGAACTTGAATTTTATCTCCTACTCACCAAAAGTTTGAAGTCCTCTGGTGTATCAGCTGTAGGCAGGCACTTGTTTAATCTTCTCTTTTGATCATGAAAATATTCATTCATCGAGTAATGAAGGCAATCAAGCCCAGCATCTCTCTGTGAACGAACTTCTGTGTACAAAAAGTGAACAACATCCCACAGATGGGGTAGGCTTTCCTCTACCTTTGCTCTTCCTTAGGACATAAGAGATGTATTGAATTTGCATGGCAAGGTTTTGGTAGAAGGGGGGCTACTGTGGTGGCTTTTCTGAGAAGATACCAGAAGCTTCCCCCATGTTCAACAGAGCCAATGCCAGCTGACCCCAGGGCAGGCCCATCACTGGCCAAGGCCAAGCCCATCAGTGACAGTGGCAACATCCTTGTGCTAACATAATAAAGAAGGAGGAATAAAAACTGAATTGCAACCAGAGAGGAAAGTGTGAGAGAATGTGAGACATGTGAGACGTGAGATCAGGAGATAGGGATATGTGAGAGCAACAATTTCTCAGACAACAAATGCAGTGAAGGAAGGAGAGCAGGTGCTCCAGGTGTCAGAGCAAGGAATCATAGAATATCAGGTTGGAAGGGACCTCAAGGATCATCTGGTCCAACCCTTCTAATGTTATTGTTTATATGAGATGTCTCAGCACCTTATTGAGTTGAGACTTAAAAGCTTTCCAAAGTGGGGAAATCCAACACCTCCCCTGGGAGATCATTCCAATGTCTGACTGTCCTCATAGTGGAAAATTTTCCTCTTGTGCTCAAATGGAATCTTCCTAGGAACGACAAGCAGAGAGTGACCTGCAGCCCATGGTGAGGACCACGGCAAGGCAGGATGTGTCCCTGCAGCCCATGGAGGCCCATGGTGGAGCAGATACCCACCTGCAGCCCATCGAGGTCTGTGGTGAGCAGATTTCTCACCTGAAGCCCACAGAGGACCTTACACCAGTTCAGGTGCATGCACAAAAGATTCTGTGACCCTGTGGAGACCCTGTGTTGGAGAGGGCTCTTGGCAGGACCTGTGGGCCCACCCTGCTGGCAGGGCTTGCTGGGGGTGCCATGCTGGAGCAGTCTGTTCCTGAAGGACTGCACTCTGAGAAAAAGATCCACACTTGAGAATTTTGTGAAGAACAACAGCCCATGAGAAGGACACACTTTGGAGAAGTTTATGGAGAACTGTTTCCTATTGGAGGGACCCTATGATAGAGCAGGGGAAGATTGTGAGGAGTCCTACACCTGAGAAGGAAGGAGCAGCAGAGACAATGTGTGATGGAGTGATGTCAGCACCATTCTGTGTCCCTCTGCTCTGCTCAGATAGAGAAGCTGGGAGTGAAGCTGAGCCTGGGAATAAAGGAAGGGTCAGGAGGAAGGTGTTAATATTTAGTTTTTATTTCTCATTATCCTACTTTGATTTGACTGCTAATAAATTACATCAGTTTTTCCCTGTCTGTTTTGCCTGTGGCAGCATAAGGAATCCTTCTCCTTATCTCAATTCATGAGTCTTTAATTTCTCCTCTGTCCAGATGAGGACAGGAGTGATAAAGTGACCTCTGTGGGCACCTGGTGTCCAGACAGGGTCAACCCACTACAAAGGCAGGAGGGAAATGGTGCCAGTGGCAACAACCATGGGCTCTCTGTCTGCTGAAGGTTATATTACCAGTTGTTAGTCTGCAAGCACAGTGTCAGCTCTAGCTGCCCATGCCCTTAGAGTGTGCAGGTCCTGGCATGCACTGCCAGGAACTCCGTCCAACAACACTGCATAGGCAGCCTTCATGTTTTCTTCAAGGTACCATGGGATCAGAATTTGGGCTTCCAGTGCCGCAAAGCATGTTCTGCACTGCTTTCAGGCTGCACTTGGCTGACAAATTGAAGTCCCTCAGCTTCACACTAGGATATGGTATCCATGAAACCAAAGACACTCAAATTCATTTCTTGGATGAAAGGAGAAATCTCACTGTAAAGTAGAAATAAACAGATAAGGTTTATTTTATTGACTATGCAAAGCCCATCACTTAAATACTATATTAGGCTAATGAAAGTTGTCCTCTGTTTCCTGAGGATGCTTCTCAGGGAGTGGATCACCATCACAGCAAAACTACTCCTTTACAACTGAAAGAGCTTGGAATGCTCAAGGACAGGAAGCTTTTAGGTCCTAAAGTGTGTTCCCTGAAATAGCTGTTCTTTGTCAAAGTCAGAAAGACCGAAGAATCCAATCATGGAACTATATTTTGATCTTCTGTAGACAAGCATTTACAGAAAGTATTGTCATATTTCACATCTGCTAAATAGAGTTCCAAATATCTGTTCTAATAGAAGTTTTAATTTGGATTTTCAACTTTCTTCAAGGAGCCTTTGTGCCTTCTGTTTCTGGATGCATCTTCAATATTCTTAATGACATCAGTTCCCAAGGTAAAATTAGAAAATATTTCTTCATTAATAAAGCATCACAACCTAAGATTTAGGAGCTTTGATTATCCCAGAGTCCTTATGTATCTTGCAAACAAGTTTTGCTATGTAGATTTTAGGCTGTCATTTAGATGTTAATCATCCAAATTTAGACAGTGGCATTTCTTCATATTTGGCAGAGTCCTTTTGTACCTGATTTTCAGCAGAGATGGAGACAAATATTGAATCTATGTCATACTGGGGCACCAATATTTAAAGGGTAATCCTGGACTGCGTTAGAAGTATGTTGCTATGGAAATGCCAGTGAAACTGAGCTGTGGCTTTTTCAAGCAAGAAAGTGTGTATCTATGTTTACTTGATATATTCTTTGGTCGAATAATGGCTTCAGTTTGCACCCAAATCCAACAGACACACTGGGAAACAGTTAATCTAGAATGAAAATGATTGTTTATATCCACAGTATAGATTTAATAAGTGGTGTATCCATCCAAAGTCTCCATCTTTAATAAATTAGATCACTGTGTTGAGTCCCAAAGACTTCAGTTTGCTGTCTCCAAATATTTCAGTGGTGTTCAAAAACATCTTTGTTATTTACGAAATTAAGCAGTCTCAGAAAAGTGCACACCACTTCAAAAACAGCAAATGTTCTGATTTTAATACCTCTTCTTCAAGTTCAGTCATTCCCTGAGGTCTGTGTTCATGTACATTGAATTTCTTTCCCTCATCAGGCTTTTATTACTGAGGTGTATTTCATCTTAAGGGGATGAAAACCTTCCTCCATTAGTACAGTATTTGCTTCCTCTTTCTGTGACTTTTCAGCTTTCTCTTCTCTAAGATTTTCTGACTGTATGAAAATGATCACAGGTCCCTACATCTGAAAAACCCACTTTCCTGGAAACCTGTTAATGCTATTAGTATAATTATGTGTTTATGCCTTTCCTTACCATTTTTGTTATAAGTTTTCAATGTTGCAGCTGATATCACTGAGAAAGAAGTAAAGAGCAAAAGAAACAAGAGGAGAAGAGAGAAAGAGGAGAGAAATTAATATCTGAAATGAAGACTGCAGTCTAAAATAGACAGTAGGAACTAACTAGTCCCTAAAGCCAGACTTAGTAATCAGTGGATAGTCAATATGGTCAGAAGCTTCACTTGCCATGCTCAGAAGCAGGAAAAGTCCTTTACAGTCTATAACTCAAGGAAATAGCTATGGGAGATACTGGCTAGAAAGGTTTATGCCATGAGATGATTCCCTGCTACCCATGACTGGCAGGTCAGGAATTGCCTCCAAACAGCAAAGAAGTGAAATTTTCCACTGCAAACAGTCTGGGAATGCCTATTTTATAAAGGCAAAACACCTGAATGTAAGTGCATCCAGAAACTTCCAAACCCCAGGTTAAGTCATGTTTGACTCCCAAGATTTGCAGGTCTCCATATCCCATCATATTTTGATATGGCTGGGTGGAAATGTCCTTTGGATGAATGGAACTGTGCCTTGAATTCCTTTAATAAAGGAGTCACCACACATGGTGACAAAGGCTGTGCTATTTGAAGGGACAAGTCTTGGAGATTGTACAAGGATGAAATAATTTTGCCCTCTTTGTTTCCAAGAGTGGAAACACAGGGGTGCTTGTGTAGTGATGCCTTTGTGATCATCTCAAGACTTGAAACTATTCAATACAAAACTGTTGAATGTAACAGGGCAACCACTTCTTCTCTCCCATTTCATCACTCAAATAAAACATTTGGTAGGGTCCAGTTGGCTGCTTCTGGTGTGAGTGTCTAAATATCCTTCTGCTTTTCTTGTGGAGTTTGAAGGTCTACAGGACCAGGGTGTTGATGGAGTGGAGGGCTCACAGTTATTGCTGTTTCTACAATGCTTCTCATGGTCTGACTCAAACAGGTCCTTTATGTCTTCATTCTTTATTCCACAATTTATGCTCTTTAACAAAAACAAACAAACAAAAAATCTGTGATAAGAAAATACATGGGATATATATCTGGGAAATGATTGGAAGGCACCAAGATATGCTTGATACAAAGAGATATGCTTTATCTCTTACAGCATAACAAAGACAAAATCCCCATAGGGCACTCTATGTCTCTGTCTTTCCATAGACTTTCCCACTTGAAGGATTAAACCTGGGATGGGCACATAGCCAGTATCACTCATACTCCATTACTTATGATCTGAACTGAAGGAGGCAAGTGGAGATAATAGCCAGGCCCCAGTTTGCTTTCAGACATACAATGGAAAACCCCATTCTAACTCCAAATACTGTTCACTTCAAGTTTCACATAGTAATTGCTCAGCTCATTAGCAGAAGAATTTTTTTCAGACTTCATTGTATGGTTCTTTTGTCATGGAACTGTAATATATAATGTCATGGAGAAAATGGAAGCAGAGACATGGTGTAGTTGAATAGGGCCACCCAACATATAAAGTTGTTTTTTCTTTTTCTGAATGTTACATCTATAATTAAGCCATCAACCCACCTAAGAGAAATAACACCGAGTCTTTTAATTAGCTTCTTGAACAGGAATAAATGCTTCATTATTCTTAACCATATCAAGCTGAGAACATTATTGAAGTCTAAAGGAATAATGAACAACATGACAGGAAACACATTAGAGCACAGGCAGGGATGTATTTGCTCACTAAGTGATCTGCATAAATATGCCTATCATTGCTATCTAGGAAGACAAAAGCACCAAAGGAAAGAATGAAAACAAAAGGAGAATGTAGGCAGAGCCATGAAGAAAACGATATGAAGTCAGAGGTAGCAAATATATTTTTTGGCATTCTGTGCTGTTGAGCACTCAAGAGTTCAGCTGCTCTGCCAAAACTTGTCTAAGCTGGCAAAGTGCATTGTCCAGTGTTGGTACCCAGCACATTCTTTTTAAAACTTCATTTTGTCTGTTTTGGCTCCTAGACTTTGCCTCTCTGAGATTATTTAGAGGGAGAACATGTGTCTTCAGAAGCTGTAGAACAGAACAGCTCAGATAGGACTTCTGGACAAATTGTGCCACTCTGAGCCTATAGGGAGGCTGATGAATCTTCACAGGCTTTCAGAAATCCCTTGGCTAAAGGGAGGTGTTTCTCACCCTCTTTAGAAATAATGCCAAGAGCTCAGAAATACTTTTCACAGCAGGGAAAACTGAAGATACATTTCTAATCATTCATAGCTGGGTATCCCAAAGAATGCAGCAAAGCCTGTACTCCTGGCTTTGAAATAATACTCATCTCTATGTGATTTCTACTCACCAAAGCTCATTCATCTCAACTGTATTCTGACACATGCTTAGAGGTCTGTACAACTGTGGACTGGAGCCCCTGCTAGAAGGACTTCACTGAATCAGAATTGCCATGACATCCAGACTCCAAGGTCCAGGGAGACAGTGGGCATTTCACTAAATTTTAATTGTTCTGACATTAATTTGAAACTGCTGGATCCAACAGATGGATCCACTGTCCAGGAGCAGAGGAGAAAGGGATGGTGAGCTGCCTTCTCCCCACGCTGCTCCTCTGCCCTCCTCTCCAATCTGATGCCTGTCAAACTCCCACACAGCAGGGCTCTATGTCCTGTGGGTGGATCTCAATTTTTCAATTTTTTCCAATTTTTTTCAATTTTTGTCAATTAGTGCCAAGCTCCTCTCAGGCTCCTCCTTTTCATGAAAGTGCTGTAGTATTTGGAAACTGAAAGGAACAAGAACCATTCCCAGGGTCATTGAATTCTGATAAAACAATTTCCCAGAAGAAACTTCATCAAAATTTGACTCCACAACTTGGTGCCTGTCTGCTTCTGCTTTGTATTTGACACTTCTCCTAATTAGACAAATTAGACAAATAACAATTAGACAAGAAATACAAGAAGTTTTTTATTTTGGTATTTATCTTTGGTGGTTCTACTAATGCGACAAATAGAGGCAATAATTTTATAATAACGTTATAAAATATATATTATATAATACAATACACATGATATATAATATAGTAATATTATATAACAATAATTTTATAACAATTATGTCTGCTCCAGCCATGATATTTTGATTTCTAATTTTCCGTATTTCTCCTATCTCTTTTTTTGGTTTGGTTTGGTTTGGTTGGTTTTATTTGTTTGTTTGATTGTTTTTTTGTTTTAGGGGGTAGGGTTTTTTTGTATTCTTGATTGTTTTGGTTTTGGGTTTGGTTTTTTTAGAAGCTCTGCAATTGTATATATTTAAAATGCAGTGATTTCAATAAGTGCTTCATAAGGCTCAAGTAGTTTCTCAAAACATCATCTTCATTCCTAATTAATGTAATGGGATAGAGAAGCTAACATATGAAATTTTATGCTTTTGATCCCAAAGGGGATCAGGAGATAAGGGGCTCGTGAAACAAAGTTGTGATTCATTATGTGAAGGAGAAGATAGAAATAATCAGATTCATGGAAATGAATTGTGAAGGTGATATATGCTGAAAAACAAATAAGATGGGATGAAAAGCTTGAAATGTGCCTGTAATTAGCAGAGAGGAGGGGCTGTAGCCTGGAAAAATGTACTGTCTGGTTTTATTTATTAGCCTTCAGCAACTGCTATCCTGAGATGTGATGAGAAACTGGAAAAGAAAAAATACTCATCTACCATTCGATTTGCAGTGAGATAGCAAACACTTGTGTTACTAAAACTTTATTATTTTTTTCTCCTTTAACTTGAAATGTGTTGTCTTCCTCTTTTTACTATCTTAAGATGAAACAAGCAGACACATCCTTACATTCTATAGAAGAAATTTTTCATAAGGGTATTAATTCCTCCTGCACTCTTTCTGTCACCTTTTACCAATTACTTTGTTGCATTTTCTGTTCTGCTATATGCTGGGCCAACTTCATTATCTCTAGTCAAACTAATGCACTTAAAGGAAACTCTGTACTTTCCATGTCTTTTAGTTGTTGCTCTGTTTTTTTGACTGACTTTTTTTCCTTTTTTTTTTTTTTTTTTAAATTCTTTAAAATTGTCTTTGTTTTCTGCCTTTCTCTAACTGTTGTGTAAAAAATCCTAAATTAGGAATTAGAAATTAGACTTTTCTCACAGGACATGGACAACCCAGTGGTATTTATTGAATAGCAAAACCTGGAGGTATGAACAAGTATCTTAGTACTTTCCTGTCACTGTCACTCAGAATGAGAGTGTAATAGCCCCTTAGGAAGAGTTTTCCTCACATTTTCTAACAAGAATTCCCAGCTAAGCTTCTCAGGATGACTAATGATTCTAATGAGAGAAATGAAACACCTTAAAGAAAAAAATAGAGAAGGTGAATTCTAAAATGATATTGCATTTGCCTTTGTGAATCAAGAGCAATCAAAGCTTCTACAACTGGGCACCAAAGATGAATGGTGCTGATTCTTCGGATCCTTAAGGATCCTTAACTGTTCAGAACCTTTTCTGTCACCAGGCTTTTTACCCAGCTCTGATGGGCAAGTAAAGTCAACGAGATGCACAGCACAGGCATCTCCTGATGCATTTATAGTCAGCAATCAGTTCTCCTCCCAGTCTTAGTTTCCAAAACACTCAAATTCATTATTCTTTAGCTAGTTTTCTCATTTCCCTGATGAAAATCTCTGCATCACTGAGAGACTAAATTCACCTTTTTTGACCTGTATGATACACAGTATTGCAGATGAGACTGCATAAGTGTCTTGGGACTATAGAGCTATCAATTCCATTACACCAATAAAAGTATCTCACCTAAAGTCATATTCTTTTTCTATGAAGCTTTAGTAAATAATCGTTCAGATCATGATCCACAGTTGGTTTCTGTTAACAGCCTTTCTGTGAGGTCTTTGCAGTTTATCAAAGGCAAGTCTGAAGTGCCCTTTGGTTTCATGACTAATCAGTGAAGAATTAATGTTGGATGTTGTACAAAGAAATACATAAATAACATTGTTGTCAGCCATGCAACGTGGGGATATCTCTCTCCAGTAACACTACAGAAAAGTCTGAAACCCTGTAGAATTGTAGATCTTAAAAGAGTTCTCCAGAATGATTTTTGCATCAGTGGTCTATGAAAAAGTTCCTTTTTTATTCACAGAATAATTTTGAAGGCCCAGATTTTTGGTTAGGGAGAGCCTTTCAGTACCACATGGAAATCTTTTAATCTGTAGCACATTCTGTGCCAGATGGCTGAGACTGTGTCCTTCCCTTGTGTTGAAATTATAAATATCAGCCATGGAGAGGTAAGGAATGCATAAATCTGGGGGTTATTTCATGGTCCTGTGAGAATGAGCCAGCAGCATGTTGACATGGTGGGACCCTTGCTGAGTGGAGGAGCAGCAGTCCCGTTGTCCCTGGATATTTTCCAGTGACCTGGCGATGTTTTTCTGCCTCAGGTCCTCACCTGACATGGTGGGTTTGATAAATTCTGACTATTAGCCTCACCTCTGAAGAAAAAAATATATTGTACTCCTCTGTTGTGTTTTTAGTGACGCAGCAATGTGGGGGGAAAAAAAAAAAATAAAAAATTAAAAAGCCAAGTCATAAGTATAAATGTTTTATAACTTGAGATAAATACTTTTTTTTCAATAGTCAATGGACTATAATGAAAGAATTAACATTGCAAAGAAACGTAAGTGGAAAGATCAGGCAGCATTCAGAAACATTATGTTCAAACACTTTTTGAATTAGAATTGCACATTATCTGTCTGAATGTGGCTGTGCAGTGTGGCAATCCATGTTATCTGTTAGAGAGCTATCAGAGATTACTTGAGTCAGCACTGCATCCACCAGGAGTTCTTTATTTCTGCCAGAGTTTTTTAAAACTTAATGCATTATGAAAAATGAGGAAAAAAGAGTTTTGATGTTTGAATTGGAAAACAAAATGTGAAAGTCAGCATGCATTTGAAACATGAAAACTCTTTTATAGCTTGAGCCACATACAGTGCATTTCTGTATATGTGGCTGTTTAGGCCATTACTGGAGAAGAACCCTACATATTTGCTGGATGGGGTTTCTGCAGACTGTTCAAATTTGACACATGTGAATTTTCAAGCCGTTAAACTAATGAGGTAAAAAAACCAACAAAACAGTCATCTCCTGAAAAATATTGCTCTTACAGAATTTTAAAAGTACTACAGCAAGTCTCAGGTGAAACACTCTTAGTCATTAATTATTAGTGTAATTCTTAAGAATTCCCATTTTCAAGGTGCCATTATCATATATCCCAGCTGCACACTCTGTCACCAATCATTTTAACATGCTTTGTGTTCCACACACTGAATAGTGATACCTCCCGGTGTGCCAAAACAGTGCTTTGCAAGAAATATACGATGCTGTTTTCCATGCTTTGATATGGACGAAGCTGTGTGAATACAATCATTCAAGCCCTGTGCCAGACATGTATATCTCATCCTTTCCCACGAAAAAGGAAGCGGTGCTACTGGCCACCAGTGCAGCTGGTGACAGTACAATCCAGAAAAAAAAAAAAGCCACTTTGCTGACTTCTGGCATAGTGAGTTTGGAAGCACTCCTGTGCTGGGAGGTGTTGCACTAAAGGCTTTGAAGATTTGAAGTGAAAGAATTCTTCAGTTTCTTTACAGAGTTTTGTGAGACATTGGTCTCATTCCAAACGGTATTGTGTTTACTCATATATAAATTCAGAGCAAACAAGGACAGCATCAAGGTGGTTTTTTTTTCTTTCTAGAAGTAAGATATTACCTACTTGTTATTGAGCTTTGAGCAGGAAATTCATCCTTGTAATTGCGTCTTTACTTAAACTATTGCATATTTTTACCTGGAAGGATAAGTATGATTCTCAGTGGTAACAAGGTAAATCTTATGGGAAATTTCACAGATTTGTCAGGTTTTATGGATGGATAATAGATGTAATCTTGTACTTTTCTCTAGAGGAAAAAATATCTAAAAAAATTCTTAAAAGAAAAATATTGTCCCTTAGATTTCTAAAAGCAGATGAAAAATTAAAGCCCTGATGGGTTGTTCTCCTTAAGGAGAAAAAATATATTTGAGGGTGTCTACATTTTATTGCCCTAGATGTATGATTTACTATACAACAAGCCCTCTGTGCCATCCTTGCATTCAGCTCCACCGATCATGAAAACAAATTAGATTCCAGAGTTTTTGTGCCGATGAGAATGGCTTAGTGTAAGAGGCCACTAATGCTGTAAATCACACTCGCAGCTTTTAGCAACATGCAAGTATCTTGTTTTCCCTCTTTTCCTTCAGATGAACGTCAATTACCTCAGTGATATTTCCACTAATATTTTATTTATTGGGTGCAATTGTCCATCTGTTTCAGTAATAACAGAAGTTACAATGATTATGCTGGAAGTAAAAGAAATAGATTTTCTTACTCTTAAGCTTTCCCAGGAGGTAACAGCAGTCATATTCATAATTTTCCTACATACAGACAGTAGCAGAAAATAAACATGGCACCTGTAAGAGGTGTAAGAAATAATTCCAGTCAAGGAAACAAAATAAATTTCTGTTTTTTACATGTGAATATGTCAACTGAAAATAGCAGTAAACATAAAAATGACAAATTCATGATAAAATGACCAACATTACAAGTGAGTAGAGTCATAGAATTATAGAATGGTTTGGGTTGGAAGAGACCTTAAAGATAACCTAGTTCCACCTCTTCTGCATGGGCAGGCACACCTCCCACTAGACCAGGTTTCTCAATTGACCTTGAGAAATTCCAGAAATGAGGCAGCCACAACTTCACTGGGAAACCTGTTTCATTGTCTTACAACCCTCACCCTAAATAATTTCTTCCTAATGTCTAACCTAAATCTACCTGCTTCCAGTTTAAAATGATCACCCCTCATCATATCACCACAGGCCCCTATAAAAAGACCCTCTTTATAAAAAGTCTCTCAAGAGCACTGAGTAATGTTGGGATGAACTTAATGTTGTGGCATCTAATTTTAACTTGGGCAAAAAAAGAAAGAGATAAAAACCACCTTGATTATTTTGTAGCCAAGACAGGATACTTGCTGTCCTCCTGGGCTTAAAGGTAACCTGGGCAAATCAGAACCTTTGGATTTCTTGCCTGCTCTTTCCCTTGTTTATAATCCACCAAATCCTCATGATCTCAAGGATGTGTTTGACACTTCACATTATGTGTCATACTTGTCTATATCCATATCCCCATTTTTTTTAATCTCATTTTCAGGTATGTTCTTTGTCCTGCATCTTCAACACTAACGTAGCCCTGCAAAAGCATCAGTTTCTTCTGAAGACTCTCTTCCATTCTGATGCACAGAGTATTTATTCAAGTCAGTGCTAGCTGATGTTTATGTTCTGCTCAGAATAATTTATTGCAGATAAGCTGCACTTCAGACACAGGTGGTGTCTTCCCCTTCTCTTTCACAACCTCTTGGTGTATAGGCAATTAGGCATATCTCCAAGCCATGAACTTCTCAACTCCAGATGAACAGTTGAGGCAATAGTCAGCATTTCAAGTTATTGATTTATTGATTAGACCTATGTCACTTTATATTTTGAAGCTTTTATATATAGGATTTCTGAACCTAGAGGGGAATTACACATATTAAAGGAAGACTCATAAGGGTCCTATCAGTATTCCATAAAACATCATTTTTCCCTTTTACAGTTGCTGTTAGGGATTCTAGCACTAAGGTTTGTGGAAAATTGGATCTGTCCTACTGTTTGAGAAGGTTCTGTTCTGTTCGTAGTAGTCTGGTAAACATCTCTTTTAAAGATGGGCTTAGCACATGTGATACCTCTGAATGTTTTACTGTCAATTAACTGAAATTAATGAGGTGGTCATGTCTGGCTCTTTCTTCAAGAGCTATAAATTAACTTAATGATAGTAATGATGAGCAAATTATTCTAAAATTATTATTATTTCTAAAATGATACAATACAGAAGATTGTGAAAAACTGTGAATGTGGCTTCTTATGGAGCAAAGTCTGAGAAAACCTGATCTGTACTTTCCTAGAGAGGTGTAATTTACTGTTAGGCTAACATAATATATTTTCTTTTCATGCAACTGCATTGATCAAGAAAATAAGTTGAGTCCAAGAGTTACAGGTGTTGCTATCCCTTAGGATAATGGCTCACTATGAGAAATCATTAACCTAGTAAATCATGTCAGAAATCTCGACACCATAAAAGTGTCCTATGTGCTTCTTTGTGATGCAACAGAGTATCAATTAGTTCAGTGATATTTGCATAAATACCTCTATTTTGTGGGTCGAACTGTCCATCTGTTTCACCAAGAACTTAATTACAATGTTTTTTCTGTGAAAGAAGAAATTAATCTTTCTGAAAGTTAACCTTTTCTACAAGACAAAGCATTAATGTTCAGTAGATAACTGCAACTAAATGGAATCCAATGAAATATTTTGTCTTGGAAAATAACTTGTTGGTTATAGGAAAAAAAAAAAACAACAAAAAAACAAACAAAGAAAAAAAAAAAAAAAAAAAAAAAAAAAAAAAAAAAAAAAAACGAAAGTTCAGCATTAGACCGTTAGCCATAATTTTCATTATGTTGGCTATCACAACTTGGTATTGATGCCTTTTTTTCTTAAGAATAATGCCAATACTTCAGATTATTTTTTTTTTAATTTTAAATCACAAATGCTGACAGTCTCAGAAGAGACCAAGGGCAGCAGCTGGTCAGACACCTGCAAGACTAGCTCCACCACCTTACCAGAGTTGAGGGACATTGATATGGTGACATATATCCCTTGTTGGGATATGGACTGTTGGATCTGGATTCTACTGGAAAGTCACAGCAATAGCTGTTTGCTCAAGTATTCTTGTAATATCCCAATGTCACTTACTTTTTGTCTTCAACTTTCTTCCCTACCTCTGACTTTCAGCATTCTTTCTTTTCTTACAAAAAGTTACTCATGAAAAGCTGAAGAAATTTTGTTATTTTTCAAAATGATCCCTAGGTGGTTAAGGCTCTTTAAAATACTAGCTGTGGAGGTTTGAATGTCCTCCTCCCCGTAACTGACCTGCAGTGATGAGAAGGGACCAGTTGCCAAGAGTACTTACAAGATATTTCCTCTTATTCGAGAGATAAAGGCCTTTGTTCCTCGAAATGACAAGTCAGAGTTACAGTTTCATTTCCTTGTGTGTCATCTATTCTGTAATTGTGAATCTTTGGCTTTAGCACATGGATTTCTTCCACATCTAACCAAGTTTTGATCTATAATTTACCCTGAGAGCTCGAGTTGCCTCTCGTGTTCAGAACTATTAAATCAAGAGTAACTTTGTTAAAGTTGGTGTAAAGTCATTGCAGTCATTCAGTACCAACTCAGTATGTGAGAAGGAGAAAATGAGACATCTAATCCAGACCCAGTTCTGAAAAGTTCTTCCTTAGGTATTCCTGGTAAATTTTTGCTTAATTGACATTGTGCAGACTGATTGAAAGTTCAGTGCTTTCACAGCTGCTCCTTTCCTTACAAACATCAAAATGTTACCATGAATAAAATGAGTGAATAAGTGTGTCTAAACTGAGTATTGTTTCCCCTTCTGCCTCAATACAATGAGATATTTTATACAATGGTTTTGGTAATAGTCCTGTCTCTTGTTCATATCCTTACCAGCAAAGTCTGTTCAGCCTGGAAATCTGGTTTAACCATACTACATGAATGTGGATGAAGGAAAATTTTTCCATGACATTGTATTGGGAAAGGGAATGCCAATGAAAAAGTCCACAGATGCAGAGTGACTGCTAACAGCATAACAAAAAGTCTTTAAGTTCTCATCTTAATTGTACCAAAAATGAATATATTGAGAAATAAAACAATAAAACCTCTCCACTATTTCTTTCTTCACATTCATTTCTTTCTTCTCATTACTACATGGAAGTAAAAACATGGGACATTAATGGAGGAGGAGTTTACTGCACTAATGAAGGGATAGGATGAAATATTAGAGAATAATAAAAATGAATACAGGAAATAACTTATTTTTCAGTGTAACATGTTGACACTGCTGCAGATAAAGGGTTTGTTCTCATCTCAATTGTAATCTTTGTTCTAATATAATTCAGTTTTAAAAAGGGGGGAAACACTTTTCAAATGTTTCCCAGAGGCCCAAGTCAGCACACCACCTAAGAAAATTCAAGATTCCCCAGTTTTAATCTGACCCAGTGGGTCTAGTGGGCTCTTCTTTCTCTACAGTAGAGTAACTCCAAGCAGAACTCCTTCCTCTGGTTTGAAATCAAATTAATTTCTTAGTATGGTAGCACAGACCACTATCCAAGTTTTTTCTGCACTGTATATATACCCAATACTAAACTAGCCTTTAAGCATGAGATCAGGGAAGGACCAGACTGTTTCCAGCTCCCTCCGGACTCCCAGACTCCAATCAAGGACACTGTGTGACTTTTTAAAAACCTTCTCTTTTTGGTTAGAAAAATGTTTCTATTTCCAGAAGCCACATTTCTTGAAAGCTATTTAGCTCTGAAGAATTTAAATTTACAGAATTAGGCTTTGCTCTTTCTTCCTGGAATTTCAATGCTTGTGTTCTGTCCTAATCCATCTATATCCACATGTGCTAGCTCCATATGCATTAAGCAGTCAGTAAAAGTGCTCCAGAAACAAAGCAAAAAGGGTTTCGTACGTCTTTGTTTCACAGTCCTTAATTTCCTGGAAATGTCAGCATTTAGCATACCTCTCCATATTCTTGCAGTACCTTTATTTCTGCAGTCATTGGCCTTTAGAGTACCTTGTCATCTTCCCCTGGGAAGAGCACAGCCTGCAAGCAGCACACTAAGAGGCAGTTAGCATTCAGATAGGTTATTGACAGTCACATACTTCTGGTTACAGAAAGGTTTCTCCGAGTTGAGTGAAGATTTAATAGCATTTTTTCCCAGCCTTAAGCAGACTTTACAATTACTCATAATATGCCATTAGGAACTGAACTGATTAATTGGCTCGTGATGGTAAAGCACTATGAAAATGGGAAGTGCTATACACTTGGTGCTATTGTCATAATTAAGACTGATTCTTTTAAAATTCTTTTCTCAAAGCGTAGACCTACTGTTGAATTAGCTTGATTTGCAGCACTAGTGGAGCTGCAGAACTGCCCTTATGTGCACTCCTATAGCAACAGGCTGATAATTCTGTTTCATGCAGCCCACAGTACAATTTGGTTTGCTATGTTGGTAGCTGGGTTGCTACTAGGTGACGACATCGAGTGACACTGAAAGGAACTGTCTTCATTCTTCCCAATGCTATTCGGTCTTCACACTCCCATTACTGGAAAAAAAAATCTCTACAACAGTATGGCAAAGAAGACTAGGGAATTTATACAGTTTAAAATAATAATAACAGCAATACTAAATAATAATAATAATAATTGTAATAATAATAATAATACCACTATTGTTGTTATCCTGAAAACTTGTTAGTTTCCAGCTCTATCTTGTCTCTATCCTCATGCAAGGTTCAGATATGATGAGCCCAGAAAAGAGGAAAGGTAGCACTTCTTTCAGTAGTGGTGGCAGCTTGAAGCTGATGTTGAACTGCACTATGACTGTCCCTATCCTGAATTTGCTGTAAGTGAGGAAACACAAGATAGACACTTTTGCTCAGTAACTCCATACAAGTTAGGTTAAGTAAAACTAAAAATTCAAGTTAAGCCCCCACCATTCATGATGTTTTGGAGGGATCTGAACATAAGGTCTATAATGCCATCATTTTTTTTTATTATCAACGGAGAGCCTGTGAACTAAAAATGTTACAGTTATTTATATATAAATTCTAACATGCATACATGTTCTATTTGTCTTATGGCATTTGGTAAGCAAAGGCAGAAAGGCTTTACATTAAACCAGGGTGGCATTTCACTGGGGATAAAGCTGCTTATTCTGGTTTATCTTTCATCTTCTAAAAATCAATTTTAAATAACAAACAAAAAAGCCCTGCTTACTTTACATACTTAAAAATAAAGGTTCTCTAGGTTAAATTTTTGCATCTATCATCTGAATTGCTTTAAAATCAAGATGCAGCAAAGCCTATAGTCAAAGATTTTGTTGCATAAATGAGTTAAACAACAAAAATTAGAATTGTATTAATGGTTGTCTGAGAAAATACCAATGAATTTTTAAAAGTTAAAATTAACTTTGAGTTCTCTTCACTGATTTCAGAGCCATGCTACCTGAAAATTTTGAGCATGTGTTAGACTTAAATTCATAAAGATCAAGAAATCAGAAGATTTCATATACATAAAAATATTTACCTACGAAATGCTTGTATATCTGCCCAATCTCCAGATTGCTAATTATTCTAACAGTCCAAGGGTCACCATCCCAGTGAGCTGAATTTAATGTATCTAATTAAGCCACAAAGCAACCAGAATCGATGTAGTTTGGTTGCCATGGTTGTTTCCTATGATTGCATAAAAACAAGTAGCTACAAAAAAAGTATTGGGAGCAGTTCTCTGTAATAGCAGATGACACCAAATTGGGTGGGAGTGTTGACTTGCCTGAGGGTAGGAAGGCTCCACAGAAATGCCTGGACAGGCTGGACCAATGGCACAAAACCAGTTGTATGAGGCTCAACCTGGACAAGTGCTGGGTACTGCTCTTAGGTCACAACAACTCCAGGGTTGGAAAAGAGTGTCTGGAAAGCTGCCTGGCAGGAAAGGACCTGGGGTTCTGTTTCACAACTGTATGAATATGAGCCAGCAGTGTGTCCAGGTGTCTTATGAATAGCTTCTGAGGGAACTGGGTTTTTTTAGTCTGGAGAAAGCTGAGGGGATATCTCACCATTCTCTATGCCTACCTAAAAGCAGGTTGTAGTGAGGTGGAGGTTGGTCTCTCTTCTCCCAAGTAACGGGCGATAGAACAAGAGGAAATGTTGTTCCAGGGAAGGTTTAGATTGGGTATTAGGAATAAATTTTTATTGAACGGGTTGTCAGGCACTGGAACAAGTTGCCCAGGAAAGTGGTCACTAGCCCTGAAGGTATTTAAAAAATAAGTAGATGTGGTGCTGAGGGACATGGCTTAGTGGTGGACTTGGCAGTGATGGATTAATGATTGGACTTGATGCTTTTAAAGTCTTTTCTAACGCAAACAATTCTATGATTTTATGAATAAATGCAGCATTCATTTTTTGCTATGTGAGGGTCAAAGGTGAATTATTCTTGACTGTGCCTGCAAGACTAGTAAACATTTTAAATATTTCTTTTCGACTTTCTCTGCACAGTGCTCCTTTTATCATGACTTCACCAGTGTCTCTTTTTTCCTGTGATCTACTAACAACTGAAATGGCTTTGCACTTTTTAAAGTGCAGTGAATTGGTATGTGTGAACAGCATGCTGTAATTCTGCAGTCCTGAAAAGTTGTAATATCTTCACTCTCTAGATCTTGGAGGGAGGAAAAATGCCCATATTTTCTCTTTCAAAGCTAAATATACTGAACTTTTAAATGCCATGTCTTCCCATAAACTGGCAGTATTTTGCTGTTGATAATAGTTCTATGCCAACTTGTAATAGACAGTTCTTGGTGTGGAGAGTTCATTAGTACATAGAGTTTTAGGCTGTCACAACCTTGATTCTGTTATTTCTCTTTTGACTGCAAAAGTTCATGCTTTGAACTTTCTTGATTGAGAAGTATCTAGACCCTTCTTCTGATTTTTTGTAAGTGTAGCCCTAAATATCTTGGAACAAGAAGGTATCCACTGAGTTTGACAGGTAGATTTTTAAAATGGACACTAATAGCCCCTATCTCAAATTAGGGCCAAATGTTGTTCCCCTTCTTTTTTTAGCATTGGAACTGTAAGAGGATGATACAGCTGAATCATAAAAAAATTAATAGACTGAACGCAAACCCTTTTAGTGCCCTCTTGCCTGCCACAGATACAGAGAACTTAAAAGTTCCTAGGAGAGACAAATGCAGTCCTGCCAGATCCCAGACCTGTACATACACCCTCTAACTACAGCCTTTCAAGTAAAATTTTTTTTTCTATAGATCTCCTCCTTCATCTGCTTCTTGGGACCAGGCTTGGGAACACTAGGTCCTTCATCTTCCTCTTGCCATAACCCAGTGGGGGCAAAAAAACCAACCAATCCAAACCAAACCAAAAAGCAACAACAACAACAAAACAAAAACAAAAAAACCACAAAACAACAACACAAAAAAACAACTAAACCAAAACCAAACAAATAAACAAATTTTTTTTATTTTTTTTTTTATTTTTTTTTTTTTTACAGAAAGAATGCTTAGTTAGAATCTAGAATCATCATGGTTGGAAAGGACCTTCAAGATCATCAAGTCCAACCATCAGACAGTTCTCCTTGTGCTGTTTGGTACATGGGCTGTATAAAGAAGCTGCATGGATGAAAATTTATGCAAAACCTGTGGTAGATAAAATGCTTTTTATTCCCTAAAATTTAATGTAAAATATCAGGTAAGGTAAAATATTTGATGATCTTTAGTTCCATTGATAATGGTTGTATATGATCCTTTATAAGCTCTGAATGACTGTGGCTCTTTATTAAAGTCCCAGATTTGTAATTACCTACTTCTAACCATACAACACTCACGAATGGGATGGTTTGACCTGAGCAGGCTGGGCAGATTGCTCTGACTAGCTGAAGAATGCAAACCTTAAGAATAAAGTCAAAGTCCCGTGTACTTTGCAGTTCCCATTTGCCTCACTGTTTATTTGCCTCTTCATTGCTCAGTGAGGAAAATCAAGGATCTGATTAGGAAATGCTGAGTTCAAAGACCAAATGCTGGACTCAAGGTTTTCTGCCCCAAGGTATTCAGTAGTCCATTTTGCATTTGAGGATAGGATTGGGATGGTGTGATAAACACAAGTCTGGACATAAGCACTTTCTTGGAGCTTGGATCTCTATTTGCATAATCTGAGCATCTTCTACAGTGTAGTTTGGTGTCTCTGTGCCTAAGATGATGCTCATGAGATCCTCTAAAACACTGTATCAACAGGCAGACCTAGTCCAATGTGTCTGTGTACACATATATATGTGCCATAAAGATGTATGTCCTGTATAGAACATCGTGTTGCCCAAAGGCAATTTCATAGTTCTTACCTTGCAGGACTGATTCACCTGTCATTTATGCCAGATTGGTTTGATTGATTTCAACAAACCTTGCTTGAAAATGAGGAGAGAATCATCCCCTCATTCACTTACAGTAACTGATAAATCTGTTGGCCGAGCAGTCAGTGGATGCTCGGAAGCCAGAGAAGGAAAACATGACAGTGTTAATATAAATTTATAGTCTATTTTACGGTGTTGGTAGATTTTCATGCATTTTTTTAATGTGATGTTATTACCTTTACACATCCTGTCACCTAAGTCAGGGAAAGTACATAATTATGAGGCTTTTATGGGAGTTACCCTTATCTAAAGATAAGCAGCCGTGCATTATCAAAATTACCATTCTAAAACCTTCTTGGGAATACTGAATATCTTAGGCCAACAGACACAGTGAAGGGGGAAAAGCAGCTATTTTGCTGTATTTCCCTATTATACTCAGTCCTGGTGCCATTTGAAAGAGCTCATTCAGCTAAGAAAATGACACAAAATGGATATCATAAAGCAAAGCCTGGCATAATCAGAAATATTTGCACTTCCAGCATTTTCCTTCATCTTCATCAATTTCTAAAAAATAATTCCAACCAAATCGAGGGACGTCAAGCATCACACTGTGACAAGCCACTCAGATGTTCCTCACTGCACAAGCAAGTAAATGCCTACGTGTGCTGAATTGCAACTTCAGTGAGGAGCAGTGCCTGCCCAGGGACAGGTGGAGGGAAACAATGACATTGCTGCTCTCTACAGAAAATTCCAGTACAGTGTGGTAGCTCCCACTACCTCCAAAGCTTCTCCAGCTATCCTCATTTCTGCGCTCCATACCCACCCAATTGAAGAAGAGCCTTCACAATCCAGCCATGTGTGTATACAGCTGCAGAGAGACATCTGCTTTATAAAGAATCGTGGAATCATAGAATGGTCTGGGTTGGGATGGACATTAAAGATCACCTAATTACAACTCTTTTGCCACAGGCAGGGACACCACCCACTCAACCAGATTGTTCAAAGTTCCATCCAACATAGTCTTCAACACTCCCAGGGAAGGGGTATCCACAACTTCTCTGTACAGCCTCTCCCAGTGTCTCACCATCTTCATAGTGAAGAATTTCTTCCCAATATCTAATCTATATACACGCTCAGCTTAAAACCTTCATCCCTCATACTTTCACTCCATGCCTTTATAAAAATTCTCTCTCCAGCTTTCCTGTAGCCACTTTCAGGTACTGAAAAGACACTATAAGGTCTCCCTGGAACCCTCTCTTCTCTAGGCTGAACAACCCTAACTCTCTCAACCTGTCTTCCTAGCAGAGGCTCTCCAGAACTCTGATCATCTTCTTGGCCCTCCTCTGGACCCATTCAACAGGGTCGTGTCCTTTTTGTGTTTAGGGCTCCAGAAATGGATACAGTAATGAAGGTAGGGTCTCATGAGAGTGGAGTAGAGAGAGGGAATCACCTCCCTTGACCTCCTGGTCATGATGCTTTTGATGAAGCCTGGGATATTGTTGGCTTTCTGGGCTGCCGAGCACATAGGTGGGTTATGTTGAGCCCAGGGTTATATTACAGCCTGAGTTACATTACAGCTCAGGCTGTAATTATGCTTTGGTTGTCCTGATGTATTTATATGATAAGTATCTTTTATATATTGATATTATCTGTTTTTATATATTTGTATTAAATTTATATAGCTTGTTTTCAAAAATCCCTCACTCTGACTGCACTGCTCATGAATGACAGAGATGAAGCAAAGCCATTTCACCCAAGCAGAGTGAATGTGCCACCTATACTTTAGCTCCAAAAGTAACGACTTTAACATCACAGAATCACAGAATCAGCCAGGCTGGAAAGGACCTCTAAGATCACCAAGTCCAACCCTTGATCCACAACTGCCATGGTTACCAGACCATGGCACTGAGTGCCACATCCAGTCTCTTCTTAAAAAACTACAGGAAGGGAGAATCCACCATCTCCCTGGGCAGCCCATTCCAACGCCTGATCACCCTCTCTGGAAAGAATTTCTTCCTAATATCTAACCTAAACCTCCCCTGGCAGAGCTTAAGTCCATGCCCTCTTGTCTTACTGGTAGCTACTTGGGAGAAGAGACCGAGCACCCCCTGGCTCCAACCTCCTTTCAGGGAGTTGTAGAGAGTGATGAGGTCTCCCCTGAGCCTCCTCTTCTCCAGACTGAACACCCCCAGCTCCCTCAGCCCTTCCTTACAGGACTTGTGCTGGAGTCCCTTCACAGCCTCCTTGCTCTTCTCTGGACCTGCTCCAGCACCTCAATCTCCTTCCTGAACTGAGGGGCCCAGAACTGGACACAGGACTCAAGCTGTGGCCTCACCAGTACTGAGTACAGGGGAAGACACGCTGTGTGATAGTTTATAGGGACACAGTTTGCTGACACCTGTTTTCCCTGTACCAGCATTGTGCATCCATGAAATAACATGACTAGAGGGGATTGGAAAAACACCAGTCTGACAGACTGATCTGACACATGAACCCAAAGAGGGGAGTTGCTGAGGAGCTGACCCCCTCCTTCAGCATCAGTGAAACCTCCAATTAGCTGAGAGGAACCATGGATCACTGCCAGAAACAAATTTCAGGTGGTTTTGCCTCTAAGAAATGGCATTCTGGGGAGAGGGAAATTGGGGTTGGGAGATGAAGGTTAGGGTGTCATTCTCAAAAAGGTTTGTCATCAATTTGCAGCTATGTTTTCCCTCAGCCGTAAGTGCGTGGTGCTCAGCCTTGGTTGTATTTCTGATGCACTTTTAAGATCAGGAATTTGATTAAAGTCGTTATGGGGCTCTACACTCTTTGTGTGGAAAAGCCTGAAGAATTCCTGCAGATATGAGCCTTTGCTCAGCTCCTCCCAGAGTCCCAGCATGACAATTATGCCACCGTTGTGCTCTTTATAGAAGACAAATGTTTAATGACTTTTGATAGACACTTCAGACTGTATCTCTTTGATACATGTTTCTGATTCAGACTCACTGCCCTCCTTTCATACTTTATTACCAAAGGGAAAAAACTGCTTCCTGGTAGGTTTGCAGGTTCTAATAAGCCCTTCAATTCCTTTGCACCAGAACTCATGGCAGTAGCAACAAGAGTGATTTCTCTCTCTTGGTTTATTTTTTTTTCTCTTTCAGTACTTCTGAGGCAGGGCAATTCAGGACAACTGGAAGTCTTAATAAGTCAAAGTATTAAAGATCAAATCAAATGTAAAAAACATTGTTTAATTGCATGCTTGAGTTTGACATTCTTACTTCCCCCACCAGTCTCTGCACACACAAAGATTTCTTATGACCCCCCCAGGTTCCTCAGAGGAAAATAAACATCCTGTCACTAAGTGCTTTTACCCATGGGTCTGCTGTCACCAGGTATTGTCTTGTACCACCTTCTAAATTGGAAAAGAGTTAAATCCAACCTGTTGCCTGGCAGGAGACCGTGGGTAACAGAGGTACCAGGCAGGGGGTGAGACAGAGTATCTGACTCAGTGGGGAGGTTTGCTGGGTTCTGGGGACAAAGCTGCAAAGCATCTTCTCCTGGATGTGGTGCAGTCGGGCAGCAATTCCTTCTCTCTGCTCTGTGAGCGGCCAGGGATCAGAGCTGACATGCAGTGGGTTTCAGCTGTGTAATAAGTTTGGTACAATTTGCCATGATAAATCTGTAGCTTCCTTGGCAATGAGGGTCAGTGACTGGGTCTTGTCAGGGATAAAGCATTTAAAGTGTACATAGTCACTTCTCTGCCTTGTACATTCTGTTGAGCAAGTATAAAGTCTTTGTGCTTGCTGGCATAGCCATATGTGGAAATGTGATAAATATTACTTATCTGAGAGGAAATGCATTGTAATTGGAGGTGCAGCTGTGTTACTAATTGCTCTAACAGTACTAAACTTCTGATAGTTTTTCAGATAAGGCTGCAGAATTTTTTTTTTTTTTTTTTTCTTGAGGAACCTGTTTCAATTTAATTATTCAGTCCATTCTTTTCAGTTTGCTTTCTGGCAGTTTAAAGAACCTGGAAGAATATTGCCAGGTGTACCACCTGAGAGCCTTGTCTGTACTCTTGACCCTTTGCCTGTCTCAGGAAACCAGTTCAGGCTTTGTTTCTTCAAGTTGCATGGATGACATGGCCTATGCAACTACATTTGGCACTACCACCTGTGTGAAATCCCTCCATGACTGTTGATTGTTTGCACCAGTTGTTATTGATGATTTTTTAATCCATTCAGGTGGCTGCCTATACATATTAGAGCTGAGCTGCAAAATCTAGATTTGGATATACAGAATGTCTGCTCTCAGGCATACCTTGATGACTGACACGTCTTCTTTGAAATGAAAGGTTTTTCCTTTGCAGAATAGACCCAGTCCATCTCAGATTTTAAAGCCTATTCCCAGTCTTCTACCCGCACTTTTCCCGAATGGGCTGGAGATAATGGGGTTAAATATTTATCACAATCACTACTCTCTGTCCCTAAACAAATGACTCAGGACAACTTTTGTGTTGGTCACTATTAATCAAAGAGATCAGAGCAGGCACACTGGCCTAGGAGGTGCCTTCCTGGGAGAGGCAGGGAATGCAGTTAGCAACAACTCATTTTCACAGTGTTTTTCTACTGGTTGACAGAAGATACCATCCCAGCAGCTCTAGAGTAATTTTAAAGATTCTCTGTACCCTAGTTCAGCACAGTCCTAGCCAGAGCAAGGGGATTTTCCATGACAGCCTGTGTCTTGCTTGATGTCCCTGGCCCAGATCCATTCTATTCCTGCTTCACTGTGCTAGAAGAGACCCTTTGCCTGAGTCCTCTCTGATTTTCCCTGATCCTAGTGAGCTGAGACAGCATTCCTCAACATTTACCTTCCTTTTAGTCAGGGTACATAAAGCACAATGAAAATAAATCATTTGCTTACTTGTTTTCCTGAAATATCACCTCCAGTTTAAAAACAACAGACTAGAGGTGGAAGGCACAGTAACTCCTATTCAAGCTCCTCAACACTGGCATTTTTAAAAGTGTGCATATGGAGAACAAAAGCAATTTATAAGATATTTGTGTTTTTTCACAGCTACTTGGTGAGCAAAGTGTTGGGAGTTCCCATATGTGTGACAGGGTTCACAGGAAGTGATTACCCAAAGCAATAGTGTGCTACCTCAAATGGATTAGGCACAGGCAACATGTATATCATGTGTATTTGTGTATCTGTGGTGGATATGGTGCAAAAAGTATCTCTAAGAAGGCACATCTATTTCTGATTTGGCAGCTGAAGCTTTTCTTTACTCTCCAGTGATTCATTCAATAAGAAGATGTTGGGCTCAGACGAAAAAAAAAACAAGCCTCAAGAGAGGATAGATAATCACTTAACAGCAGAGATAATGCAACATCAAAGTTACTTGGCTGGAGGGGGTTCCACTGATCTACAGTTTTATTTGCTTGATTTCCAAGAGACTCTGCTTCCCTCCTCATCACAATGGTGGGCAGTCAGGTTGATTTGTCAAAGTTCTGCCTCATTTGCTTCTCAAGGAATAATCTCTGCTTGTTCTCCATCAAAATCTTGAGCCTTTGGGTCAAAATAAACTTTTTGGTATTTTTTTAAACATTTTCTTAAGAGTGGCACCAAAAAGACTATGAGCAAACAACCGCTTAGAAATGCTGTCTGTTTATAAAGTCCTCAAAAATTGTATTTATTTGTACACAACTTGATGTACTGATGGTACAATCTGTGTAAAGCAGTAAAGCCAAGTTTTCCACAACATGAGGACCATCTGCATTGTCTTTCAGAGGGGGCACAGCCCAGCACAGGTTCAGGAGCTGCAATTCCTCCTGGGGTGTGTGATTTTTGCTAATGTTGACAGCTTGCAAAATAAATTTCTAACTCTCTGATGTAAGAAAAGACACCACAACCTTGAGAAAAAGGGACTTAAATGTGCTTCTGTTGATTTTTCTGTTGGGTGGATTGATGGCTTGACCTATTACTTATAAGAAAATACTGGACTGTGACATTCATTTTATCCCTGTCACTCGGTGCCCCCAATAGACCTAGAATTGTCCTTACTCAGGCACTATAACCAAGTCGTCCTCCTTGGACTTTCCCTCTCTGTTACAAATTAGATTAATGGAGGCACAAGGGAGCCAGGAGAAGGTGAGAAGGACAAACATTAAATAGAAAAAAAAACAAAAACAAAACAAACAAAAAAAAATGAGAACAGGAGAAAACACAGGAACACATAAAGTTATAGGATCTCAGCAACTAAAAGCCTGCAGAACATTAATAGGAACAGTAGTGTCTGTCAGGTATTAAAGGGACAGACAAAATTATTACAAGACATTTTTCCAGACCCCTGTTATACTGAATACAGGAAACAGAATTATTACACAGAAAAGAAAGCCAAACAAGCACAATAAAACATCTGAACAGTGTTAATTACATCCTGTAGAATGACGTCTTTAGGAGTATGATTTAAGCATTCTACACTAAACTGGATTTTAGATTTTACTCCTTAAGACGTTTTTTCCTTGTGCTTCTTCCTCATTACATGTTTCTCATGGTGTGATGAAAAAAATAAAATTAACCTTGTTTTCTTAAGAGGAGGAGACAGGTTATGCTTGTTTTATTTGAACGAAAAGTAATCTTTATGTCAGGGGCAGGTTTTCTTTGCTAGTTTTTTATGAAACCAAACCAACAAAATGATGGGTAACTGCCTCATCTGTTGGGATAAGAGTGCAGGCTAATGAGAAGTACAATACACCATGGTCAGTTTGAGGAGATGTCCTGTTGTCACTTCAGCAGCATTAATAGATCAAAGTGAAAGACCTTCACTTAAATTTGCTGATATGAGAAGGTATAGAGATATTCTTTGATCTTGAACTGGCAAATATTTCATCTAAGTGCAAAAAGAATCCTTAACTAAAGTATATTAAATGTATGCTCTGTACCCTGATAGCTGTTTATGTCTAAATAAGAGGAGAAAAGGGAATGATTTAATTGTAAAACAATCAACAGGACAGTCATGTTCAAGGCACAGGCTGTGAGGGGTGTGATAGGTGTCTGGAGTCCGTGAGGATATACCTACACTGTAGGATTTTTCACTTTCTGAAGCACAATGATGGTCTGAAACAGCTGCTGCCAAAGTGCCTGCATCTGTCCAGAGGGTACCTGAGGGGTCTTATTTATCATGAAACTCTGTGTGATGAGAACCATCTCCCTCTGCCATGCCTTGATGTCCACAAGCTCTAATGTCTATGTGAAGCCTTGGTCTGTATCAGGTATCAGGCTCCAGCAGACAACATCACAAGGCAGAGAATAAACCAGGCCCTGCTGGGCTGTTGATTAGTGTGCAGACATTCATGATTTCATCAGAATTATTATTAATTAATTATTATTAATTAAAGCAGGTCATAAACAAGCTTTGCCCAAGAGATGAACTCCTTAAAAAACAGGACATATTTACAAGGCCAAGAGATATGTATGAAATGGACAGGCCTGTAAAGGGTTTTGAACATCCAGCAAGATCCAAACAAAACTTAACACATTATCATGTTGAGTGCCTCATAAAAGGAGACAGAAATTATGTTAACTTTTTATTGACATAATTATTATCATCAGGTATCCATGCACCTTAATATCTTATTTCATCCATGACAATAAAACTACCTGTATATTTGCCATCAAACAGGAGCTTTGGTCATGCATTATGACACAAAAGTTGGGCAGCAGGTGTGCTGGCACTGGAACCCTCAGGATTATAAAACTAACAGCATGGACCCATGAATAGTAAACAACAACTAACAAGGACAGTGTGGGTCTTGCCACACAACAGTAAACACCTATATAGTAAGGGAAATGCCATTGAGATACCATCTTCTTTCCCTTTTTTCAGTTTTTTTTAGATTTGGAAGCATTGAAGAGACCTGAATGTTTTTCATCAGTTTTGGCAAACCAGAGGGAGAGAGGACTCTCTGCTAGAACTGCTGCATTGTCATTCCTGTCAGTATTACTAGTGGATGACAGTTAATTTCTATTGGGTTTTTACAGGGTTTTCCAGAGTCCTGGCCCTCCAGCTGGCAGACTCCCAGAAGGCTGTCAGAAGACAATTTCTTTGGAGGTTCTTGGGTTCATCCCCAGTACAGATACACTAGGATCACTTAGTATTCTTTGCTCAGAATCAGCAAAGAATCTTTCAGAATCAAGGTGTTTCAATGAGGCTTTTCACCCTCTCAGCCTCCTCAGGGAAACTAATTTCTACAAGATTTCCAGTGGTCTCTATTCCTGTCTTTGTAAGAACAATAAGAGTTCACATTATGCAGTAGAGCAGTTCTTCGTTTTTGTACAAAATATTCTTGCAAACCTTTATGTATGTAACATCTAGTAAAGACCTGGGTGGAAATTCCTTGATGTAACTTTTTTATTTAACTGAAAAGTTTACATGCATTTTAAATAAAACCTCATGTAAAAGGTAGCTATAGAAAAAACTTACCTTGATGGAAATTTCCTGTGTGGGTGAATTTTCAGTCAGAGAATCATAGAATCATAGAATGGTTTGGGTTGGAAGGGACCTGAAAGATCATACAGTTCCAACCCCCCTGCATGGGCAGGGACACCTCCCACTGGACCAGGTTGCTCAAGACCCCATCCACCCTGGCCTTGAACACTTCCAGAGAGGGCAGCCAGAGCTTCTCTGGGAAACCTGTTCCACTGTCTCACCACCCTCAAATTAAAGAATTTCTTCCTAATGTCTAACCTAAATCTTTCCTCTTCAAGTTTGAAACCATTTCCCCTTGTCCTCTCACTACACACCTGTGTAAAAAGCCCTACCCCAGCTTTCTTGTTGGCACCCTTCAGATATTGGAAGGTTGCAATAAGGTCATCTCAGAGCTTATTCTTCTCCAGGCTGAACAACCCCAACTTCTTTAGCCTGCCTTCATAGGGGAGGTATTCCAGCCCCCTGATAGTTTCAGTGGCTCTCCTCTGGACATGCTCCAGGAGTTCTATGTCCTTCTTATGTTGGGGGCTCCATAACTGGACACAGTATTTCAGGTGGTGTCTCACAAGAGCAAAGTAGAGAGGGAGAATCACCTCCCTCCACTGGCTGTCTGTGCTTCTTTTGATGCAGCCCAGGACACAGTTTGCTTTCTGGGCTGCAAGTGCACACTGATGGTTTATGTTGAGCTTCTGGCCCACCACTACAACCAAGTCCTTCTCCTCAGGGCTGTCTGCAATCCTTTCTCCTTCCAGCCCATGTATTCATACATGGGATTGCCTCGACCCAGGTGCAGAACCTTGCATTTTGCCTTGTTGATCTTCATGCAGTTTGCACAAGTCCACTTCTCAATCCTGTCAAGGTCCCTCTGGATGGTATCCCTTCCCTCTAGCATGTTGACTTCACCACACAGTTTGGTGTTGTCAGCAAACTTGCTGAGGTTGCACTCCATTCCCCTGTCCATGTCCCATGTCCATGTTCCATGCCCAGAGACCAGCACCTTTTCCACAGGATACAAGCAATCCCATATCAGACCCTCACCCACAAGACTATTGGCTGCTCTAGGATACATCTTCCTACAGTTTTAATTAAGCTTCTAAAATTTCATCCAAATGCAATATGCAAATATTGCATGGTTCACAGCACCAAGGTAAGTGCATCAGTACCAGGGTTGTCTAAGTGAGAGTATCAAAGTACCCAATTTGAGCATGGATATACTGAATTGTCTGGGGTGTGAATGCTTGCTGTTTTCCCACATGTGGTGGGTGGAAATCTTTGAGGGTGAAGCACTCTGTGAAAATGAGAAGCTTAAATGTAGTTCAAATAGAATATGGTGTGCAAGAAATTGCAGTCTCCATGGTGAAACTTCTAATATAGAATGAAAGACCATCATACAATTCCCTTGATCCCTTACAGCAAAAGGTTTACCTTTCCACTGTCCCAGGCAGAGCACAGCAGCCCTCCCACAAGTGGATCCATTTTGCTCTCTTTGAACATGCTCTTTCTTAAGAATGCATGTTCATCTATCATATCGCATAGGTGTTCTGTTAAAATATGTGGCTGTAAGGTATAATATATTGACCAAGCACTGCTTTTTACCCTGAAAGTGTACACAACCTGTGATACAACTTAAGAAAATATATTTGAGCTGACTGGTGCATTGCCAGCTCCCAGGCAGTTTCACTCCATTTTTCTCTGATTGCTCTTGCAAGTTTTCAGGCTCTCTCTGGACACCTACAGTCTTCAAAGAAGGTGCTTTTCTTCCTAGCTGATTGATAAAGATTTTTCAGGGTATTGCCTTATATTTATGAAAATCTGATTAACAGAGCAGTAAATTTCAACCGAAATCAAAACAGAAAGACTCAGTGTGGGATCTGCTTTCTTTTTACATCTGCATAAGTTAAGCTTGATCTGTTGGTCTATTTTACTCCACAGTTTGTTCATATGTTCCTTTTCTGTGTAATTTTGCCTGTGCTTCTATGAAAAGATAAATCAACTCCCTTGTCTCTCCACCCCCAGTTTTTTCTTATCTTGTACTTTTGGAAATAAAACTGCATGCAGTTTCTTTATCTCTGTGTGGGGCCAAATCTCTTGTCACGTAATTTACATTCTTCAGGAGACAGTATTGCTAATACTATAATAGTTTATTGCGAGACTGATCATTAGCATCTCTGGCTTTCTTGTCATAATAAGCTTTTTTTGTCTCCATTGTGTCTTTTCTTTGGTTTTCTCTTGTCTGTTTGCTTGCCCTATTAAATGCAGAGCACTCAGTTTCTGTAATGTGTTATATTTGCTTCTGAAGAAATCTTTGCCTCCTACTGCTTTTGCTTCACTATGTGCTCAATCCCCTTCAATTGTTCTCCCAATTACTACCTCAAATATAGAAAGACCTGAAATGTCTTAGAGTACTTCCAAAACACAAAACATTATAGGAAAGAACAGCATCAAGTGCACTTATTTTAGCTTTAATAAACATACACATCTCTCTTTAAAAGTGTATTTGTCAGGATAAATGTCATAACAAATCCTTCCCTTTCATTGTCATTGATGGCAGAGACAGTAGTCTAACCTTTAACTGAGCTAGGAATGCTGATCCTATCCTGAAAAATTCACGTTTAATAAACCAGAGGGACAAAGGGAAGAAGAGGAAACAGAAAGAGGAAAAAATTCTTAAGTCCCTAGTTTAGTGGTAGGGTGGCAAATATAAATTATCCACCAAGCTATGCAGCAGAAGTGGCCTCAAATGAGCTCAGGATTGCCTATTTTGTATTCCTGGCTTGGACTGTGCATATTCAGAGTGGAGGTTTGCACGATCAAAGGCTTTTACAAAGGCTGTTGGAATCACAGAGTGATGGAGGTTGAAAGAGTCCTGAAGACCATCTGATGCAAACCCCTACTCAGAGCAGACCCACTAAGGGCAGGCTGCTCAGAGTCTTTTCCAGTGCTTGAATACCCTCACAGTTACAATTATTTTCATTATATCTGAGTGCAGTTTCCCAAGTCATAATTTATTTCCCAGTTGCAATTTGTGCACATTCACAAACTTCTTGTCTTCTCTCTATGCACTTCCGAGACATGTCTGGCTCTGTCTTCTCTACTTCCTCCCACCAGGCTATTGAAATCAACAATAAGGATATTGGCTTCTTCCTCTTAACTTTTAATAGGCCCAGTTTTCTCAAATGTCATGTTCTTCTACCAGCTGACCACCTTGGTGACCATCCCTTTGATTCACTTGTTCCTCAATACCTTTCAAATACCCCAAAACTACACATGAGACTCCAGATTTGGTCTCACAGGTACCTTCTTTGGTCCATGGTCATGCTGGTGACCCTTGTTCACCTTTTTGCTCTGCTGCATCTCAGCTCAGTTTCATGAAAGAATCAAGAACATTTGAAGCATACCACGGCCTGTAAGAGTCAGAGATTTTTGTCAGTTGCCATTTGATAACTCCATTGTAAGCATCTCAAGAGGCAGAATGTGTGTGATTTCACCCAAAACTTGTCTCAGGGCACAGGTTAGTAGTTCAGTTGTTTGATTAATTGTGGCATCCAGGGACCTTCAGGATTAGGCATCAGCTAAACAGAGGATTACACTTAGACACAGGCTAGATGGTGGAAACCTTACCTGGGACTTAGACTTTACTCTTTTAAATATAGTCCTTACCTTCTGTGTGTCTGAAAGTCTGAATATCATTGGGAATAGGTAAAATGTACAGGAGAGGAGAGAGACAGTGGGAGGAAGGTAAGTAGGTTGGGATGAGTTATTTGGGAAGAAATAAAATTTAGACTCATCAAAAGAACAAGATCCTGCACTTGAAAGTGTCCTTGGCCATGACCATGCCTAAACCCTATTAATTTAATAAAATTTACACTCATCAGATCTAAAATATGCCACACTGGGAGTGACAGAGAAATCTATATTCCTCAGGAGGCTATTGGACTCCAGCTGAGAAACCAAATGGAGTTGGACTGAGTTTACTCAGAATGAGAAAAAGTGAGATTAAGATTGATGTGTTTTTCCCTTTTACTAGGTTTTATCTTTTCTCTAATTATTTCCTTTGTCAGTAATCACCTTGGCCAGATTGACTGAGCACACTTTATATTACAATGTTTCTTAAATGGAAAACCATGTCTGAAGTATATGTTTAATATTTCTTTCCTATATTTGTTTTCATTGTAATTTACTATTCAAACCACATAAATCATTGGAACATAGCAGAAAACATCCATAACTAGAAATTATACCTGTCTGAGATACCTTAATCATCTCTGAATGTCTTCACTGACTCCAGCCAACAACCTCATTTTATGTCATGCTTCTTTACATGTCCTAAAGTAAATAATTTGCAATTTTTGTTTCATGTTAAATAATGATGTTGCTTGGGATAGGGTCAGGGATAACTGGGCTTTTAAATTTTGTTTTATTTTCCTGGAAAAGACACCTGATGACATGTTGTGACTGCAAATGCTGTCAAGTACAACAAAGCAGTCAAGTTTATTGTCAAGTACCGTAAGTCCAGGCAAGCCTCTCAAATACAGCTTCTCAAAATTCATTGAAATTTATCCTTCTATACGTATAGGGCAGTGGAATATGTGCATGATAGTAATGTGGAACATGAACCTCACAGGAATTAAAAAAACAAGAAACAATGAGAAAGCACATGATGACGATAAGATGCACTTAAAGAACAAGAAGCTCTTTTGTTAATATAAGCTTTGCAGGATCTAAAATGCTCTTAAAGAAAGAATTTGTATCTAAGCAGTGTCTTAAACATTGACGTGCTTAGTAGAAATACCAGATATTTCTAGTGCGTCAGATGTGAAATTATTATGCTTCATGTGAAATTATTATGCTTCATTATTATGGCTTCATGGTTACATCAGATAATTCTCTGGTGTCTAAGATGTGTTCTACACTGTCCAGGTGCAGGACAACTGCTGACCAAGGCCTGGATTAAAGGTGTGTCTTGTGCATGCAGAAGACACAGAGACAGAACTTCGGATGGCTGCTTGGAAATATATAGAAGATATGCAGGGATCTAAAATGCTCTGTACAGGGTTCACAAGGGCTGAGCCTGCTTTGGTCTGGAGATGCTTGAGAGGTTTGCAGTGTGATGTGAGCAGGTTGTTCCAGCCCCCAGAAGTGACATTGCAGAGCAGCACAGACATGGCCAAATAATAGTCTAAGTACTCAGACCTTCCCTCTAAGGCTGTGATCAATTATACAGAGAAACAGGATACTCAGAGTAGGAACTTGAACAGAAAAGTCTTCTGGGGGTCGTTTAAATGTTGGTGTCCAAGAACATTCCAGATGGAAGAAAAAAGAAATGAAAAAAACTCAAACAAAACAAGTGTATGATAACAAAAAGTATGCAGTAGATGTTTCAGTCGAACAGTTGGTACATTCACTGGAGGAATCAACCTATTCTGGAGCATCCTGTATGGGCAAACTGTACTTTGACTTCATAATGAAATGATGGAGTAGCAGAGAGTGGTTTTTCAATTGACAGGGAGCAAGACAAGTAACTACTGCAGAAACAGTCAGCAAAAGTTCCATTTCCATATGATTTCGGATCACTTTGGAGCTACTAAATTTATATGCATTGCTCTTTCTACAGTGCCTGAATCATATGTATCAGGTACTTGGTCTTTAACATAAGAAATTTAGTGAATCTAATAACTTCAGCCTTATAAATAAAAAAACCATCTAATGCCTGAAGGTTATAAATAGAATATATCAGGATATGCATAAAATTCTATATTGAAAAGGTAGATAGGAGAAAATAAGATATGTTCAGAAAAGACTGAGAGACCAAATCTGGGCATAATATGGAAGAGTACAAGAATAATTCAACCTTGCAGAGAGATATTACCTGTGTAGTACTCCAAAACACAGAGAGACTGCCAGGTTCAGCTTCAGTTACATGAAGCTCCAACTGGAAATAGAGTTTAAATTAAATTCTGAAGGCAAATGCATCATCCCAACATTTTTACTCAGGGCCTGCTTTCCTTCTCTTTTCATCTGTGTTTGGATCAGGCATTTAGAGAAAAACTGAGGAAATTTTAGTTCCTCTAATCAATGTGTTGAATTTGAATGTGTGCCCTGGGGTCTCAATTTGCTACAGAGGGATTGTTCTCCGCATCTATTGTCCTGCTAATAACATAGAAGTTACACTCCTATAAAACAGAAATCTTGGTGTACAGTCCTGGGCCCCTCACTTCAAGGGTATCGAGGTGCTAGAGCAGGTCCAGAGGAGAGCAACAAGGCTGTGAAAGGAACAGGGGCAAAGTCTTATCAGGAGAGGCTGAGGGAGCTGGGGTTTAGCCTGGAGAAGAAGAGACTCAGTTGGGGAGGTTATACTCTTCGACTACCAGAAGGGAGGTTGTAGTCAGGTGGAGGTCGGGAGCTTCTCCCAGGGAAATTCTTCCAGGCGTGGCCTGAAGCTGTGCCAGGGGAGGTTTAGGTTGGATATCAGGAAGTGTTTCCTCACAGAGAGGTTGGTCAGGCAGTGGAATGGACTGTCTAGGGAAGTGGTGGAGTAGTCATCCCTAGAGGTGTTGAAGGAGAAGCTGGATGTGGCACTTAGTGCCATGTTCTACATGATGTAGCGGTGTTAGGTCATAGGCTAAACTTGATCTCAGAGGTCTTTTGCAGACTCAATAATTCTGTAATTCTGTGATTCTGTATTCTTCTGGGGGAGGCAAAAAAAAAAAAAAAAAAAAAAGGCATAATGTAAGACTTATCTTATTAGCAGCTACTAATGAACCCTTGTGCTAGCACACGGAACAGGGTACAGAACACTGGAAGGCTGCTGGCATCGTGCCACTGATATTCAACAGAGAAAGAGTGTTTTGGTTTTTCCCTTGCATTGTTACTTCCAAAGCATTTCAGATGCAGCTGCTCACTTTTTTTCTGAGTATTGCATTGATTTGGGGGGGCAGGGTTGTCACATGAACAGATTCTGTCACTGCTTCTCATCACTGGTCCCTCTGGTAAAGAAACATCACTGCCTGGGATATAGGCTGGAAGTCCCACTCACTAAGGCAGCCACGTGTGCACCCCTTCCTGGAAGAATTAATCAACCTTGGATAATGCTGCCTTTAGATGAACAGATCTACTGTATACTCACTGGTATCTAAAACCCTGTACTGTAACTTCAGATCTACATCCTGGATCTTCAGAGATGGATATCTTGGGTTAGTGCAGTGGTCTTTTGGAAGCAGGAGTGCCACAGGGGTGGGTCCTGTGAGAAGCTTCTGGAAGACCTGCTTCTGGCCAAGGCTGAGGAGATATGGGAAGCTGGATGCACCTCTGTGAGTAACATATTCAAGAAAGGGAAAACATACAAAAAAAAAAGACCTGCAGATCAGAGGAGAGGAGGAGGTGAGAGAGACAGAGGAAAGACACCAAGGTCAGTGAGGAAGGAGGGGGAGAAGATGCCTGAGCAGAGATTTCCCTACAGCCCATGGTGAGATGGCAGCTGTCCCCCTGCAATCCATGGAGGAGCGTGGTGTAGACATGGATTTGCAGCCCCTAAAGTGTCATAGGTGGGCAGATGTGAAACTACAGCCTGTACAGGATCATGAAGAGGTGCAGATGTGGATCTGCAGCCATGGAGGACTCCGTGCCAGAGAGGTGACTGTTCCCACAGCAGCCGTGACTCTGTGGGCAGCCCGTGCTGGAGCAGTTCCTGAGGGACTGCACCTCCTGGGAGGGACTCATGCCCCAGGGGTTCCTGAAGGACTCTCTCCCACAGGAGGGACCCCGTGTTGGAGCAGGGGAAGAAAGTGAGGAGTCCTCCCCTGAGGAGGAAGGAGCAGCAGAAACACCGTGTGGGGAACTGACCCTGAACCCCCTCTGCCCGTGCCCTGTGCCCTGAGGGGAGGCAGCAGTGATCCGGAAGATCCTGGGGAAAAGGGAAGGGTGGGGGGAAGTCATTAAGATCTGGTCATGTTTACTCTTTCTCTTTGTAGATTAAATTAGTTTTTTTCTTCCCAAGTTGAACCTGTCTTTTTTCTCCTGTTACCATAACTGGGGGGTGAAAACCTCTCTGTCTTTGTCAGATTAAGGAGCCTTTTGGGTGGATTTCCTTCTCCCTGTCCCACAGTGGGGCTGGGTCATGAGGAAGCAGAGGCCAAGTTGGTACCTGTTGGGCATAAACCATGACAATGGCCCAAGTTATCCTGAGAGGAAACCATTATGTGAGGATTCACTTTTCCATGAGGAAAGTGAGCATCTCTGTCCCAAAGCCCTACCCCATGTGTTAGTCTGCCAGTCAGAGTCCTGGCCCCCCACTAGCTAGGACTTGAACAGTCTTTGCTCATCTGGACAAGGAGATCAGCAAGATATGTCCCCAGGAGGCCATCATCTGAGATCATTCTCCATGGAAGTGGCACCACCACCTCAGACACAGCACTGGGACTGTCCCTGGTGTCTTCTCTGTTATTCTGTGCTTCTGACTGGGTCAAAAAGAGTATCTATAGGGCATGGGCACCCAGAGATCATAGCTCTACTCACTATTGGGATCTGCTCTGTTTCTGGGTAACCACTGGCAGCCTTCTCTAATTTCTTTTGTGCTTTCTCATTGGTTTGTGAACTTCTCAGAGCAATACATGATAGACAAGGTCTGATTTTCCAGCAGCTCAGTAAATGCCTTGAAGAAATCAAGAAGAGTTTTAGCATTATATATACACAGCTTCTCCAGCTTCTCCTCCTCCAAAGGCTTTAAATCATTCAGGCTAATCTAATTATTTCTCCAAATAGTGGGTTTGTCTGTCTTTATGCAAAACCTCCAAACATTGTAAAGATTCCAAGTTATTGGCCACCTTCCAGTTAATTAACTTAGCACTGAAGGAAGTACTGAAAAACAAAATTAAAAGCCATCCAATTTCTAGCCACCCCAATTCCTCACAAAAAGTAATGGCATTTTATCTGTCTTCACTCAGGTTATGAAAGCTACTTTCATATGACCTTAACTCCCCTTTTTTATTCCACATTCTTAATCACTACTTGATTAAAAAAAAAAAAAAAAAAAAGCACAAGCCCACATATTACTGACTTCACTTAGACAGAGAAATAATACAACCATTCAATTTGCAGAAATTCAAAGAAAATAATCTCACCCAGCAGTTTCTATTGAAGCTCTCAGACAGTAAAAAGTCCCTGAGATGCCAAATGAAAAGTATAATTAGGAAAACAAGACAAGCATGTTCCCTGAGAGGTTGCCCACATGTCTGAATCCTTGTTGGATTGAGGGGCATAGGGAATTTAGACAACCATGCAGGTACCTGGCAGAGGCTTTCCCACATGGATGAGAGGCAATTGTATACAGATCAGGGGGTTGGATGAGTGAATCTATTTCTGTTGGCACCTTGATCACACACAATTCATGTGTTGCTTACAGTGGTTCTGGTCATATTTGTAAAAATAATCACTGAATCACAGAATCATGGGAGTTGGAAGGGACTTTTAGAGATCATCTAGTCCAACACCCCTGAAAAATCAGTATAGCTTGGAGCATATTATGAATTACTAGATCCAGGTGGGTTTTGAATTTCTCCAGAGAAGGAGACTTAACAGCCTCTCTGGACAGCCTGTTCCAGTGCTTTGTCACCCTCAGAGTAAAGTAATTTTTCCTCACTTTAGATGGAATTTCATCTTTTCCAGTTTGTGTCCATTGACCTTTGTCTGGTCCCTGGGCACTACTGAAAGGAGTTTGGCTCCATCCTCCTTACACACACCCTTTTGGTACTTATAGAAATTTATAAGGTCTCCTTATGCATGAAAATCTTTGCAAGATGGCCATCTCAGTTAGCTTCATTCCTGTATACCTGATATGATTACCAAAATTCATTTCTCCAACTATCCCTCTATTTTAAATAGGATTGTGTCTTTTTTGGTTTCATTTTGGGCTTGGTGCTAGTTGTTTTCTTGTGGGGTTTTTTTCCAGGATGAGGTTTAATAAAGATGAGCTTAGTGCAGGTAACATAATATCTAACCAGCCAGCATTATTTCTCCCACTGTACCACAGAGGTGAGAGAAAATTGGCATGTCAAAGAATGAAGACAATTATACCTGCTAGAGCTTCCATCCTCTTAGACTGGGATCCACACAGCTACACTGAATAAAAAGCCAGGGAAAGGAAGAGTAGACATAGACCAAGGAGAGTCTGCTTTCTGAATTTATCCCTCTCCCCACACTACAATTTGACAAGCTTGGATCTGAGAGCCAGCCTGAAAAAGCTTTGCTTTGGGCCCAGCTCTTCTACCAGTTTCTTGTAGTTTGTTTTCTACATGTCAATCCACTCTCCCCAGCCTGTGAACTGTGCACAGACCTTCCTCCTTTCCCTGGGCTGGGAGAGGAAAATGGGAACATTTGTGCAGTCCCAGGGAGAGGTGAAATGATGTGTGGGGCCCAACCATGCAAGGTGCTTCTTTTTGTGCTGGCTGCATTTCAGTGCAGCTCTGTGCTATGCACACAGTAGGGTGAGGGACAGTAAAGTGTTAATGCCAGTCCTCAATAAAACCCTAAATTTTTCCATTACACTTCCTCATCTCAGAAGAGCTCACAAATAATGAAACTCACATAGGGAAAATCAATATTACAGTAAATGTCATATGTAAAGAGCTCTCCAAAGTCAACACCAAGTCAGACTAATGAGCTACAGGACAATCTTCTTGCTCTGCTTGATGCAATATGAAATGTTATTCTATATGTGCAGGTCTGGAATATGTCTTTTCAGTATTTCCTTTATGCTTTTAACTTTAAATCCCCCCATTTATTCCCTTTTGCACCCGTGAATATTCTCTGCAAGAAAATGAAGAATATCTCTGGCTGTCCTTTCATAGACTCATTGAATCTCTAGGGCTGGAAGGGACCTTAAAGATTATCTTAGCTCCAAATCCCCTGCATGGGCAGGGACACAATGGAAGGTGTCCCTTCCACCTTTCACTACCTTCCACTTTCACATCTTGTGAAGAAGATAGCTGTAAAATGTTGTCTTGCACCACTGAAATCAGGGCAGTGCTGCTGTTGAAGAAATGCACAGATGCATTAAGCTCATGTTGCAAAAAGATACTCAGTGATCTTTGCATTCTGTACCCTGGGGCACACAGTATCCTCCATCACTCACAACTACAGCTGGAGCTAAAGGAAAATGGTTTTTCATGGGTTGTCTTCAACATGACCTGTGACTGCAGACACGTATGTGCAGGACATGGCATCTTTCATATGGTGCATGACAGAAAGAACCTGGTCCTCAGAAGTGTTTCTGGATCTGAATTACCACCTATTTAAAAGGAGCTCTGGTTTTGGTGCCCTGGACAGGACTTCACTCACTGCCACTTTCTGTACTTCCAAATGTAGATTCAGAAACCCTTTCTCTGCTTGCTGCTGAACTCTGCACTTGAAATCCATCAGGGGCTTATGATCCTTACACTAACAGACTCTAAAAATGTGTTTTGAGTATGCCAGGAGGTGTCTGTTAAATCACAAAACATCCACCTCTCATCAAAACACTTCAAGCTGTCCAAGGTATTCCTACACCTCTGGCACCTCTGGGTCTCAGATTGGAAAGAGCCCTCACAACAAGTTTATTGCTTCCATGGGAAAATAGGACAGACCCACTGCCTCTTTGATCCAATTCTTCATTACTTGACTTCCTCAAAACATGGGAGATCCATATTCAAACTCTTCCATCTCCTTAAACCCTTGTTCCAAACCTGTCTGACAGAAAGATGAGTGTGGCTGGGAAATACACAGATCAGAGGACAGGGTAGGGATTTATGGATAATCCTGGAAAGGAGATCAGACAGTGCTTTCCAGGTGTATAATGTAGCAGTTAGATTTAGTGGACACCTAGTAAAGAGAGTTCTGAGGTGAGGTTCTGAATGCATTTCTGTAAATAACAAGGGAGGTCCAAGGAAGGCAGTTTGAACTTACCCCAGATTAATATCTGGGCTTTCCCCAGCACACTGGCATTTTTTCTCCTTAATCCTGGTGAAAAAAGACTTGGAAAATGCAAACTACCCCGACAGTCAAGTGTCTCTGGGCAGCCTCCAAGAGAAAATTTATTGGTGGATCTGAGCAAGGTATAACAGTGTTGACTCATTTGCTTGACATTGGTTTCTATAACATGCCGTTTACCTACCACTGAAACAGGTCCCAGGACTCCTTATATCACTTTTGCCTAAGGCAAAACTTGCCTCCACAGCAGATGAACTATTGCTATACACATTGGTATCAAACCTAAGTGATTAAAGATCATCTGTCCCACTAAAAAAAAAAAAGAAATAAACTGTTTAATGATCAGTTTAGTTTTTTACCAGAGGAAGCTGGGTTCACTCTCTATACAGCAGCTCATATGATGACCCATGAGTGAAATCAGTATCCTGCTAACTCTTCTTATTCTACCTTCCTGTGCCAAGCATCTTTCCTTCTTTCAGCTTAGCTCTTGCCTGATTTTTCTCATGAAATTTCTTAATATTGCAGCATAAAGAAAAGACAACCCTACGGACCTGTGTGTTTCAAACAAGAGCTTTGTGGGTCCTAAAGGGAAACATTTCTATTTATTCTCCTGTTCATGAGTGGATCTGTCTCTGGCTGCTGCCCATATTACATTTCCTTTTATCCAGCATCACAGCTCAAAACCATCTGGGGAACTACAGCCTCATTTCTTTATTAATGCTGCAGAAAGATCCTCAGAATTGGGTAGTTTTGCATGGTATCCATTTCTGATGAAAGGGCTCACAACCCACCCTGGGAGGGACCTTTCACAGTGGAAAAAATGAACATTAATACTGAATTGCACTCACACAGTAAAAGACTGTTAGGATAACACCCTGTTCCTCGTAGTAAGTTAGAACTGCTGAGAGCTTTTAAAGGATGAATTGCAGCTCTGACAGCAGTGGGATGGCTCAGTAGAACAGTTTTACAACACAACTAGCTGGTTTTTTTGCTACTATAATAATCTTTCAGTTGCAATTTTACCGGATTTCAAGGAAACAGCAATTAACACCCATTTTTTTAAAAAAAACACTACAAAATGAAAACTGCATTTACAAGTATGTTTTATAACACATGAGAATGCTTTTCATATTCATTTCAAAAATGGAAAATAAGATGCATTGTCCTTATGGGCTGGAATAATCTTTAGTGTCAACTCATAATCTCTGCTGCTTGAATAGAAATAATTAACTTCATTTTCTGAAACAGCTTTTTTTTACTCCTTAGGGTGTGTTCTTTACCTACAGAGAAACAGCGTCAAATGCTTTAATCTGGGTTAATCAGAAGAATTTGCATATCAGACACAGCATGCACAGGTATGAGGAGGTAAAAGTCAACAGGTGCCATGTCCTTTTCTCTGCCTGTTGTTGTGATTGCTTGTTTTTAAAATATGTGATCCATTTATAGAAACAGAAAACGTGTGAGAAACCCAAAGATAAGGTTTGTGTTGATGTAGAACCCAGTGAAACACTATAATTTACATCAGATGAGGATTTCACCCCAAATATCCCATAATTTTCTGAGATGTCAGTTTATTCCCTCAATTTTGTGAGCAGAAGGGACAAATAAAGTAGTAGAGGACAAAAGAGAAAACAGTAATAAAAACAACATGATGTTTCTAATAAATTGACAGAGGACCTAAATTTTTCAGTTTCTCCACAGATTTAGGTGCCAGTTGTTGGCCAGAAATGCAACACAGATGCAGAAAATCTGAGATCCATTGATGCAGTGAAATATTGCAAGCACACCCAAGGAGGAGAGCACACATGAGGTCAGAAGATATCTGACTCCATAGACATCCAGGGACTGCAACTTCCATATGCTGCATATAAGGGAGCTGAAGTGAAATGTTACCCAGTATTAAAAAAAGGAATGCAGAATGATCCTACTGCTCTGCTGTTCTTTCTGACCTGGATGGTTTTTTTATCACAGCTCTCATGAAAAAAAAACAAAACAAAACAGCAAAACAAAAAAACCAACCAACCAAACAAAAAACCCCACAAACAAACAAACAAAAAACCGAAATACAAACCCAAAAAAACAAACAAGAACAGAAAATAACAACTCTTGCTTGGTGTTTATTCCCAGCTGGGCTCATAAAATGTCTCTGACTTTCCCCAGTGTATGTACAGTTGCTTTCCATATCTGCAATATGTTGCATGAAACAAAGGGCCAGATGTGGGAAAACAATATACTTTTCATCAGAGTAGACACCCCCTTTCAATGTAAAAATCACTTAACAGCAACTAGGAAAAAAGCACCCGTCTCCTCACTGACACTAAAAAGGGATAATGCAGAGAGAGGGACTGAGCTACCTTGCACTCTGGCACTTGTCCTCCATGAGACCTTGGTTAACTTCTCAACAGCAGCTTTGGGGCTTCACAGCTGCAGTGATGATGGTGTAGAAAGAAAGGTCCCTACACGGAGTGCAAGACCATAAATTGTGGTCTGTTTATAGATATGTCTGTTGTTGTAGTACAATTTCAGTGGAAGAGTTCTAAAATGGGTAATAGCTCCTGTCAGGTGCTGGGTATTGACTAGGATTTTGAGAGTTTGACAGTTTATGGTTATTTTAACGGCTAAATATTAACATATATTTATTTCATTGATGTTTTCTGTTATATTCTCATCATACCTGGCAAAAATAAAATGTTTTATTGTGTATGTTACTCCTTGGGATCAAATGTTCTGTTTGAACATGTTCAGAAGTGAATTTAAATATTGAAAATGAATATGCCTATTCTTTCAAAAGCTTCTGAAATCCACAGACTGGGAGGGAAACACAGAATTTTCACATTGCTTGTCCAAGGATTTTTTTTCCTGTTCAATATAACATCTAAATTAACATGCAACTGCCTATATTTTTCCCCACTGTCAGTATTAAAATGACCAATTATTACCCACTTAGTGAATTCCTACTGTTTTTCTGAACTACGGATATTCTAACTGCTAAAATAAGATGCAAGTTTGCCCATTTTCTTGATTCTTCCTTCACAGCTCGGTTCACTTCAGGACTAATGGATAACAATAGCTATGAAAAAAAGTGTAGCTATCAAACCTGTGTCCCCTGGAGACGTGGCCATTTCACATGTTTTATTGCCAGTATGTTTTTTTTTTTAATGTAAAAGGCTCTCTGTACTAGAACTCAGCAATTCAGGTGTCTCTGTAGACACAGTTTCAGTAGATGTGTAGGAGTAGTTTTGTTTATATGTACTTAAGAAGTCATAAAATTAAGCAATCCATTGACATACTTAATTTAATAGCAGTGCTCAGGGGAAAAAAAATGGGACTGATAGTTTTCCTTGTCTTGACCTCCTTGTATATTTTGCATTTCTAAAGTAAGAGGTTTTCCTCTGCTATTTGCTACTAAAATGGATGAGGTCAGAGATTTTCTTTGCCCGAAGACTACCTCTTGGCACCATTATGTTAAAAAAAAAAAAAAAAAAAGGGGGGGGGATCCTTTTAATTAGATTTTCCATGCCCCAACCAAGTAGTGTATACATGGATGGTACTTAGACACTGCTCTATTTATTCTTTGATCTCTTACAGTGGAGTCCTATAACACATCTTACTCAAGTCTCTATATTGATTTCTTGTGTATATCAGGTACCAACAAAAGCACTATCAAATCTGAACAGTCTGATAAACTTGTTGGTTCCCAACACTTTTTTAATCAGATGCATGGAATAAAGGAAAAGTAAATAATAGCATGACAGGAGGGAAAGGAAGGTCAGCTCCAAAACTGTTGTGAGATTAAATCCAGTGCAGCACTGTCCTTCAAGCCACACGAGAGAACAGTACAGTATCTACCAGGACATTTATCAGTGATGCAGAGGAATTTACCCACTGTTATTTGGACACTGCCCTGTGGGGGATCTGCATGGTTTCTCCTTCCAGCATGGATGCTCTTTGCCCTGTGGGAGTTTAGAAACAGTGGCCTAAGCTGTTCCTGCTCAGGGCACATTCTCTCTGTTTTCTAGGACTACAGCAGAAGGTGTTAAAGCTTCCCATTGAAATGTCCAAGGGCCAAACTGTTCATGAAGCTACTGATCTGCTTCATAGAGAAGCTGTAAGTCAATACTGAAAAGCTGTTTCTGAAATGAAAGTTGATTAGTATGTGCCTGTATAAAAAAATTCAGCTATTATCTTCCCTACCTATCTCCTTCTCAGACAACCCTCCCTCCCCCCCTCCCCACTTCCTCCCCATTTTAAGTGTTAAGAGGAAGAGAAAAGTAACAAACACATAGAAACCTAGAATCATGGAATGGTTTGGGTTGCAAGGGACATTAAAGATCATCTGGTCCCAGCCCTCTGCCACGGGCAGGAACACCTCCCACTAGATCAGGTTGCTCAAAGTCCTGTCCCTAAATGCTTCCAAGGATGGAGCATCCACAACTTGGATAAAATGAAGATTCTGCATCTTCATCTAAGGATATGCAGACTAAGCAATAAATTGTAGAAAAATTCCACAGTACGAAAACAAGAGCCAGAATCTCCTGGCTTTTCTAGGAATCTCTATGAAGAAATAAACTTGGTCTAAATATTCGCAGCTACTTTGTCAGTAGGGGTATTTTTGCTATTATGCTTGCCTTTAGCAAAATCAATTTGTACACTACACACATTTTAATTTAAAAGTTATTGTCCTGTAATTGCTTTGAGATTCATTTTGTATCTAAGCAATGAGAGTGTTACCAAGGATTTTCCTCCGTGTTGAAATGCAGTGAATGCTTTCTGTAGTATTTTCCACCATATCCTTAGAAGGTTCTTAATTCAGTAAAGAGAAAGCAAGTGAAGAAATGAAAAATCTCTAACTGAAGTTGCAGAGTCAACATGCTGCACACATTCCTTCAGAGGCTTATGTATTAATTCAGCCCTGAAAGGGTTTGGGTTATGGATAATATTGTGGCCTGTCATGGAGATAAATATAGAGCAGCCCCTGACTGTGCTGCAGACATCTTATGAAATCTCAGGCGTGTCTCTGGATATTGGTGTGATTATCTGTTCAGTGATGGAAGATTTCACTTCCTTTTTGCCACCCTCATTCCTATATATTGCAAATCCCTCATAGAAAGGCAGGGCACTGACTGCACACAGATTCTACCTTGCTCTCACTGGATATTCATTTGCCATAGAAAATAGGAAGAATAAAAAGTTGTTTTGTTTTGCTCTTTGTGTGTTGTTTTTTTTGTTTTTTTCTAGAGTTTCAGATGGCCATTTGTTGTGCCCAAGGAGATACTTGATCTGTGCAAGTTATTCACGCAATTCCATAGGTTTTTATCCCTTTTAAGGGACAGTGTTGCTGTAAGTGTTTTAGTTCAAGTCAACAAGTGAAGCAAGACTTGAAGGGATATTGTATTAGACAGCATGATGCAGTTGGAAAAAATATCTGTGTTTCTAAGCATTTAATGCCTTTCTCTGATGTGTAATAGAAGCAGTGACCTCTAAAACTATTACAGGTTATGAACCTTGTAATTTCTTTTGTTCAAATAGTCATTGAAAATGAAAGGATTTTATTTTAAAAGATGTACAGAGTGTGTTGTACTTCCTAGCCTTTGGAAACACAGTCTCCAGACGGAGCTCTCCCCTTTTGAGCTACAAATGATATTTTACTTGTAAAGGTAGATTTTTTTCCTGGCCTCCTGTCTCACAGATTTCTTTTATCCTGTTCTGTATAGTGTACTAAGCAATTTAGCCTCCTTTAGCAGTTCACTTTTTACTGACAATTCAAAATATCAAAAATTAGCTAAAAAACTCATGCCAAAAACCTAGGCATCATCAGATTTTGGACTGAGCTGATGTCCCCTGTTCCAACAGCATTCTGGGATCCAGCATCCCCTCACTCAAGAAGGTCCCTCTAATGTTCCATTTGCATTATGAACTGGGACATTGCAGAGACATGGAAGCCAAAGAGACTCTGAAAGCAGAACACACAGATCCATTTCCTGGCAACCACGTATCAGCAGGAAACTAGCTCAGGAAAAAACATCATGATCTGCTAATTACAGATTTATATAATGTTCAAATTATATGTTTTACTTAGCTATGATGGATTAATGACTAAATATGAAAACCTTTACCAGTTAGGCAACCTCCTTATGATGCTAAACAGCCATTTTCAGTCATTAGCTGGTATTTAGGTGATTCAAGGCATCTTTCTTAGCAAAACTGGCCATTGAAGAAAACCAGTGACTATTTCAAGGTAATCATAAATTTCATAGAATCATAGAATCTGCCAAGTTGGAATGGACCCACCAGGATCATCAAGTCCAGCTCCTGTCCCTGTGTAGGACACCTCAAGAATCACACCATGTGCTTGAGAGCATCATCCAAATGCTTCCTGAGCTCAGGCAGGATTGGTGACATAACTACTTCCATGAGGAGCCTGTTCCACTGCTCAACCACCTTCTGGGTGAAAAACTTTTTAGTTACATCCAACTTAATTTCCCCCAGTACTTCTTCCTACCATTCCCTCAGGTCCTGTCGTCAATGACAAGAGAGAAGAGGTCAGTGCCTGCCCCTCCTCCTCCCCTAGTGAGGAAGCAGTGAGCTGCCATAAGGTCTCTCCTCAGTCTCTTCTTCTCCAGGCTGAACAGACCAAGTGCCTTTAGCCACTCCTGATGCGGTTTTCCCTCTAAGCCCTTCACCAACCTCATAGCCTTCCTCTGGACACTCTCTAGTAGCTCTGTGTCCTTTCTGTACTTTGGTGCCCAAAACTGCACATAATAGTCAAGATGGGGTTGCATGAGTGTGGAGTGAAGTGAGACAGTCACCTCCCTCAGCCAGCTGGCAATGCCATGCTTGATGACCCCCAGGATTCAGTTGTCCCTCCTGGCTGCCAGGGCACACTGGTGGCTTATGTTCACCTTGCTGTCAACCAGAACCCCCAGATCCCTTTCCTCAGGGCTGCTCTCCAGCCTATCACTCCCCAGGGTCTATGAATATCCAGGGTTACCATGTCCCAGGTGCAAGATCCAGCACTTCTCCTTGTTAAACTTTCCATCTCTCCTCACCAAGGGAAAGTTAGAGAGAAAATACATGTCATATTTTTTCAAGCCACAAGGTAGTAGTTTGTAGTGTTTTTTTAAGAGTTTCATTCATTATGCACAGAATGGACAATATTTAATATTTATCACTCTGGGAGAAGAAATTGAGATGAAAAGCAAAAAATTAATTGGCTTTCATACAGGTTTTAATACTCTCAGTGTGCCCATTATATCTGTGTGGTCATTGTCCTGAAGTGTTTTGATGCAATTTAACATTGTCAGAAGGACAGCAAATGAAAACAGAATCAATTTTGCTCAATAGAACAAAAATGGGTCACCATCTATTCTGAGGCTGAGCACAGCTAGTGGCTCCTGGCCTGAGATAAGGTTTCCCAAACTTTTAACTCCCTTAATACTGCATGTTAATTAGAACTTGGAGGCTGGTGCTTCATCACAAAAGGACTGCAAAAGCAGTAGGACTATGTTTGTATGTTTGACTGCACAAGAAGTTGTCACGGTTTAACACTGGCCTGGCAATTAAACCGAATAACAGATTTTTCTATTAATCCCCCTCTCCTCCCTGATAAGGAAAGGAGAGAGAATAAGGGAAAGAGACTTATGGGTTGGAAACTAAACTACACAACTTTAATGAAACGGTAATGATAAATAGGAAAAATTACTAAATATATAAAATATACAAATATACAAATATACAGGAAAAATTGATCCCACATTCCTCCCCCCTTTCCCCCAATAACTCTCACGTCACCACTGAGGCTGCAGGGCAGCCCTGGGAAAGTCCAGGTTGGACCCTGGGGTCAGGAGCAGTCGGGAGCTGGAGGCAGGAACACACAGATTCAGGCTGGCACGGATCAGGAGCACAGGCAGACGAATGGACGGAATCCTCCCAGGACGCTGAAGCACAAAGGGAGCCGGTGAAGGAAGGGGCAGGAAAAGGCAGGAAGGGAGCAGAAAAGGGAGCAGAAAGGGGTTTGACCCTCGTGATTCCTCAAATTTATACTGAGTGTGACGTGTATGGGATGGAATACTCTGTTTGGTCAGTTCTGGCATCTATCTTGTCTCGGGCCTCCCCCGAAGAGGGGTTCAGGTGGGACCTCTTTACTCCTTCTGCAGGGTAAAATGTTTTCCTCAGAGCTGAGCAGTGTCCTTGGCTTTGCACACCAGTCTCTAGCTGTTAACTATAAACATCGAGTGTTATCAGTCCTAGAAGCAGACACTGTCTGAGAAACTTGCTGTTAATTTCAGCAAGTACAGCTACTTACAAGAGACTTAACTGAAAGCAAAAGTACAAACCAGAAAATCACCTTTATCCTGGCCCAAACCAGGACAGAAGTTTATACATGTTTCTTACCATCAGCTTCTCTTTGTATTACAGAATAATACAACTTGGCTCTAAATACCCTAGCTTAGGTGAGGATTTATCTGATGCTCTTCTCATGCACAATTAGTGAGACTGAAAATTGTTGTTCTATTGTTTGCAGTATTGTTTTGGTTTGTTTTCCTTAGTGGAAGCTGCTGCCAGGTTTTACTTTGCCCCTGACTGAACTCCACAGAAGTCACACTACACAGTGTTACATGGAGCAACCTGAATCTGCCCTCATAGTTCACTTGGGCACGTTTAAGTGTGAATACAATAGAAACCAGTTCAGTCACTCTCTTCTGCTGCAAAACTTTCTGAATGCAGAAAACTGTGTTTGCCTGAGTGTGCAGTTAATAAATCCCAGCCCTTGACACTTATTGACTGAAGCTCCAGAACTGGTAGATCCATTGCTGGTGGCTTATTAAAATAATAAGCTGATAGGAAATACTTGTCTCAGGGCTGAAGATTTGTGATCTATCCCCTCTGAGATCTGACAAAGAATAGAAAGAGGTTTGCTTAGCATTTCCCATAGGAATACTTTGTAATAGGAAAATGTGTTTTCAGTGAACAAACCCAAGTAAAATAAAAAAAAATTCCACTGTACTAGGGGAATAGCTCATGTCTTCAGAAAAATTATTTCAAAACATTTTAAATTTTTTAATTGCTGGTTTTATTTTTAGGAATAAAACTCTATCCAGCTGCTGTTCTGGACTTAGGAAAATAGCAAGTTCTGAACTGGGACACCTATTCACAGCATGTTGTCAGAAAATTAGCTTTTATTTTTGAATTCCCTATCAGGAATACTCCAGGAATTCTCCAGAAATGTTGACCTTCATTGCTTATGGGCTCTTGACTGACAGAAAACACTGCAAGTCTACGAGCAGCAGTTACTGTAAAATGGGAGAACATGAAAACTCAGCAGCTAAAACTCTTACAAAACCTGTGCAGTTGTGAAGGATGGTATTGTTCTTTTGTTTATAGATCAGTTATAAGAAAAATTACTCAAAAAATATCTTGGGTGAAGAAGTCTCTCTAGACCTCCAGTCTGAAGGCTTCTGAGTACAAGGGTCTCTTGATATCTCAGTTTGCAGGTTTACTGCCCTGTAAGAGCAACTGAAGAAAGATCAGAGTTTGTATTCTTGGCATTTTATTGTTGGTTTGTTTTTTGTTTCATTTTTTGTCCACAAAATGGTGAAAGATCTCTCACAAAAAAGAGTACAATGATTTCCTTTACAGGTCCATGCTAGGTGCTGGCCCATTTTAAGAAATGTAAGACTTTTTTATCTTGAAATTTAAGAAGAAAATAAACCTGACTGACCACAGCAGGAGCCTTTACAGCTCCAATAAACAGAAGAAAAGTCAATTTGCCTCTAATTTTAGCATTTCTTTAAGGCTGGTTAGTGCAGTTCACTTGCATACAGGAATACAAAAAGAAGGGAGAACAGTTCTTTACTATTTCTAAGGACACTCTTCTGTTGTTACCACCTTTTCTGAGATTTTTTTTTTTTTTTTTAATACTTTATCTTTCTGCCTCTCACCTTGGCCTGGCCATTTTTGTGCATACAGTGAGAGAGCTGCAGAAAGCTGCTGTCCTTAGGGCATTGTTATGATGCTGTGGATTGAAAACAATTTAGAATAATCTTCATTTTCTAGTGAAACAAAGAAATTGTGCTTAAATCATGCTGATACAATTTATTTTTTCTTCATTCTTGGAAAAAAAATAGAAACAGTTGATAAACTATAAACACAGGAACATCTGGGAATGTATCTGATTCACAGAATCATAGAATCATCATGGTTGGAAAGGAACTTCAAGATCAACAAGTTCATCCATCAGTCCTACACCACCTTACCCTCTAAATCATCTCTCAAAGCTCCCCATCTACCCATTTTTTTAATACCTCCAGGGGTGATGACTCCACCACCTCCCTGGGAAACCTGTTCCAATGCTTCACCACTCTTTCAGTGAAGAAATTTTTCGCAATATCTAATCTGAACCTTGTCTGGTGCAACTTGAACTCGTTACCTCTTGTCCTAATTATTTTGGGAATTGCAAGTCTAAGGCACAAATGTTACATGACAACATCTTGCAGACAAAATAAATTGGGTTTTTATCTTGACTCTCCAAAAGGGCCCCTGAATTATGATGCTGAACTGCTCATCTTGAAAAGACCCTTTCTATCACTTTTTGGGTATTGCCCAGTTTAAGCATCCCATGAGGAAGAGCTCTCTCAAGAGTGCTGGTGGGAAGTCTTCACCCTCAGTCTCTCATTTCATCGTGAAAACAGTTTATTAACTGTTTCTTTTTTTTTCATTATAATTATATTCCTTCTTGGAACATTGCTGTATCTTATTATCCACACTTGCATCACACTCTCCTCTTCTCTGCAGGTGCATTACTTCATTTCTAAAATGCCAGTATGGAGGTTTTTTACCTTTTTTTTAATGATTTTTCTTTGTATTTTGTTCGAAGTAGTTTCGTTGCTTAAAAATAACTTTTACTAAAAAGGAAAAAGGGAGAGAAAGAAATAAATAGGTTCTTAAGGTGTTTCTATAACCCCAAGCTGAATTGAAAAATCCGATTTAGAGTCACATAAAATTTTAACATCTTTGAAATTAATAGAAACTTTAAAAAATTATATAATGTAGTCTAATTTGACCAGAAACTATTTTTATAGGCTTTTTACAACGTCCCCAACTGACCGGAGGGAATAATGCTCTTCCTGTTAAGAATTTCTGAGCTTGAAAGAGGGAAACCACCTGGCATTTGTCTCCTTTCCACTCACACAGGTGTGACCTGCTGCTCATGGGTCCCCTTTGCCTTTCAGTCACATGTTTATATGACAATACAAAATACATGTAAAACATTAGTGTAGCTGACAGACACTTTGATGAAGAGTTTTTTTAAACCTTTGCCAATCTGTTTTTGAAATAGTTGACTGAAATATCAGAACTTCCTCTCATTAAAACTCTCACTTCAGCTACTTCCCTTGTGTTTCAGAATATCTATTTTCACCACTTCCACACAGATTCCAAGAATAACTTACTGGAAAAGGTTCTTTTCCCTCAAGAAGACCTGACTTGTGAAATATTCCACTGCAACAGATTGTATTTCAGATTTATGCTTATTTTGTGTTTCTGGGCAGTAATATTAAGTGGCATTCCATGAGTCACTGTCTGTTTTTCTTTTTTCATTTTCACAGATGAAAATTAATAAGCTTAGTGAAACCTTTATTTATTCTTTAAAAGTTACACTGCCTTGGTTTCTACTCATGGGCTTGAAGATAGGGACTGGTAGAATGTTTCTCAGCTGTACTAGGGATGAGTTTTTTCTGCTAGAGCTAGGTGTTGAGGCCCATTGTATCCATGCTAGATCTAATTCTCTTCCATTAGGGGTTGTGGGATGCTGACAGTAACCTTTGAGAACATCCTTTGTACTCTTAAAGCTAGATCAATTGTCATCAAGCAGTTCCATCAAAAAGCTCCACTGCCACCTAGATTCAGGGATAATACTTCCTACCCAGACGCTGGCCACTCCAGTGAAGCTTTGCCAACAAGGACTTGACTTGAAGAGTTTATAATCTCTGTGTGTATAATCTGAGACATCAGTTGTGCTATGAAGCATAGAATCACAGAATCATCATGGTTGGAAAAGAACTTCAAGATCACTGTCCAACCCTCAGTCCAACTAGACCTTAACCACTAAATCATCTCCCGAACTTCCATGCCTGCCCACTTTTTGAACATCTCCAAGTAGAGCAACTTCATGACCTCCCTGGGCAAACTATTCCAATGACTCTTTAGGTGAATATTTTTTTTTTCCTAATATTCAATCTGAACTTCCTCTGCTGCAACTTGAACCTATTTCCTCTCATCCTGTCACTATTCACTAGACAGAAAAGGCCAACACCCACCTTTTTTCCCACCCAGTGGCTTTGGAGTTACTGTTTCCTCTGATTCTCTATCAAATTTGGCATAAAAATGTTCCATCACTGCCTTTTCCTTTCTCTTTCTTCAACTGACTTATAATTTCCACTTCAAACATAAATCCATCATTCCATCCTGGTGACTCATATCCCAAAGTTATCAGATCTTATATTTCAAGGAAGACTCCAATAAATGACATGTAAGCCAAAAGGAAACCCATTTCCAGCTCCCAGGGTTGCTAGCAGTACAGGACAAACAGACCAAGTTTTCTGGCATTAGACAAATGGGACTCAGTGCACATACAGGGAGAAAACACACTGAGTAAGAAAGCCTGGCTGCAACCTACTTACTCCCTCAAGCAGAACTGAACTCTCAAGTTAGAGCCAAAAATTACTGAAAATACCTCAGAAATAGAAATAACTCTACTGTGTTTCTTCCACTGAATGGTTTGATAGAAATCTACTCTTCCTGTCTTTGAAGATACTGTCAACCTTTTCTCAATATAAAGCTTCATTTTTTTAAATGCTATGGAGAAAAAGAAATTTATGTGGCTACAAAGCAAAACCAAAAATCTCCTGCTTCCGTAAGAGATGTTTCCCAAATTTTTATGGAGCAAACTTTCTTAGTTTGTCTATTTTTCAGCCTGTCAACACATCCTTTGTGTTCTAATTGTGCCATCTGTAGTTCTGGGATTTTGCAGTTGTCAGTATTCCAAAGACTGATTTTGGCAATTAATTTCAAAAATACAAGTACGCTTTAATATGTAAACTTAGGACAAACACAGCTGAAGGGGAGGGAATGCTTGGAATAAATTATATCTAGGAATTTCTCCTAAAAGAAAATCACCTTTCAGGTTTTCTTGTTTTTCTAAAAAACATGTTAATGGGCAGTGTTTGTTTTTAAGTATGTCAAGATAAATTCAACATAGTGAAACTATAAGCCAGGAATGTAAATTACTCTTTCCATTGTAGATCAAAATGTGAGGGCTGCTATGGATGGCTGTGAACAGTGTCCTGCTCATATTGGTTGTGGTGTGGCCATTGTACTCCCTTCTCATTTAGTCCAGCTCTAGAAAATGTTAGCGGATCCCAGTAGGAAGCATGAAGACACTGCCTGGCTTTTGAAAGCTTTCAACACCTGTATGAGAGGCCAACAGGGCAAGCTGCAGCTTCTGATGCTGAAGACCACTGCACCACCATTCCAAAGCTCAATGTACCCTGTTTATTGGCTTTTGCTTCTGGTTCTCAGAATTAACTGTCCAAGGTAGACGATTTCTCAAAACTGAGGTTTCTTCCTAACATCAAACCTAGTAACAGAATTAGGGAGCTTTTCAGAACCTACTTTGAAGCCAGAGGAGGGACTCCTTCAGTGCCAGAGCCAATTTAGTCATGTCCAAAAGTTAAGCTCTGGACTTAATTGTGATGGCAGCTGAGCATTTCTTTTCACTCTCAGAATCTCATATTTTTCAAACACTGCCTTTACACAAGGAACCCTGCTCATGAATGCATGTTTGTCAGATGCTCCTCTGTGCATGTGCAGCTGGGAAGTCACATTTTCTACACGTCTTCTAATACCCAGGCTTTTTCACTCCAACTTCAGATGACAATAAGAATCTTTTCATAGCTGGAATATATCATTCCTCCTTTTCAGTGCCAAATTGTGCCACTGGCAAATATCCAGGACTGATATATAAGGTACATCAATTCCCCAACCACTTCATCTCACACCCACCCTAAATGCTTCAAGGTAGAAATCAGATGAAAACTCACTGTTCTTATTTGTGTGTGTATAAATGCAAAATGGTACTAATGACTGTCCCACTCAGAAGACAGAGGTCTTCTCTTGCACCAGGAATTCCATTCACTCAAGTTCCAGTATCTCAAGCTGTGATTTTGAAAGCCTAAACTCTCCTGCTGTTCTAGCTAGGGAACTCTGGAATTCCATTAGACATTTTCTGCTTTTTCATAAATAATATTTTCAAGCAATTCTGGGACTGACTAGAGAAGATCTGAAAATATAAGATATGTTGGAATTAACTCTTCATCTTTAGTGTGAAGATTTAGTAAACATCTTTTGCCTGTAACTTGGTTCTTTCATCGTATTTTGATGTGCTTAAAAATTTGGGACTCTTATTTGCATGAAACCAACTATTGGCATAGTGCTGTTATTGAACCAACATGGCCTGAGATGGGAAAGATTTCTTTGGTCATCTGTTTTTTCTCATTGCCAAGGAAGGATTAGTCTTCATTATTGCCTATTTGGCTAATGTTTTGGTCTGTTTGGTTTTCTTCCTGGCAGGCCGTAAGTTTTGAGACTTTTTCCTGGGAGGCGATTATTCAGGGTAATAAAGCTGTAAAATTAAATAAAAACCTTTCCATTTTGAAACATTATGTTTCTCATGGATGTTCATATGCCTATTAGTTTAAGCTGCAAGTTCTTAGGTTTTTGTTTTATTGCCTTCTTTTTGAAGTGCATTTACGTATAAAATATAGCAAGTAACCAGCTGTCCCACAGTGTGGGTGCTGCAGGTCCTGCCTCATCAATCTGGGCATCACTTTGTGAGCTGAAATGAGAGCTGCACCAGGACCCTAGAGGCTTGTGCTAATCTCACAGAATTATCATTGCCTGGAAGAACAAACTAATGGTTCAGAGCCAGCTCACCAGGTCACCATTTCAAGCTCAGTCAGAAAGGCTGCATGTATTAACACCTGACAGCGTGTTGGCAAGTGGATCCTCTACAAAATGAGCTGATGGACTCAGGCCACTCCAGAGAGGTGCTTTGCATGATAGAAAAATGTCCTCAAATAGCCTGAACCAGCACAAAAACACACACAAACCTAGCTAGCTGCAGAATACATTTTGCCAGTCAGACATGCCCCCCCAAAATGCTGTTTTCCTACACAAAAAACTAAAATCTAAAACATGCTGATAGCCACTTTCTCATTACAGACCAGCAAACTCAAAGCAAGGTGACAAAAAATATGAAGACAGGGAATCATCCAAAGAAGAGAAAGAGCCTGGGAACTCAGACAATCACTGCTGCTTTTCAACTTAGCCACTTCAGAATTACAGTTTCTAACAAAAACTGGAATAGAGAACCCAAGTGTAAATCCCTTAGATAAAAATGAACCTTTCAATGGCTTTCATGGAATTTTCTTACAGTCTGCATTCATACAGTCAGGGAGTCAGGGATGGGCTATGCAGAAGGACCTTTGTTTCTCCTCTCCCATGTGTTTGCTTGTTACAGACTGGGGTAACACATTGCAACTTCTCTCCAATCACCCAGCAGAAGCAGAGAACTGAGAAAAGTTGTGGCATTGCTCAGTAGGAAGGATCAGCTCATGGTTCCTCTAGTCACAGCCCTGAGCCACTGACCTGTGAGATGCCAAGGGCACCTTACTTGCACATATCAGCACTGCTTTAGGTCCATGGGTGTATTAGCCTAATGCTGACATTAGATATCTAAATCTGTAACAGGTACCTTGTCAGATCACCTATTGCATCCTATAAGGGCAGAGATTAATCTTGAGTATGTTCTGTGTTTCCAGAACTTTCAAAGATGGGACTCCCATTCAGTTCTTTGTCTTTTGGTATTGCACATGTAACTGTAAGGTGAGATCCCAAAAGAAAGTAGCAATTGCATCTGCTGCCAAGCCTGCATTCTTTTTTTAGGAAATTAATCATTTCAGTCACTGTTCTTAATGCAGCTTCTCATCATCTTCGTCCTTTGAATAAACTGTACATACTACTTCCAGAAGGGGTCTGCCATGTTCTTGTCTTAACAGACCCTGAGGCAGACAGAAGGTTGGGGCACTCCTGGTAAGATGAGGATGAACTTTCTAATACCTGCCTCATCAAATGCTGTTTCTCTATAGTCTTGATAGGGACGATAAAATTCATAAAAATTGAGTCATTTGAAGCAGTGATGTCTAGTCTAAAATAAATGAAACATTTAAGTAAAGGAATAGCCAAAGGTTAGAGCAAAGAAACTGGGTGTTCTGGTGTTGTGCCATACATGAACAGTGCTCCTCCAAATATCCCCAAGCTCCCCAGACTAAGGGTACTTAGCACTTAAATAGACCACTCAGTACATTGAAGGAACAGCCTCTAAATGNCAAAAAGTGGGCAGGCATGGAAGTTCGGGAGATGATTTAGTGGTTAAGGTCTTGTTGGACTGAGGGTTGGACTTGGTGATCTTGAAGTTCTTTTCCAACCATGATGATTCTGTGATTCTATGCTTCATAGCACAACTGATGTCTCAGATTATACACACAGAGATTATAAACTCTTCAAGTCAAGTCCTT
>JAAWXA010000056.1:218125-517900 GCA_038090715.1 Florisuga fusca
GTTCATATGCCTATTAGTTTAAGCTGCAAGTTCTTAGGTTTTTGTTTTATTGCCTTCTTTTTGAAGTGCATTTACGTATAAAATATAGCAAGTAACCAGCTGTCCCACAGTGTGGGTGCTGCAGGTCCTGCCTCATCAATCTGGGCATCACTTTGTGAGCTGAAATGAGAGCTGCACCAGGACCCTAGAGGCTTGTGCTAATCTCACAGAATTATCATTGCCTGGAAGAACAAACTAATGGTTCAGAGCCAGCTCACCAGGTCACCATTTCAAGCTCAGTCAGAAAGGCTGCATGTATTAACACCTGACAGCGTGTTGGCAAGTGGATCCTCTACAAAATGAGCTGATGGACTCAGGCCACTCCAGAGAGGTGCTTTGCATGATAGAAAAATGTCCTCAAATAGCCTGAACCAGCACAAAAACACACACAAACCTAGCTAGCTGCAGAATACATTTTGCCAGCCAGACATGCCCCCCCAAAATGCTGTTTTCCTACACAAAAAACTAAAATCTAAAACATGCTGATAGCCACTTTCTCATTACAGACCAGCAAACTCAAAGCAAGGTGACAAAAAATATGAAGACAGGGAATCATCCAAAGAAGAGAAAGAGCCTGGGAACTCAGACAATCACTGCTGCTTTTCAACTTAGCCACTTCAGAATTACAGTTTCTAACAAAAACTGGAATAGAGAACTTAAGTGTAAATCCCTTAGATAAAAATGAACCAAATAAAAATGGCTTTTGTGGAATTTTCTTACAGTCTGTATTCATACAGTCAGGGAGTCAGGGATGGGTTATGCAGAAGGACCTTTTCTTCTCCTCTCCCACGTGTTTCCTTGTTACAGACTGGGGCAACACATTGCAACTTCTCTCCAATCACCCAGCAGAAGCAGAGAACTGAGAAAAGTTGTGGCATTGCTCAGTAGGAAGGATCAGCTCATGGTTCCTCTAGTCACAGCCCTGAGCCACTGACCTGTTCTGTGTTTCCAGAACTTTCAAAGATGGGACTCCCATACAGTTCTTTGTCTTTTGGTATTGCACATGTAACTGTAAGGTGAGATCCCAAAAGAAAGTAGCAATTGCATCTGCTGCCAAGACTGCATTCTTTTTTTAGGAAATTAATCATTTCAGTCACTGTTCTTAATGCAGCTTCTCATCATCTTCGTCCTTTGAATAAACTGTACATACTACTTCCAGAAGGGGTCTGCCATGTTCTTGTCTTAACAGACCCTGAGGCAGACAGAAGGTTGGGGCACTCCTGGTAAGATGAGGATGAACTTTCTAACACCTGCCTCATCAAATGCTGTTTCTCTATAGTCTTGATAGGGAAGATAAAATTCATAAAAATTGAGTCATTTGAAGCAGTGATGTCTAGTCTAAAATAAATGAAACATTTAAGTAAAGGAATAGCCAAAGGTTAGAGCAAAGAAACTGGGTGTTCTGGTGTTGTGCCATACATGAACAGTGCTCCTCCAAATATCCCCAAGCTCCCCAGACTAAGGGTACTTAGCACTTAAATAGACCACTCAGTACATTGAAGGAACAGCCTCTAAATGTGGTCTAAAAGGATTCTATTTTTTAAATGCAGATTTCTGAAAAGGTGTGAATTTCTTTGTCAACAAATAGCATGAATATTAATATTCATATATTCACTTATTAAGCAGTCACAGGTGAATCAAGATGGTTCTCTTCAGACAAGGATGTTTAATCAAGTTTTTTACTCTGATTTATTAATTAGGTTCCACCAAAGCAAAGAAGCTCAAATAGCAGCACGGAGATCTGAATGAGTCAGTTCTGTAAAGATCAAGTATTGTGATTTTATTTTTTCCCTGATGACAGTTTTTTATCTGGTTGGCTAAGTTAGCTTCCTAACACTAGTAAAAACAAGGGAACATCTGCAGTGTGTATGACTTCAGGTCCTTACAGGAAACTTTTGAGTTTTCCTCATTACTATCTGATATGCCAAATTATGTGAAAATTAATAATCACAGAATCATAGAATTTTCAGGGTTGGAAGGGACCTTTAAGATCATCTAGTTCCAACCCCCCTGCCATGGGCAAGGACACTTCCCTCTAGATCAGGTTGCTCAGAGTCCTGTCCAGGCTGGCCTTAAAATCCTCCAGGGTTGGGGCTTCTACTCATCACTTTTCACCACCCTCATGATGAAAATTTTTTTCTTACTTTCCAATCTAAATATATCCTCCTCCTTTAGTTTGAAATCATTCCCCCCAGTCCTATCACCACCTGACATCCTAAAAATTCCCTCACCATCTTTCTTGTAGGCCCCCTTCAGAAACTGGAAGTTTGCAATAAGGTCTCCTCAGAGCCTTCTCCTCTCCAGACTGAATAACTCTCTCAGTCTGTCCTCATAGGAGAGATGCTCCAGCCCTATGATCATCCTCTTGACCCTTCTCTGGACACACTTCAGCACATCCATGTCTTTCTTATAATAGGGGTCCAGAACTGGACACAGTACTCCAGGTGGAGTCTCATAAGATAAGAGTGGAGGGAATCACTTCCCTCCATCTGCTGGCCACACTTCTCTTGATGCAGCCAAGGATATGGTCAGTTTTCTGATGCCTTAGCTGAATATTCAGTGAAAAAAAAAAAAAAATCAAATCTCGTGTGAATATTGAATCAAATAGATGAAGTGCAAAGTATAATAGTAAATGTCAAGTGAGGTGCTGCATTTGCTGTCACAGGATCCTACAGGAATGTATCTCTGTGTGTTTCAAACATGTATGTAAATAAAGCAAATCCTTGTGATAATGTTTATGCTTTACAGTATTTTGGCACCAGGAACAATTTTGCTGTAAGCAATTTTCTGGGCTCTTTTCCCTTATTTTTTAAATCACTGAAATGGTAGCTTTTGATCCATATAAGCTTTGCAGCATGGTTTTGAAAACTGAAGATCAGAGAAGAATTTTTGCATGGGTATATAAACAAATTGTCAGATGTAGAGTATGTCTGAGAGCAGTTTGCCCAAATAAAGCTTTTGCAACCTCATTTTTTGCTATGTACAAGAGAGTTTAAATGCCCCAAACCCAGTTCTGAAAATGCATATGTCATGTATGATGCCAAGTGGAATTTAGGAGTCTGAACTAAGAAAAGCTGCTTAGAGTTGCTGCTTTCAACCACCCTGGAGATCCCCAAGATAAAATCCCAGCTCTCAAGGTTTGAAGTGCTGTCTAAGATGGTCTCAAGATGACAGATGGCTTAGGGGAGTGGTTCTGTCCTCCACTGGGGTTCTGGCCCATACAGAAGGGTGCTTCCTACCCAGAGGCTTGAGCAGTCACATAAGAATGGTTGGGCCATACCTACCTAACACTAGAAGGAGGTACTCACAGAATATGGCTAAAAGGGTTTGGTGTTATGCCCCTCATATAAAGTGCTCACTAAGAGTTACAAAGACAATTCTCTGGGATAATTTTCTTTCTTAACTCTACCTTCTGAGGAAAGTGCTTGCACCTTGTGGTCCTGCCCCCTTTTCCAGGAATTGCTTCCCTTTGGGCATGGTACCAGGAGCTGAAACTGAGCCTGAAAGCTCTCTGCTCTCACCAGAATGGAAAAGCAGGTTAAGCATCAGGAGAGGGACTAGGACACATAAAATGTGCTAGAGACATGGCCATATTTGTAATCTGCTTGATCTGAAACCTTATGTTTAATCCATGTAGACCTTTGAAGTCTTGATGTCACTCCAGGTAAAATGCTAGAAATGCATCACCAAAGTACAGCATAGGCTGCTGGGTTTTTTTTCTTTACCATGTGCCCAGTTTTTTTGCTTTTCTTTTTCTTCAATAGCAGCTTTGTCCCTGTACAGAACCATTAGAGACCATTGCATGAATTCCCAGAGGAAACTCTGATGTAGATTGCTAAGAGGACAAGGAGTTTAAGCCCTCTTGCCTTCAGAGGATGGAAAGCACTTTGTTTCACCTGGTTTAGTCATATGCAGGAAGAAGGTTTGAGAAAAGTCAAGTCTTGATTCTCAGATCAAGAGAGATTTTAGAGTGTGAGCTCTATGGAGAGGGGTATGATGCACCTGGAGAGGGAGAGAAAAATGGCCTCCAGGTCTTTACCTTTGATATCTACAGTTTTGATATTTTCTTCCTCTCTTCTGTGTCACAGAAAATCCTCTGTTCTGTAGCAGTCCTGAAAAGTCTTTCTTTTGTCCATTGCTCATGCTTAAGCTATTGAAGAAGAAAAAAGAGGTCTTGATCTATGAGGTTTGAGAACAACCAAGCTGGATGCATCAGGTTTAATAGAAAGATTTAATGAAAAATGAAGAGGGATAATTCTATTGACTTCACTGGGCATCGGATCAGACCTGATGTGAAATAATGAACTGGGATTTCCAGAATAAATTATCCTACTATTTTTTCCATAATTTTTTCAGAATTTCAAGAGCAATTATGGAAGGTGACCCAGAAAGCCTAGAAAAGAATATCATTGTGTGAGAAAATATAAAACTGAAGAAAATCCATCAGTTGAGTATGGTTTAATTAGATGAAACCCAAGATGTATTGACAATGATTTAAAAAATACTGTTCACACTGGGGGAGGAGAAGGTGATTTACAAACCTATTGTTTGCAAATGAAGGAAAAAAAAAAAAAGCATGTAAGCAAAGCTTTGTGCTGCATCCAAAAGCTTGCAAGCAAACAAGATTTTGGTTAGAAATCACAATACTGAGATAAAATTTATATTTTAAAAATAAAACACTGTTAGAGGAGGCTGAAAATTAAACATTTATTATTTACTAATGAGAATGTTAGACCTGTTAAATATTAAAGAGCAAAAAGAAGTTTGGAAACAAAACAGATCTTAGTCTTATAAGAGAGGAAATATCTGTAAAAATAAATCAGTATTATTATATGATCCAGGAACTGGGATATAATTTCATGAAAGAAAATGGCATATAATTAGTAGAATATAGTAGGAAGTTTAATTACACAGGACTACAGTGACTCTCCTCCATGGAAAGTAAAATTACTGGTTTGATTTATGAAAGGAATATAGGAACTTTTCTGAATATCCTGGGCTTATCAACAAAAACAGCTAGGGAATTATTTTAAAAGAAAGATACTCCTCTCAGGAATATATATTCTAATTTTAAGGCCTGGTTGTTCCTGAAATATAAAAAGACATTGAGAAAAGCAAGGGAGATGTATCAAAAAAATTGAAGTTTATTTTTGAAATTGAGTTTGTTAATGAAAGTTCATGGCATCTGTATGAATAACTGACTCCTAAGACATTTGCCATTGTTCAGCCTGGAAAAGAGAAGGCTCTGGGTACGACTTATTGGTGCCTTCCAGTACCTGAGGGAGCTACAGGAAAGCTGGGGAGGGACTTTTTACAAGGGCATGTAGTGATGGGACAAGTGATGGCTTTAAACTGGAAAAGGATAGATTTAGGTTAGATATTAGGAAGAAATTCTTCACTGTGAGGGTGCTAAGACACTGGCACAGGTTACCCAGGAAAGACCCATTCCTGGAAGTGTTCAAGACCAGGGTGTATGGGACTTGGAGCAAGCTGGTCTAGTGGAGGGGGGGGTTGGAACTGGATGACCACTGAAGTTCCTTCCAACCCAAACCATACTTTGATTCCCTCTGCCACAGGAAGCCCCACTGTACAATCAAACCTCTCTCAAGTGTACTCAGCATATAGGACAACAGTTTAAAGTGTTCATAAAATTAATTCTACTGAAAAGATGCCCTTTTGGTAGAACCAGCACCTCTGTGATAGTGAGGTTTCACTTGCCTTTTTCAGATCAAATAGCCAGAACTTTTTAAGAAAAGAATAGTCTTCATGACTCAGATATCTCAGTGCAATTAACATCTGAGAGGCCTTTTTTCAATACCATATTTCCACCATGGAGAAATTTTAGTATGCTAGTATTTTAGTATGTTAAGAATTTCTGCCCACATTCTGGAGGGGAAGGAGGTCAGACCTCGATGACTTTTAAAAAATTATGACAAAAAATGGCTTTTAAGGTTGCAACCAGTGGCAGCTGAAATGAAGATGTGAAGCCACACCTGGACTGTCTCCCTTAACTTCCCAGTATACATTAGAAAGTGGCTTTTTATCCCTATATTTCTAGGGAAGAAAGGTCTCTGGCAGAGGCAGAAAAGGACTGAATGAAAGTAATTGAGAAAGAGAGGGAGGTGAAAGGGAGGGAGGAGCAAAAGAGGAAAAGTGAACAGGAGGTCTGCAGGAAAACAGCTCAGCTCAAGGAAATTTCCACAGAGATCTTTAGGCTCCCTCCACTGTGATGGGCAGTGCTTTGTTTCTCCCCTGAGCCATACATCAGTGGACTGCCAACACACGATTTTCAAACTTTCAACTTTCTGGCAGCATATGTTTTGTTCCCGTTAATTTTTCTGACTAGCAGCCTGCAAACGCAGTGATGCTCATGTTCTCAGTGGGATTATCAGCTTCCTGCTTCCAATCCATTAAGCATGGTCTGTGGCAATGTGAGCACCACATCTTGTTATATAAATACGTGTAATCTGTCAAACAATTCAGAAAAGTAGAACTCTTCAAAGTTTGTGTAACCAACTTATAAACTCTTCACTTTGTGGAACATGCACGAGAGAAAAGTTAACCAAAAGCACACTATAAATGAAGTATGAATCAAAGCAGACATGAATTTACAAAAACACACAACCCTTCCTTTCTCCCAAAGCAGAGATGGGGATTATACTTTGAAGCAGTAGAGCATCCAAGAGTATGTTGTGGATTAAGGTGCTGGATCTAAAGTATTGCAATGAACTTTCTTTGGGATACAGAAGATTCAGGAAATTTTCATTATTGATCTCCCAAAAGCTTGTCTGAAAGAAAAACAGCAGCCAATAGCTAATTTGACATTTGCTTAATTTTATTTTTTTTTTTTTCCCCCTGTAAAATTAATACATGTGAAATGTGACAGACATCAAGGGCTGGAGATGGCAGCTCTATTTGGACAGTTAAATGCTGTACCATGTGTGTCTGTGCCAGGCAAGGACAGACTGTTATGGCTATTGCAGGGAAAAATAGATCATTTTAGGATCCTCTCCTACAAATCAAGTAGGAAAGCCCTTTTCAGAAAAGAAGTCACACCTTGAGGTAGCACATACGTATACTACTGTCTTTATATGAAAATGTAAAAGCAAACTCGTGGTGACACATTCTGGGAAAAAAAAAAAAAAACCAACTCTTCTCCTTCCCAGATGAATTATCTAATTCATAGCTTTGTGGTCCCAAAAGTTTCAGACCAAAGCATCTGAAATCTTGAGATGCCTGGCAGATCAATGCTCACTCCAGCAGGTTTTTAACTGCAGATGCCTTGAAGCCAGTACTGTTTCACAGAGCATCTTGAGAAGGTCTCACTTGTCACAGCCATCACTGCTGGTAACCTCTGTAGCATCAAAAGAACTGACCCTGGACAGACACTTTCCATGCTTCTCCATTCACAGACAACCACTAATACCCACCATAGTTCTTGAGAATGGGGCCCCCCACCCTATCTGCTTCTCCTGCACACCCAAAGCCTTAATCTTTCCATCCAGTCACAGATGTGTTATTACAAAAGACTGAGAGCCATGCTTCCAATCTTGTTTCATACAAACACAAGCACAAAACAGAACAACATTGTAAAGCTGACATTTTGTAATACATAGCAAGTGCATGTCTGTTGCCTGCTCCAAGGATTTTGCTGTCCAAGTGTCACACTTGAGATCTAAGGATGACACCAGTGATATAAAGGTGAGACAGAAAACATCTACGTAATATGTTTTCTTTAGGCTGTAGAACAGCAAGATAAGAATTATAATACCACTATCTAAAAATGTCAGTATTTCTGTATATAATATATTTTATGTATATATTTATTTTAAATTGGGAAATGTATCTGAAAACCAGATTTTCTGGAGCCTAAATAAAGTAAAAGAATCATCAGGTTTACTAGCATGGCCCAAAAGTCATTAATATCACCTCCAATAAACTGTGAAGCAATCAGATACCTGTATGGCAAAGTTACTTGATGAGTTTTTCATGAAGCTGCAATGAGAAAAAGTTAGAGAAATTAGTCATGAGATAAAAGCTCAAAAGATAAGCTGCATACCCAGGAGGTAACACTAATCAAAGTCTGATAATCATCAATTTCATTCTGCAAAGTCTAAATTATTCCCAAGTCCATGTCAGCCCTGCAGCCTCTGCTGAGAATCTCTCAGAACTGAAATCCTCATGGAAAGCAGGATTACCCAGGGTCTGATTTTGCCATCCTTGTTGCTGATTTCGTGGCACTGTTTGTGAAGTAAGGTGCTGGGGTGAACGGGCTATTTATGCTGCTTGTTTTAAGATAAAAGAACATCTGAAAGAGACTCAGGCATAATTTTGGGTTAAGGTTGTGTGTATGTACCATGGAAACAGCACTAAAACTCATCTTCAGCAGGCAATCTCATCTTTATGGAAACTGCTCCAAGGCATCTTTCTACAATTCAAGTTGTAATTTTTTTTGATCTTTATTTTCTTCTTCCCTAGAATGGATTGCCATAGCCAGACATACCTGTTAAAATATACTGAGAAAAATGCAACTTGAATAAGGACACTTGTCTCTCTGATTGCAATGCTGGTAGGACAACACACAGAAAAATGCTGATTCTCCCGATTCTCCCAGTTATTCAAAATGATTCAAGGCACTGTCAATGACAAACTATTGAGCTTGGCCTTAAAATTAGATGAAAAGAAGAAACTTCCTCACAAATCTTGCTCCACGATATTATTTTTCAAGCTATGGGAGGTACAGTTTTGCCACAAGCAGCATAAATATGATTGGATAATTTTCTGTATGGAGGTTATACATGATGATAAAATTTGTTTTTAAAGCCTCAGCACCAATTGGTTTTAACTATTCATCTTGAAACTAAAAAAGAAAATCCAATTCATAGAATCATAGAATCGGCTGGGTTGGAAGGGACCTCAGAGATCAAGTCCAACCCTTGATCCACTACCTCTGCAGTTACCAGCCCATGGCACTGAGTGCCACATCCAGTCTCTTTTTAAATATCTCCAGGGACAGAGAATCCACTACTTCCTGGGGCAGCCCATTCCAATGCCTGATCACCCTCTCCGAAAAGAAATTCTTTCTAACATCCAACCTAATCCTCCCCTGGCACAACTTAAGACCATGCCCTCTTGTCTTGCTGAGAGGTGCCTGGGAAAAGAGACCAACCCCCACCTGGCTCCAACCTCCTTTCAGGGAGTTGTAGAGAGTAATGAGGTCTCCCCTGAGCCTCCTCTTCTCCAGGCTGAACAGCCCCAGCTCCTTCAATTGCATCACAATTTAGTGGCTGCAAAAATCTTTCACAATAATTCATAGATTGTCAGAGTTGAGGACTGTTTGACCAGGGAGTTTGACCTTATCAGGCTGTTAAGCACCTCTCACTCTTTCATGTTTATTCTGATCTCAGGAAGTTGCCTACTAAAAATTTCCCAGAAAATTCCCATTCTTCCAATTGGAAAATCTTTGTGATCTGCTCCAGTGTCTGACTGGCCTGGACAACCAGAGTTTATTTTCACTGTGGATTTACTTGACATAATTTCCCAGCTATTACACTACCCGAGGGGAACCAAAATTAAATTATCCTCTGTATATGATGGAGGTATAAATATTATATAAATATAAATATATGCCCCCACTCTGTCACTCTGAAAATGGAAACATGAATCCAATATTCCATGTGTTTAGAAAAATGCCTCACCCAGAGGACACTATCCAGAGAAGGTGACCCAGTACTCCCTATTCAGTCTGGTTTTATGTGTACATCCACCTAAAAATGGCATAAAAATTTCTTTAATTACTGTGACATTGTTTAGACCAAGTGTCTGGGTTTCTAATCCAAAAGTACTGGTCTGAGACCATGTCAGGAAGTTTCTGTAGCCCTTACCTAAATTTTAATATCAGAGCCACATACAGACTGAAGTGCAAAGGTGCCCAAGAGAGCATCTTTGCCGTCCTTGCTGGAGAGCATGCAGGAAAATGCTCAAGGGCCACCTACAAGCAGTGACAACTTGTTTTGGGGACAGAAACAGGTCTTTCTTCTGGGAGGTGGTCCCTCCCTCTCTTGTGAAAGTTTAAAGATGTTTTTAGACCATCTGTGGCAGCAGCCCTTCAAGGGAAACATCACTGTAAAATCTTCCCCAAGGTAGCACAGTAGCCACTACCACACAAGTGATGGGCAGACAAGCCAAGGTGAAGGCATGAAGTGTGAAAAAACATCTCTCCAAACCAACACAAGATGAGAGCAAACCTCAGCCAGGACCCTGAGATCGACTGGGCCTCACTTTAAGTCTGCTGATTTCAATTAGTACCCTGGAACTAATTTCTCCTCTGATCTCCAGTGCACCTGAGCCGCCTTGCTGGTTTACTGGTCCTCTCTCTTCAGACTGTAATTTTTTCTGGCTATGAGCCAGAGGGAGCATTAAGCACCTGAATTTCCAAATTTAATTATAGTGTTTAAATAATGATACACAGCATTGATTCCATTTAATCACAATGGCACAAACCAGCTTTAAGTATTCAGCACCCGGGTCACTCCCTGTCTCCCCGCTCTCTGTTTAATCGCCTTCTGTCAATTAGAAAAATCCCTAAGAGGCTGCTCTGCCTTATACCATTAGAGAAACCAGATTCCCCAGGCGTTACAGCAGCTTTTATTTAGTGTTTTATATTCTGAAGAGAAAGCATTGCTTGAAACTAAGTAGATGGTATATTTGAATCAATACATTGTGCACCCTCAGCTCACTCTCAGGCTGTTTGGGTACTGGCACAGTCTGACCTGAGCTTATAATTGGTGCATTTATAAACTCCTTTTATTGGTCTGACTTCCCAAAAGGAGTCTAAAATGGGGATATGTGATTTTTTGCAGAGAAATTAATGTCTAGAGAGTTCAGATCATGTCTGATGTAATGTGGTCACGTGTTTCATCACCCCAGGGGAGAGCCCCACCTGAAGTGCCCATTCCCAAGTGCATTGCACCCACAGAGCACCAGGATAGTGCCTGGAGGTGTCTTCTGTGGGTGGCTGGTGAGGTGCTCTTGGTGCCCAGGTCCTGCATGAGCTGAGAGCTGCCCATTCTCTGCTTTCCAGGCATTTCCATCAGATCCCAGAGCTACAAACAACAGCAATGCTACAGCACACCTAACCCACAGAGCTTGGAGCTTTCTGGTTTAATGAGGCTAAGCAGGATGTTTGTTACCACACTCATGCTTTCCCCTAAGGCTCCAGCCAGATGAAATTCACTTGTTCTTGTCACGTTTCTTTACAGCATCTGCAAATTCACCCCTCCCTCTCTACCCTGGGACCAAATGACACTGCATGCAGGCCCTCTCTTCATTCTTCCTCCTCATCTCTGATTGATGCTTCTATGTACTCACGGGTAATGGGCATCCACATAAAGGGTATTTCTCTACCCTACCTTTCTCTTCACTGCAGTTGGCATCTTGCCTTCTGTGCCTTGCCAGTGTTCATACACCCAGGGAAGCAGAAGAATCCTTTTTCAGGCCTGAATAGCACCTCAGAAAGCTTGGTGCCCCTGAGGTTCATGGCAAAGATCTCTTTGATATGGACACAAGAGAGTTGTAGTTGTATGTTCTCCGTGTGCCAGTACTGACAAGGAGAAACTGGGAGGAACAGGAAATGTGGAGACTAGGAGGAGAAGGCAGATATAAATATATTTAAATGTATGGCTTTCTCTCTTGGGCCTGAAACAACAGGATTTCTAGCCCAAGTTTCCCATCCTGACTTGATAGAACAGTGGCATTCTTGTTCTGTGGCACATTTGTACAGCCACTCTTCTAGGGGAAGCTAGTTTTGCAGCTTCCTTGAACTGATTAAGAGCAGCTTTACATTAATACCAGTGTTTTCTTATCAGCTCTGAATGCTGATTTGCTGTGCTGGTGCAGCAGAGGTCCCAACAACTTATGCAGCAGTGGTGAAGATACAAATCCCCATCTCCAGCTGCAGCTGAGAAACATCCCATCCCCTGGTACCATGGCTGGCCTCACCAGACCAGCAGAAGACAGGTCTCTCCCTTCATCCTTTGTGGTTTCTAGTAATATGACAGCCAGGCTGGTCAGCCCATTGCAGGATTTGTTGCACCCACCTGAAAAATGTTTTTCCTCCCTACTTACTATTCTTTCCACCACCTGTGAGCATTCACTGATGCAGATCTTCACAGTCCATCAGGTGTGCTTGTCTCCCCCACCACAGAGAGATCTGCTCTCTGCAAACACCTTTTCTTTCTGTCCTTACTACTTCCAAGAACAATTGCCATATTTCTGAGCAATCTCTATGACTAGGATGTCTCCCATCACTCAGGGAATGTGCCATCAAGCTGCAGACTGCTTAAGATTTCATTGGCTTTCCACACAACCACCCTTCCTGATTTTATATAATCTTTGCAAACATCTCTAAATTTGCTCTTAGCCTTAATGGTTCCCAATGTTTTCTTCTACCTAGCAAGTGCCCTGTGCTGCCTTTGACTCAGTGGTAGCAGCAGAGCTGTTTGGATGTGGACATGTTCCCTTGTTGGGAAGTTTCACTCCCCACATGGGGGCAAGGAAATTCCTGTTAGATAAAACTCTTCATTTTTTCTGTTGAAAATGCCTTAACAGACCCTCTCTGACTGTGCATAGTTTTATCAGTCTGCTGTGGGTTATTCAACTGCCTCTATCCTTTTTCCTGAATTTCTCAGTTCTCTAAGACACCGTTTACTCCAATTATAGCTTAATCTCTCTGATGAGGCAGGTCTTCCTTAGATCTACCTTTTTCAGTCCATCACATCTTCAGTGCAGCTCTGGAATAATCCATGGGGTCAAAGGGCTGAAATCAGGTGTAAATTTCATATGCCACATTGTACCTTAATAGTAAAAAATGCCTCCTTCTTGATGTGATATTTTCTTACTCTGAACCTGAACTCCAATCCTCCTTTTTACTGTTTGGTTGCTGGTTTTCACAGCAGAAAGATTCAGAGGCAGAAAAGTAGTTTGCAAGATGATTTTTTTCTGTGTAACTATTTATAGTTGCAAAGATACTTTAATTCTAAAAATAACTATTAATAGAAAAGTTGTGGGGAAAGCCATAATCTCATCTTGCTTCATAGCCTTGTGCACCTCCTTATGCACTTCCTTCCTAAGGACAACAACCCTTTCTTTTTTTTTTAATGTTGTTACTATAGCCTCTATTGTTTTCATCAGTAAAGACCTTTAAGATTAGGTCCAGTTGCTGAAGAATCACACTGAAAAAAAAAACAACCCACACTTCACTACTAAACCAGGTCTGTAAGCACCACATCTACACATGTTTTAAATACCTCCAGGGATAGTGACTCAACCACCTCACAGGGATATTGACTCAACCACCTCACTGGGTAGCCTCTTCCAGTGACTGACAATCCTTTCTATGAAGAAATTATTCCTAATGTCCAATCTAAACCTCTCCTGGTGCAATAGCTTCATACTAAAGCTGTCATTCTTCTTACACAATTGCTTTCTGAACAGAGGAGGTGTAAAATGTTCCCATTTCTCTTGAGGGCATTTTATATTCACTTACCACCCAGCTGGAAATGGTGACACCAGGAGCACTGGCTGGAGAACCCAGGGTGAATGCCCACTCCTCCTTCCACTTCCCAGGGCAGCTCTCCAACCTGAATTGATGGAAGGCTGCCACAAGGAGCCCGGGGTGTGAACAATCTCTTCATCTCAATGGAGCCTTGAATCTTAAGATTGATGTAGGTGGAGGAAAAAACTTTTCCCAAAAGGCTTAGGCATGCTCACATCATTTGTAAGTGCAATTACTGTAATGGTATGCTCCACTCGGGATAATGTAATTTGCATCAGCAAGTGGTCTATATTTAGTTTAAAGACAGGATATTTATTGAGTGTAATATGAGTCTCAGACTTTCCAGACATAGACTACAGACCATGGCTGTGGTTTGATATCTCTGCCTTACACATTCTGTTTGGGCAAATGAAAAAAATCACAGGGCTCCAATTCCACGGGCCAACCTTCAGCATGTATGAGTATGAGGCTGCATATTGCAGTTCTTCACAAGGTTTTTGCAGAAAAATTTCTCTAGAATATAAAATATAAATACCTCAGACTCATTTATTAGCTTTGAAAAATAGAAGGCACAGAAGACACAGCAAATGAAAACTGGAATATGTGCATACGTTCAAGGCCTCCAGAGAAGAAGGCATGGAGGACTGCTGGGAATCAAATGAGTTTCAGGAAAGATCTAATTTGTGCTCTTGGAAGGTGGGGAGGAAGATATAAATTGAGGAAACTTGAGTTTAACTCAGGGAAAATTATATTTTTCTACTTCCAACCCTCCTCTCTTTCCTCATAACTCCATATGCATTCATTCCCCCTGGCCTGTGAGATTATACATGTAATAGTAATTTGCATTATAGGTCACTTCCCCAGCTCTTTTCTCGTGCTGTGCCCTCTCGAAGTTTTGCTAGAGCAAAAACTTGCACACATGGACTCTGTATAAGCTTTATTTTGGAGAAATTTGCTCCTCTGCTGGTTACACAAAGGGTTTGCAACTGAGACAAAGGTGGGATTTAATCCTCTTTCATTTTTAAGGTGCTTTTACACTACAAAACTCACAAATGGATTTATTTCTAAACGCATGATGCTTTTTATTATTGTTATCTGTAATTCATTTTGTGGACAATCACAAATTTTGTATGATTTTTTATTAGATGGCCAGATAGAGCCCCTGTATTTTGTAGTGTGTTGACCCATCTTGCTAGAGTATCAGCAACACAGAAAGCCAGAATTAAAACAAAAGGCTGTGGAGGCTGAATTCATAAAATAAAATGAGGCAATAAACCAAAAAGACTTATTCTCAGCAGTTGGTTATTTCATTTCTGATGGCATAATTTCCCACAAAACAGCCAAAAAATATCAACAGAGGTAAATTTTTGCTACATAAGGTTTGTCAGATAATAAATACAAGTATTGCCGCCTTCTGTGGAGTTGTTGGCTTTATTTAAGAGACCTGGCAAAAAAATGTCCTTCTTGTAAAATATTTAAAACAGAAGCAATTTGCTACTGCAGAGAAACTAGTAATAATCATTTTGGTTTTCAGTTTTTTTCAGGGCATGCTGGTGGGTACTGAATTTTGTTTTAATTCAGTAACAAAAAATCCTTCATCTGGGAGGAGGAAAGTCCTGAGACCAGAGATGAAAAGGATTCTGCTGCATGGCTTTGACAAAGGCCATTGCAGTTTGTCCAAATGCAAAGTTGAAACCTAGATGCCTGGTTTTTATTGATTATTTGGTAGCAACACAGAGCACAACTTGTCTTTGGATCTAGATCTAATGCTCCTCAAATTCTGAATTCTTCAGAACAGAGTCTAAAACAAAACTCCATTTTTTGCTGCTGTGCCATAGAAAATGAGATTAAAAAATCTGAACTGCTTACTTCAATGTCTGTCTGACTGACAAGATTGGACAAAGATGCTTGCAGTGGTCTCACAGTATGCTGCTACATTTGGGTTTTTTCATTTCTGAAGCTTAGTCCACAGGTAAAATTGCTAGAAATATTATTGCGTATATAATGGAAAAAATTGCATTTTATGTGCACTTATGCTATGCAGGAACCCAAAATGTTTTAAATAGTGAGTAGAATTCACATAGAAGCTTCAAGGTAGACAGGCAAAGTCTGTTAAGTTGAAAACTGTAGTGGATAGCAGCTGGGACTGTGCAGCTCTTGCCTGCTTAACTGGGGGAACTGGAGAGCTCATGGAGAAAGAAGAGGAACTCACAAGCTGCTAGGTCCGAAAGCTTTTATGGTTTAATCAGACAAAACCAATCCCATCAACTGTTAATGGAATCTCAGCTTCTCTCTCCTGCAAAGGTGTCTTATTCTGCCCATGCCACTGAGCAGCTCAGTGTTTAAGCCCATGGGACCAGATGCCATCCACCCAAGGAGGGAGGTGGTGGAAGTGCTCACCAAGCTACTTCCCATCATCTTGGAGCAGTCCTGCCAACCTGGAGACCACAGCTGATTGGAAGCAAACGTGATGCCTGTCTACAAGAAGGGCTGGAAGGAGGATCCAGGGAACTTCAAGCCAGTCACTCTGACTTTGGTGCTGGGAAATGTTTAGGAGCTGATCACCCTGAGTGTAATCACATAATACGTGTAGAACAACAAGGCAATCAGGCCCAGTTAGTGTGGGTTTATGGAAGGCAAGTCTCTCCTAGTATCATCTCCTTCTATGACAAGCTGATCCAGTTAGTGGATGAGGAAAAGGGTGCAGAAGTTGTCTAGCTAGTCTCTAGTAAAGACTTTGACACAATTTCCCACAGCATTCTCCTGCAGAAACTGGCTTCTCATGGCTTGGATTGGTATATGCTTTACTGGGTAAAAAACCTGGCTGGATGGTGGAACCCAAAGAACTGTGGGGAATGGACCTGAGTTCAATTAAGTCAAGCTGGCAGCTGGTCACAAGTGGTGTTCCTCAGGAACCAGTAATGGGACCAGTTCTCTTTAATATCTATCAGTGATCTGGATGAAGGGATTCAGTGTACCCTCAGTAAATTTGCAGATGACACCAAGTTATATTGGTGGGAGTGTTAACCTGCCTGAGGGTAGGAAGGGTCTACAGAGGAACCTGGACAAGCTGGATTGATCTACCAAGTCCAGCTGTATGAGGTTCAACAAGGCTTCCTGAATCCTGCAACTGGGACAAAACAACCCCATGCAACACTACAGACTTGCAACACTTGGGGGGGAAAGTGGCTGGAAAGTTGCCTAGAGATAAGGACCTGGTCAACAGCCAGCTGAATATGAGCCAGCAGTGTCCCCAGGGGACACAGATCATCATGTGTTTGTAAAGGATGTGGTCTTCTAGCCAGCCAATATAATATGGAAACTAAGCTCAATGATGTCTTGAGCATAATGTACTCCACAAGGTGTAACATGTTCCTCCAGCCTTGGTAGCTGCATTCTCTTTTGTTTTCTAACTCTCATGAAGGGATCCCCCCATGTCACTCTCTGGAATGTTGAATGTTTGGATTTTTGTCTGAAAAGAGCACTAAAGGCATAGATGCATCTGAAGTCTCTGACTATACAGAGAGAGGATTTGACTGTAAAAGGTTTGGAAAGGGCAGCCTGCCAAAGGTTACCTTAATCTCTTTAAACCATGAGTTTAGACTGGTAAAGCCACCATTTGTTCTACTGAAAAACTTGTTTTCTTTGACATTAAAAGAAAAAAAAAATAAAAAGACTTTGTAGGTCACTGAAGTTCATAACTGAACTGACTTCACTTATGATCAAAACACCAAACACCATCACAGTTCATTCTGACTCTGAGAAACTCTTTCTTTTCTGATTAAAGTTACTATCACTTGGTGTCAGGAAAAGTTGTGATAAAAACTGCAGTGTCATCTAGGAAGTCTCCATACACCTATTCTACAGCCATAAGCCATCCAGATGTTGATATCTGCACATCACCCCTGAGAAGTCAGCACAGCCATCTTTCTCCTGGACTGCAATTAAGTACAGATAACACTAAAGGGCCAATCAGTAGGGTAAAGTTTAGGTAGTTCATATTTAATCCAGTAAAGAGATACGATACACAGGCAAGTTACCAAGCATATATAGCACATGGAAGGAATGTAATTGAAGGTCTCCACGCTATTCCAATCATGTCCTTATCTTGCTGTCCCTCTGACATAATTAACGTTCTTTGAGGAACTTATAGGTAATATGAGGCTGGATGAACAGTCTTACTAACCTGGCTTGGTTAGTATGACTTTAACCTCATAACATCATTCCTGCCATAGGCTGCAAGATGTAGATGTTGAACCACTACAGTTACTCAAAACACTTCACATATTAGCAAGTAATGAAGGAACTGTGAAGTGTTTTCCCCTTCAGCTGTAACAACGATATCCAAAAAAGATCAGAGGAAGGCTTTTCCCCAGATGTCACACACCATTTCCACTTCGTTTCCCCTTGCTTGGTCTGACTGATGCTCCAAGCTAAGGAAGAGAACTTCGGGTTTTCTGAGCTGATTTTCTTTCTCAAGAGTAAACAATCAGAGATGGGTAGTACAGGAAGCCAAGAGGCTAAAATCAAATGAAGAAAATCAGCATTATGTACACCCCAAAGCCCTGTGGGAGCATAAAACACATCAACATCTTCAAGGTTGGCCACCCCCAATGTTGGTCTGATAAATGCCTAAAGAAATGGGCTCTGTGTGACAACCCTATAACATGTTATCTAAACCCCATATTGTGACCTGCACTGGATGAGGACTTGGACCAGAGCAGTTCTCAAGTCTAGCTCTAGTCCTAAGCTAGCAGGGGGAATAGAGTGTTCCTTGGAGAAGAACCCAAAAGAGGAGGACACTAAAGAGTCACTGACATTTCTCTTTGGCCTGGAGATTCGAGGAACCCAAGTCCATCTGTCCTAAGGTTCCATTAACACCATTTGAGCAAGGCATCACATGAAATTTTAATGACACTTTATATTTCAAGGTGGCACATCCCTTCCTCCTTGACTGTCAGTTCCAACTATACATCCAATGGCAAACTCCAGTAGTTGTTCTTGTAAAATATCTCATTGCATGTTTTTAAATTATGGCTGGAGGAGTCAGCAGGCCTGGTGCAAACTGAATGATCACTGCATGCCTCAAGAGACTGCAAGTTTAGGTTCACACTTCCTCCAGTTGAGTAGAGGTTGTTCTGTGCTACTCCCAGTCCTGTTGATACTCCTTACTCTGCTCTTTAAAGCTCCTGCTTGGGTCCAGCTGTGGACACTGAGGCTCAGAGGAACAGGCAGAGGTGAGTCCACATGGCTCTTGTGGAGCCCCTTGCATGAGACAGTCGTCCAGATAAAAGCTCAGGACACTAACACCTCTCTAAAAAAGTGTTTTCCCTTGTTGACAGTACCTGGGGTAAGTGTAAAATCAACCACTAAATAATGTAGAACATAATCTCAATATCAGTTAACTAGGAAAAATCCCATTAACATACAGGAATCCAATTTACCTTATGTCGTACTTGGTGATTGAAGGGCAAGAAAAGGGTAAATGTGCATTAGATCATAAAAATTATGATAGTTTTCCCTAATAAAATGCATTACTGTCATCAGAACTATTTTGATATATTTACAACCAAGTCTTTGTCGTGCCTTTGCATCTGCTGTGATTTAATTATGATGGTAACACCAGTCTGCTAATATTGTTTTGAGCTGGCTTGATTTGCCTTCAGTAATTTAGGCAAATTACAGGAGGTGAGATGGGCTGAATGAGTAACCTTATTAGCAGAAAGACTTTATTCATGATGCAGATTGAATGAAGGTTAAAGAAAAAAAATACAATACAAAAAGAAAGTTAATAGTTCAGGATTAAACTCTTCCTTTTAGGTGACCTCTCTTATAAAAAATAACAAAAAATAAAAACAAACCAAAAAGAAGATAATTTACTTGGTCCCATGATAGAATAAATATTTTATTAAGAATTTTTTTTTTTTGTGCCCTTTTCTTTTTTTGGTCTTCAGGTCAGTATTTTGCTGACAGTATAGTATATAAACCTTGGTAAATGGCCATAATTTGTATTGATGGTACTGGAGATCAACCTTCCACAAAGAAAAAGAATCATGCCTCAGAAAATTACTATGTCCAAATTATAGCTTTCCCCCCTATTAAAAACAAACAAAAAAAAAAAGACAGTATTTGTGTTTCTCTCACTGGCATAAATGCAAATTGATCTTACTAAAATATATTAAATTACCCTGGCATAAAATTAATAGAGGAAGAGATCTGGGTCCATGCTTTTGTATAGATACTGAAGTATCAAAACTGCTGACTATGCAGCAGACTACATCAAGAGCTGAAGTCATATAATTCAGGGAAGGATGGGGTCTAATGCACTCTGACTACTGCTTTATCAATTTTCACTGGCAGCACTAGTCTATACTATTGAATAAGTTATTATGTTTTGATTTATTTTTCTTTCTTTAGGAATGCATTTTGTATTTGAAGCAATTCCTGTAAAAGAAACAAAAGCAATGCCACAAAAACACAAAGACCAACTTTTGAAAAGGAAAAGTTATTTTTGTAATTCTCATGGCAGGAAAATTTGCAGTAATTTTTTCTTCAACATTTGACATTCATGTAAAGATTTTTCAGCAGAGGGGTGTTTTTTTATTCCAATTGTCTTTTTTTTCTCTGCCTTTCTCTGTCCTGCTCACAGCAGGGATTGGTGTTGGCTGCTCTCAAAGAGATCTGATTCAAAACACACTGAAGGCTGTGACAATCCCTCCATTGACCTCCATGAGTTTTGGATCAGGCCAAGCTGAGCTCTGCTTGGCTGCTAAGACTGCTGGTTTCTAGTTTCCTAGATTTCGGCATGAGCTAGCTAAATATACTTTAAGAATTAGAAGTTTCTCCCATCTCAGTGGAAGTATGTCTAATTTAAGGCAGATACTTAAATATGAACACTTTAACTGCAAACCAAGACCAAAAGCTTTTAAAACTGCATGTTTCAGCCCATGTTTGACAGTCCTCCAGTGACATCTCAGAATTTCTCAATCTGTTCTGAACTTTCTCACTACCTCTGATTTATCTCTGATTTAGTAAATATCAGCAATATTTAACTCTCTCATCCCTGTAGAAAAGTTACTTACTGGCTTAATGAGTTTGGAGAAGACAAAGCAGCTCACCTACAAGGAGACAACTAGGAGGGATTGAGATGGAGGATATGGAGAGAAATAACGTCATAAAAATACATTAATAAAAGTGAAAAAAGAAATAGACAAGACTGCCCTGAACTTAGCAAAGACAGCATCTGTTATCTTTGATGCTATCACCATGGAGGAGCTGGAGGTACTGAGGCTCTTATACTGTGGGACACCTTTGGTGCAAGCACATGGCAGTAGGAAAAGAAACAGTATGAAAAGTAATCAAAATATCTGTGAACATCTAGAAGAGGATGAAGTGGCAGGTAACTACGGGTTTGGCTCTGCCATGTCACTTCAGAGCAACCTAATGCTACCTGTGAATGACCAAGAGATCTGCGATGGGGAAGAAGTAGCAGGAACCATATATCCAGCCTTTATAATGCTTTTTTCCCCAAACAAGTTAGTTATAGGAGCATGGTCCTGAATGAGGCCTTGTAATGTGGTCCTCAGAACTGCTGCTCAGAAGAGCTATGGCATTAGACAGTAGTTCAAGGATTTATTAGGAGAAACTTGTTCCTACCATTTCATGCTTTTCAATAGAATCCCATCAGTTTCCTTTCATGTCCCTGTATGACAGGGTTGGTATGACTGGTTAGTAAAAGAGGTCATTAGTCAATTTAAAGCAAAATAATAGTAGATTTCCTCTTTTCCAGTAGACTTCCCCTTTCCACAAAACATCAGATTTGCTACATGCTTTCTCAATGGAAAGTGGTCAACCCAGACAGATGGTACAAACCTTCTGGTCACCAGACTTGAGTCAAAGAAACCAACTTCATTCATTCCTAGACATAATCAAGCAGAAGCTTAAGACAATTAGAGCTGACAGTCTTTATCCATTTGGGGAAATATAACAAAGAAAGTTCTAAGTCTGTCAAAAGCACAATGTGATTGAGGAGGTTAATTATTACACACAAAGCTTTTAATGCATGGATAAGGATAAACCATACTGCTGCCCTTCATGCAGTCCACAAAAAAATCCTTGACACTCTGTTAGACTAGAATATGTTTATTTTATTTGGTCTGCTTTTCTGTCATCAAGTCATCATACCGGTTTTTACATTATGGAATAGTGGAGTAAGTTCCTTTTAGCTTTATTTTTCAAGTCCTTATTATGTTTCAGAGAGAAAGGTATTTCACCATAACATTTTACAGCCCATTTATTTTCTGCAGGTTGCATATATAATGGACACATGTAATTTACTGGATAACAGAGAGACAAGAACAGTTATGCTGTATTTATTCAGGAATAAGACTTTTTTTAATGATTCAAGGCCTGTCCTGAATAAATAATCTTGTATATATTGTTTTCTTTAAGATGGATGAACTATTGCACCAGTATTAAAGATAGTGAAAAATTGCCCTCCACAGTATAAATCACTCAATTGCTCTGAGGGATGTCACCTTGTATGACAAAAATGGGAGTGTAGGAAATTAGAAGGAGATTAATGTCATGTTCTGATGCTTTTGCATAAAAGTTATACATAATTTGCATATTTACTGCTTGATCTTTCCATACCTTAGGTAAATGGGTTTATGAAACATCTAGATGCACATAGTGAAAGATTAGATACAGTAAACATTAAAATTATGTTTACCAAGGTATGTTCAGCATCAGTAACAGGATGTAGATTTTTAGCATCTTGAGCTAAATTTGTCTCAAATGACAGGTCTATTTTTTTATTAAATGGAGATTCTCTGAAAGGCAATTATCTGCCAAAATATGACTGTAGCAAAGACCTTCTTTTTTGCATTTAATATGAGCTTATCAAATTTAAACTTAAAATCCACTTCTAACAAGGATCACTGATAAGCATTGAAGTTTCCTTGAAGGAGAGAACCTCATGTGGCAACCAGTGACTCTACTCAATGTATGTGAGGTGGCTACACCAGATGCTGTGTAAAGACATGAACAAACTCCCTGTGCTTTCAGATGCCCAAACCATCTGGACTCTGTTATGGTGCCACCAAGCAGAAAGAGTCTTGGCCCAGAGTTGTGTTGATGGAGTCACACAACTTTTGCATGGCACCAGGGCTGGATGCAGGGGGCTCAGAACTCAGGAAGGTCATTGCTAAGGCAGTCAACATCATCTAAGCATGGTCACTCTACATGCATCATTAAGCTACTGAGAATGTGTCTGTGGTTCCTTACTTGAAGTGCTAAAGCCAAGGAAGGCCAAGTGTTTGGGATTAAAATGCTGTGTCAAAAGAAATGATCCCCTTAGCTTTGCCTTTGTAATTACAGCTTGCTTCTTAACTACGTATGAGCTCATTCTAGCCCTACATATCATACCATCTGCCAGATGCTTCTCCTGGGAGAGAAAGGAATCTGTACCATAAAGTAAAGAGTTCATCTCCCATAATTGTTTTGCTTTTTATTCCTTAGATACATTTAAATTAAAACAAACTCCCATAAAAAAACATATTGAGTCAAAATCTTGCAAGTTTTTTCTCACAATTCCTTCATGGTGAACATTCACTGGTCTGCTGAGTAAGTTCAATTGCAATTTGATGCCTAGAAGGCTGCTGTAAATTGTGTATTATTTTAGGTTTAGGAAACTGTGGCCTTATCAGATCTGCTTAGATCTGTAGTTTAAAACAAATTGGGTCATTTGAATGTGTAGCATGGTTAATGCTAATGAGATGGTTGGTTTAATTACATAAGAAAACAGCTGCAATCATTGGGTGTTGGGGTTTCAGTTGGGGCATTGTGTGTTTTGTGGTTCTGTTTTGGTTTTGTTTTTTTTCTTTAAAAAAAAAAAAAAAAAGTAGCAGTGATGCTGCTAATGTTCTCTGTGCCATATGTCTTTTCATATCACATTTACTATTTATCATGTCTGGTGGAGCAACCTTGAAAATGTTAAAGAAAGCAAAAAATCCAAACAAGCTGAAAACTTGTTCCTGATGCTGAGTTCCTAAATAGACACATGTTTATTACCTCTCTTTTTTGTCATATGGAAAGTAACACCCAACGACTTTCCAATCTCAGAAAAGTCACAGAGATATGACCTAGCAGTCTTGGGCTGTTGTTAAATAGGGAGGGTGTTAAATGTCACTCAGGAAGGACATCTACTTACAGCAACAAGCCTGAGCTGCTCACTGCTCAACATTTTCACAATATACTCTGTGTAGTGAATATCCTTTGAGTTATAACTTACTATAATATGATTATTAGCAATGTAAATAAGTAGAAATGATAAACATATTTTAAAACTTTCATAACGGGCTAGCTGAGCCCCAGAAGACACCTTTATCAAACACCTGGTATCTTTCTGATGAGGTTCACATGATGAGGTTTCTCATTAAGTGCATCTGCACTGACCACAATAAAGTTAGCAACTACAACCAGGTCAATGAAGCACCAGATACTGATGACACAGATCAGTCACATAGAGCCACCTCCTCAACTTAATAGGTTATACCCAAATGAGAAAATAAGTGGGAGCACCTGACACAAGTTATACCTTCAGAATGGCTTGGGAAACTGCCAGGTGTAGTGCTAAGTCAAAATCCACCAGAGGGCTCATGGGACATGACTAGTAAATGTGAGCAGAGCAGTCATCTCAACTGGAAACAGAAAACCAGCACTAAGGAGTTTCATCTAATAATAGCTTTTCTGCAGAAGTCAAATTGCTTAATCTGACAGCCTAATTTTCTTTTTAAAAGTGTATGAATCTACTGAAATACCTTAGGAAAAATGATTTATTAAAATGCCTTAGCCACACCATCAGCAGTTTGCAGGGTGAGTCCACCCTGATCTTCCTGCCAGGAGGGTGAGCTCTGGCTGGAAGTGCCTGCCCTGAGGAACAGGGACCAGTGCCAGGCACTGAACACACAGAGCCCAGGTTATGGTGACAGTCAGTCTGTATCACTGAGATTCTTTGAAGAGAACAAAATTTGCAAAAAGTTGTGACAGGCTTAGCCTTAGCCTCCTCTCTGTATTACTGGTCTCATCTCTAAATGTAGCATCATGTACCAGACTTCACAAACTAAAAAATATGAAGTTTAAATAGTACGTGTCAAGCAGAATGTAAATGGTTATGCTTAGGCTGTATGGGAAGTGTTGGCCACAGATGTCCCATCAAGTTTTCTGTCAAGAGAGCATTGGGTGAATACTAAATACATCAAGAGCAGAGAATTAAATATTGACCCTCATTTATGTTTATTGCACCCTCTGCTTTGCTGCCAGGGAGAATGAACATTGCTTGCTCCAGAGCTGAGAACAACAGTCCCGTCTGCTAAGGGAGCTCCACAACTACTGGCTCCTGTTTCTGATGTGGAACCAGGCCTGAATGTCAACAAGCTCTCCAGGACCTTATTTATTTAACAACTGAAACATCAGTAAGACTCTCATTGTCTTCCAGGATGTAGGCTTTGATCCAAAGTGGGTTTTATCTCTCTATAAAATACATTTAAAGTATTCCACATTTTTAGTATGCAGAACATAATAGATGCAATATTTTATGTAGTGTTCCTATTTTAATACTTTTTGAGGCAAGAGTGAGGATTAAGAGCTGATCACCAAAGGAATTATATGTTTTGAAAAATGTTTTCTATACACCACATTTGCTGCATGCAGGGTGGATGTATGTATATTTTCACTGAAGTAGAATGTGCAGTGATATATTTCTTCATTTCAGTCAAATGTAGATGTCTAGCCTGCCATTACACATCATTATATAACTATATTTATTGCTCTGAAATGCTTCTTAATAACACCATTGCTCTCAACCTGCCTCTTAAGGTCCAGAAGAAAAACTGATATTGTGGCTAATTATTTTCAGCAATTCTCAATACAATAAAAGTCCACACACTGGAATTACACGTGTCTGTTCATAAAAACACAGACCTCACTGGACTAGAACAATAGGCATTTAAAAAAAAATGAAAGTCCCTCCTGTTTTATCCATATATCATTTATAATAGCTGTATCTCTGATGGATAGTATAAGGAATAATGTCTTGCTTTTCTCAGCAATTGCTTTACTCACTTATCTTTAGAATACAGTTCTTAGAACAGTGAAGAAAGGGACACCTGCTTCCCCCCATGGCCATTTAAAAGTAATAGCTTCACACTATTTGTCATTTATATTGCAGTGCAGTTAGTAAAGGAATAGATAGTGAAGGCTTATTTCTGGCTTGGCATTTGACCATGAAACTCCAAAACTGCAGATGTAATGTTTGAAGTATCCATCAGAATATGCCTCATATGCTCCCTCCACAAAGGGATTTGGTCTGCAAAACTCTGTGGGCTAAACCCATGGATGAGTGATTCACCTGAAGTGAGACTTGATAGTCTGGCTCATTATTTGGGCCTTGGAAATCTCCAATTTAGATTCTTCTCAGCTTGCAGCAGAGATGAGGTCCAAAATCAACTTCTGGAAAAGGATATAGCATTTTCTTTCCCTAACCTCATACACAGAAGTCACACATGCCTGAACTCACCTTTTCTGCTGTTTAGGTATCTTGCATTTACCTTGCTTGACTTGGTCCATTTGGTGCTCTTCCTATAATCAAAGCTATTTCCTCTCCTACAACAGATTTCCCCCAAAGGGCAGTTTGTTCCCCTAATTATTTTACAATGTATTTGGATAACTAGATGACAGTTTTTCAGAAAGATGGATGCTATGAATCCTACCGCTGGGGACCTGACCCCCTGCAAATTTGTTACACTGCAAATGAGTATCAGCAATTAGCAAATCAATGCCATTAAAATAATTTGAATTTCCTGTCTTTATAACTCATGAAGGTGAGAGGGAAGAGCTGCATAAACTTAGAAGGAACATTTCTACTTGGAATGATGAAGACACAAACATGATATATTTTCTGTAAAGCCTCTGTTCTCCTGAAGTGGCTTCCTGCCTGTACTTTCCTAACAAAAATATTTCAAGCTCCTCTTTCCTCAGCAATAAATTATAAGCTTGAAATTAGATATACTGTTATTATTTAGGAGGAGATGCTGCATTCATTTACAAGGCTTTAAAATAATTCTGTTTAGCAGCTTGATGTAAGATGAAAGCATGAGCATTGTATTTATTCCTAGTCAACAAATACACCATATATAATTTACTCGGAGAGCAACATCTGGCACAATGCTTGCTGCTGAATATACTGGAAACTGCAAGAGGTATCCCCATTATCCTATCAGCCTAGTTTTGCTAAGCTCATTTTAATGAAGCACAGAAATGTGACTGCCTATTCAGCCTCTCATCCTGGTAACATATTGTAATTAACTGCCTGAGCAGCTGTATGGCAGTAGGAGAGGGATTTAAATGATGTGACTCTGTTGATATTCCTCGTGTTAAAATTATTTTGGAGATTGTGAAAGAAGATCTGATTGCCTTTTATGGCTGTGTCTAAAGCCTAAATGATACCTGAAAGAAAAAGAAATAACCTAGAGACTGAACATCAGCAGTCTGTAAAATGCATGTGGAAGCTCCATCACCGTGACCTAACTTTTGCAATTATTTCAGCCCCTCCAGTTATTGTCACGGATTTGATACTCAAATGTTGTTTAAATGATACCACAAATGTTAACATAAACTCCTCTTCACTCTGTAAGCCAGTACCTTCATTATTGAAAGGAACCAAGATAGAATCAGTGCCTTTTCTCATTATAAACAGCAATGGCTCATTGAAAACCTGGAAAAAAAAATGTACTTGGAGAATGTACTATTACAACACTTTATTAAACGGGAGCAAATGGGTTTAGTCTGTTAGCTACAGCCTGTAAGGTAAGGATGGGGCAAGGCATGATTAATACATTTTAGGTACTGATAGCAATGTTTAAAAATACTGTCTTCTGTGGGACAACACACTAGTTTTACAAAGCTGATTGGTATCTTTGTTGATAAAAAATAGAATGAGAGAATAAGACAGATTACTGTACAGAGTCCATCCTGGTGAATTATCGCTAAATGCAGCCACGAGACAAGAGGATACTTAAAGACTACTGAACCTCTGTGTCCTGTTCAAGTCAACAAACAGAAACTTGAACAGAGGGAGTACACCAGGTTATGCTCCAATCAGCTGACAATCCACCAATAATGAAATTTCACTGCAAAACAGTGACAGCAGATGACTATGCAAAAGTAAGACCTAGTGGGAAAATATATCCTAGATTTTATAACATCTTTCTGATCTCAGAGTCCTAATCCTCCACCAGTTGCTACCTTTAAAGGTCTGCACCATTCTTCTAACAAAGCCTTCAGGAACATATGGTAAATTCTGAGATTGGGCTTCAATATAGTTTTGTGAGAAAGCTTGAGATGGGCTTCTGTTTAGTAAGGCCTGTGACCTCAAGAAAATTTTTTGTTTGCTTCTCTGTGAAAACAAGACCTTCTTTTAACTCACATTTATAGATAAACTTCATACCCCCTATCTTGGCTAGTTATGGTTTCCCTCCATAACTGACTGAAAAAAATCACTTGATGACCCTTGATTAAGAACATAAGGTCCCCTGTGAAGAAAACATTTCTCACAGCTGGTTGTGTATTGTTCAACACAGAAGCTTCTGGTGTTATTAGTGTTATTATTTGTGTTTCAGAGAGCCCCACAGAGATTTGAGAACCATTGTTCTTTGGCTGGAAGAAAGGGTTACCCCATGAAGAGATGCTTCAGGGACATTAAAATTGAAAGTAGAAACAGTACAGCACAAGGCAGACAAAGTGGCATTCTGGTGTGATTATGGGAGGATATAAATCACAGCCACATTAGTACTAAGTACTAAATATCAGCATAAGTATTTGTCTATGCCAGCTGTAGATTCTAACAGAGATTTAGACACGCAAGTGCCTCATAGTACCAAAGCATTTGTTCTAACAATATAGATTTTCATATTTGTTCTGCTAAGAGCAGTATTATTTCTTCATTTGAAGTACATTTGTCTTCATCATTCAGAGTACCCCTTTTCATTAGCACTGGAAATTCTGTCAGAAACATGCTGTATTCATTCCACTGATTATGATCTAAACTATCCTCTTGGGTAAGAAATGCAAAACACATTTATTCTGCTATAATTAGAGCCCTAGAAAATCCTTGGCAAGTGGCAATTTCAAGCAGAAGATGAGAGAGGCTATTTCTTTTAGTCCCTCCCTACCACGACACTGAGATGACAGAAGGAGCTAGGAGTTAGTAGGAAACATTAACCAGAATTTGTCCTTGTAGGAGCTAGCAGTTCAGCTGCTGTTTCATATTTCTTCCATGACATCACACACACTTCCAGACTTTAACATTTGTTCATGGCCTTCAAGGAGTGCACACCATGGTAATAAGATGAATTGCTTTTAAAAGATTGTGCTAATACCATCAGGGCTGACACAGCACTGATGTCAGTGGAGGTAAGGGAGGTGCTGAACTCCTCACCTCTGTTCCTGTCACAGGGAGGATGAAAAATGTTTGTGTTGATGCTGGTGGAGTTGCAAGAGGTCTGAAGCTGTCTACATCAAAAAATCAGGATCAAAGGATGGGGAGCATCAGGGCCTCAACATCCAGAGTCCTCAAGGACTGAGTGCTGTGATAGAGGAATAGCAATGGGGTCTGTTGAGGCAAGGGGAAGAAGGGATGTTGAAACCTTTCCCAGGAAGAGATGTGCTCTCTGGGGATACAGGCATATTGCAACATCATTAAACCTCACTGGACCACCTCTGTGGTCCTTTATGAGTCAGCTGCCATTGATGGGTTACCCAGTTTCTTAGCTGCAAAGTTCTTTCACAGAATCAGAATCACCACAGTTGGAAAAGACCTCTAAGATCCAACTGTCAACATTCCCCTGCGTAAAATATATGTATCAATATCTATCACCCACTAGAGCATGTCCTGAAGTTCCTCACCTACACAGCTCTTGAGTACTTCCAGGGATGGTGACTCCACCACCTCCCTGGGCAGCCCATTCCAATGCCTAACTACTCTCTCAGATTTCTTCCTCATATCTTGTCTAAACCTCCCCTGATGCAACTACAGTCCATTACCTCTAGTCCTAACATTACTCACTTGAGAGAAGAGGCCAACACCCACCTCCCTGCAACCTCCTTTCAGGTAGCTGTAGAGAGAAGCAAGGTCTCCTCTCAGCCTCTTCTTCTCCACACTAAACATTCTGAATTCCCTCAGCCTCTCCTCACAGGACTTGTTCTCCAGACCCTTCACCGCCTTGGTTGCTCATTCTCTGAACTTGCTCCATCAGCTCGATGTCTTTTGTGTAGTGAGGGGCCCAGAGCTGAACACAGTGCTCAAGATGCAGTCTTTGTCTGAAAGAAAGGACACCAGCTGATGTGAAAAACAGTGACAAAGGCATTGCTGAGATATAAAATCCTGCCCTTTGCCTGGCCACTGACTCAGGGTGAGTTGTTTTTTATTCTCATTCACCTGGATGCTTCATCTATTCAGCGCAACTCTTTTAAGGCAGGAGCACTTTCTTAAGTGGGTTTGTCTAACACCACAGGTGCCTGAGTTTCCCAAGTGCAACTGCAGTGTATAAGTAGTAAGAAGGAGGCCAGCTGGCTGCAGAGTGTGAAAGGCTTGTGCTCTGCATTGTTCAGCCTTTGCAAACTGTGTAAACTTACAAATATCACAAGGAGAGAATCCAAAGCCAACAGGAGGAAAAAGGGAGGGAAACCACGTACCAGCCACTAATGATTAATCACTTGGCAATTTGTAAACTGACTTCTCTGAGATAAAAAGCCAATACAGTGAAATCAAGAACAATTATGTCCCAGCCTATGAAATATCTTGGGGTATGCTCAATCCTTTTGATTCTACAAATTTTGCACTCTGTGTATTTTTTTTCTTCTGTGAATAACAGGTTCTATCATAATTATTAGTTATTATTTTCATTATGGCATTTATTAAACTCTTGAAGGTACAGTGTGTGGATGAAAAGTGACCAGACTGCTGTTGTAGAATATATTGGGGTTTCAGTTCTTTTATGTACCTAATGAAGATATAATTGGGAAAAGAGCACTGAAAGCTGAAACTTAAAAATCCAGCATAGATGTTATTTTTTTTGAAAAACAAAAGCTGCAGAAATTTCTGCTGGAGGCAAGAGAAATAGTTGCTAGTGCTCTCTCTGGGCTTTTCAGAGAAATCTGATTGTGTTTCCCAACAGCACAGTGGCCTTGATGACATTCAGCATAGCAGGGTGAAATGTTCCTACCTTGGTGCAGGCTGCAGCAGAAATCAAGATAACTCGTTACAGGGATGCTTTCTGGGCTCAAAAATAAAATACATGTAGCAAAGCCTAGAGAGCTGGGACTCTAATAGAGCTTTTATAAAAAATGCAGGTCTTCTTTAGAGGTTAGCACACGCATATGGTTCTGAGGAGAGTATGCTCTTCATAGGGGTGAGCATGACGAATAATTTGGAGAGGCAACAGAAGAAAATGGATCCTTCATTAACAAAAAGAGGAAAGAGCTTCCTGTAGGGTGTCAGTTTAGTTGGACAGTAGCTCTGTCCCAGTCCTCTTCCTGAAGTTAAATGCTTTGCAAACAGGGCCAAGGGGATCCCTCTGCCTTGCACAGCTCACGGGGTAAACGAGGGACATCAGACAGGCAAGGGACACAGCACACAGGGCTGGGCAAGGCCACGGGTACAGGGGAGGAAGGACTTCAGCTCTGCTCAGACAGTAAACAGGTGTTTTAAGGATTTAAGAGGAGGATCATAACAGAGCAGTTTTAGGACTGTCTGTGAGGTTTTCCTGCCTCAAGCAAAGGGAAACTTCAGAGAAGGCACAGAGGAGCTCACTTGAAAGCACAAAGCAAGAAACTGAGCTGATAGCAAGGCCTGGCTGCAGACAGGCAGGGGGGGAAGGAGAGGAAAAGAGAACAGAAAAATGTAGGCTGTGATATTTTCAGCTAGTTTCTCCTGGGTACACTGTAAGCCAGTGAACATCATAAGCATTTGGGAGAGAGAATGGAAGTCATGAGCAGTGGTGTTTCGAGTGGGCAGGAGAGGGGAAAGGGAAGATGCCCACATTATGATGAAGAGGCAGGTAGGTGACACCATCACAGTGACAGATCCGGGAGATGGGGCAGGCAGGAAGGCAGAACCAGGGCCAGGTTCAGGGCCATGGTGAGACTACAGATGTACAAAAGAGGTAAGGTAGGAGATTGATTGTGATGCGGTCTTCATGTACTGCCCAGCACTGAATTTATTCTCAAAACAGCTGACAGGACAGATTTTCTCTTTTTGATGTTTTTATAATATTTTTTTCAGGAGTTTTGCAGCCAGGAAGCTGATCCAGCCTCTGCCAGCCATAGGTGGGCCATGGTCTTATCACAGCAAGCAAATGCAGCTCTATTGATTTAAAGACGTATGAGTCTCCTGCTAGAAAATAATTGTATTCAATGGTTTCTTCATTGCATTTAATCATGGGAGTAGGTTTTCCATTACATTAAAATGACATTTTTTCCTTCTCTAGGACACCAATGGAAAAGCACATGAAAAATGCATGGAGAAGGGCATTTTTAAGCAAGTGTGTACAATGGAGACAAACTTGAGTGACAAGAAAGGTCAGTCTGTCTGTCAGGTCCTTTTCACACATAGGTACACAGTGCAGAACTTTCCACCTGCTAAATTGTTACTATAGTAATGCTCAGGACCAAATGAAACCTACCTTTGCTCACTCCTTTGACAAGATTTATTAGTCCAGACAGAAACCCAGGCTGCTTTTCTCAGATAAGAGTCAGAATGTTGTTTCTCTGTTCTCAAAAATCCTTAATTCCCAGTTGTGCAAACATAAGGGTGGAGAGCATGTCCTTGAGGCATGATGGATGGGGATGTATGAGAGAAAGACTCAAAACCCCCCCAATCAGGAAAAGTTAAATTCCTGGGGCTTGGGTGCTGTCTATTCACTGCCTTGTGTTTGACCATCTGCAGTCTGCCAGCCATAGGTATGGCAGAGGTCTCCTGCAAGTTTAGCACCATGAGTCACAAGCTCTCTGGGCTCTTGGACAGGATTAGACATTAATGTCTGAATCTAAAATATCAAAGGATCTTGAAGGTGACTTGGGCACCAACCTGATCTGAATGGGTGAGAAAAGAGATGGCAGTGTTCTCATGTATATGGATAGGGAACTTTGGGGCTGACCAAAGAGACGTAGACAATGGGTAACAGGGAGGATATCAGGACAATTGCTGTTTTGAAGCAGTGGTTTGATCTGTTGGTATCCAAATTCAGCAGAACATTACTCAAAATTCAATCTTAATTTAGGTGGCTGCAATCTTACCTTCACTGCAATTACATGGAATTGAATTGTGTCCTACACTTACTTCTGTAGCAAGCTCTTCAGGGACACCTAGGTCTTAGAATGGCATCCAAACACATTTATCATCCCTCTGTATTTCATTAGTTTTGTGACTGTGCCTTTCTTACCTGGTACACTGCTTCCATTATTCCTGACACAGAAACAGTTGATCTGACTGAAGGGCCCTTGCCTATCTTCTTCAATAGTTTTTTTTTTCCTTTTTTCTTTACGTTTCTAGATATTATACTTATTCTGAGTTTGAAAGATAATTATTTGAATCAGTTCTTTCTTAGCCTGTTACTATTTTTTACATTTAAGTCTCAGTGTAATCATGGCATTTTGATCAGTTTTGATGAAATCTGTTTTCTCTTCTCCCTCTAGTCCTCTGAAACAGTAATTGGATTGCTGTATACATCTAGTGAAAATAGCATTTTCCATTTTCAGGCATCAAAGGTCTTCACAAGTATTTATTGATTGCTGTCTCTTATGAATCCTCTTTGAAGCAGGTAAGGTCTGCTACATCTGCTTAACCAATGAATAAACAAGCTTCAGTTTTCCTTACAGAGTTTGAATGACACACTAGCATCAATATTTTTATTAAGTTCTTTCTTTCATATCAAACTGACAGGAAACTTCATCCTTCCCACCCAGGTTTGGATCTGGACTCCATAGCCCTTGAGCTTCACTCAGCATTAGCTGAGAACGTTGCAGAGGAGCACAGACCCTGCAGAAGCTGGAGCAGAGTTCTATGGTCTTACTCTGACCTGCCCACAGTCACTGAGGTGTCAGCAAACTGCTACTGAGAAGGTTTCCTGGACCCTGCTGGCACTCAGGATGTGCATGGGAAAACCAGCAGGAGGTGGTACAGACCATAAAAAGCACAAGAAAGCCTGCAAGTAAAGTTGCAGTGGAGGCTGCCACATCCCTCTGTACTTGCAAGCAGTGTGAGACCAAGGAGCTGGGATGCTCCATTTGATCTCCCTCACTTCCTCCAGTTCACTAATATTCACATGCCACACATGAACAAGGCTTTAGAAACCTTCACTGAGAAGTTTGAAACATCTTGAACTTTACACAACAGAAATGATTTTTCAGAATGTCTTGAAATACCTTTTTTGAACCATTCAAAAGAACAATCTTTTGAACCAAACTGGTTTTCCCTAATGGGCATGAAACAGTGAAGGGGATCCATGAGTCTTCTCCACCAAGAACTGTGTTCTCTGGATGGAGATACACACCTGTTATGGATGATTACTGGTATCATATTTCCATGTGAAATAATCTAAGCTTTTTAGGTTTCACCCAATAAAATAAACTGGTGAGTTATCCTTTTCTCTAGGTATGTGAGTGTGATGAACCAGTCCTGAGGAGGTGTATTCTGGTAAATAGTGTGAAACCACCATTGTAAGCTCCCCACACCCAACAGATCCTCATTAGCTTTCCAAAGGGACAGCCTGATGCCTATGGAAAAGGCCTGAATATGGAGAGAGGTAGAGATAAAGATTGAGGAACAAAGTGTGTGAAGGTCTGCTCAAGTGATTCAATCTGGTATTTCACAACCACGATTACTAAGTGGAACAGGCCTATAAATGGAGGAGTTATGTGGTGGGTCTGGGAGTTTCATTGACACCAAACCTTCCCTGTTGGGTGGCTGTCCTGATTTGGGCCAGGTTAAAGGTAATTTTCTGTCATGTAATTTTGCTTTCATCTAAGTTTCTTGTAAATAGGTACACTTGCTGAAACTAACAGCAAGTTTCTCAGACAGTGTCTGCTTCTGGGACTGATAACACTGGATGTTTATAGTTACTGCCAGAGACTGGTGTGCAGAGGCAAGGACACTGCTCAGCTCTGAGGAACATTTTGCCCTCTGGAGGGAGAAAAGGAGTAAAGAGGTCACACCTGAAACCCTCTCTTAGGGAGGAGTAGACAAGATAAATGACCAACATCCACCAGAGTATTCCATCCCATACACATTGTACTCAGTATGAATTTGAGGGATCATGAGGGTCAAACCCCTTCCTGCTTCCCCTTCTTCGCCTGTCCCAGTTTGCTTCAGCATCCTGGGAGGATTCCATCCATTCCTCTGCCTGTGGTCCTGATCCATGCCAGCCTGAATCTGTGTGTTCCTGCCTCCAGCTCCCAACTGCTGCTGACCCCAGGAGTCCAGCCTGGACTTTCCCAGGGCTGCCCTGCAGCCTCCGTGGTGACGTGAGAGTTACTGGGGGGGGAGAGGGGGGAAAGCTGCTATCAATTTTCCTGTATATTTGTATATATTTAGTAATTTTCCTATTTATCATTACTGTTTCATTAAAGTTGTGTAGTTTAGTTTCCAACCCATAAGTCTCTCTTTCTTATTCTTTCTCCTTCCTTTATCAGGGAGGAGAGGGGGATTAATAGAGAGCATCTGTTATTCAGTTTAATTGCCGGGCCAGTGTTAAACTGTGACACTGGCCCAAAGCTGGTTCCAGGACTGGTGATTTTCTATGTCTCTTCTCCTACTCTCTCGCTTTCTCTTTCCTACAGTAACACAATGCTTACCACATTTTTTTTCCAGGTTGTGCATCTTGTAAGTCCATGTATTGTGACTTTTGTGATCAAAATACTCAGCCTTTATGATTGCACAGCCTGAGCGTATGTAATAATTGAAGTATCAGCTTTTATGAACTATTTTTCCATAGTTCTAATGAAACCTTATGTTCAAATACAGACCTTGAGTGTCATTTCACTTTAATCCGATCAAGGGGTATCCAACAGTTGAGCACTTCCCTGGACTGTAACATTTTAATTCACTTTCCCAGGTGGGAGGGCCAGGTCTGACATTAAGGTTGGATCCAGCTGCACCCAGGCTCCTCTCTTAGAAGGAGTTTAGAAAGCAAGGGTGTCCAATCTGTTTCTCCCTTGGTGCCTTATCTAGGTCGTGACAGTCAGCTCATATTTATTTTTCTCAGGCATGGCAAACCAGGATTCCCCAGCTATTTCAGATGGTCTCATGACAGTGTTTTATTTCCTTATCTCCATTAAAAGCATATCGCATAGCGAACCTGATTTGGAAGCACATTTGAATGGATAGTCAGGTGTGTACCCTCTATTTTATGTCATGATGACCTGCATTTCATTCTGATATGTTTTGGGCCACCTTTACCCTATGGTCATCTAATTCGTCTGAAATGAGATCCCTAGCTCTGACATGCAAGTGCTGCTTAATTTTTCTTGTAAGCAATTTTCTTAACTTTATTCTAGCTTTTTCTGTAGAGGTTGCTTTTAAGTATTATTTTTCAAAGTCAGAGACCTTTTTTCCCTTGTGATAACCCTCACCAAAGCCTATTGTAAATTTTTTGTTTAATTTAATCCCTACTAAGCTCACGGTTCTTTACCGATATCCAGTCTATTTGTTTCTCAAGACGTTCTCAGATGTCAAGAGAAAAATACACTATTGACTAATTCAGAAAATCTAATATCTAAACAAAGAGGACTTTGGATTATTCCAGGGAACTTGTTTTTGACAGAATCTTGTGGCATATTAATTCATTTCTCTGTATGTCTATATTTTTGTTAACATTAAATTATTTCTTGTTTTGATCCGTGTAAACAAAGTCCAACCATCAAGGGTTGGGTGCAAGCATAAACTTTTATTTGACAATTGGCACAAGCAAAATGATAGAACCCCATGAAAGTATGGGGGATATGTTGCCAGGCAAAAGAGGGAGAGAGGAAAAGGAGAACACACAAGAAGAGAGAGAGAGAGAGAGAGAGAAATGGGAGAGGAAAGAGTAAGAAATGGGTAAAGAAAGAGAGAATCAATCACCACCAGGGGTCCAGATGTCCAGAGTTTTCTTCAAGATGGCATTCTGGGCCTGGTGAAGCTGGTGGTAGGTCTGGAGGATGTCACACGGCCACAGAATGGACCACTTTATATACCCTTAAGTTCCTTTGTTCCCAAGGGGAGCTGTCAGTCAGCTGCCCCAGAAGTCGGGTTCATTAGCATCAGCACAATCAAGGGGTTTTCCCCACCCTGGTCAGGGGTATGGCCTGGGGACTTCCTTCCAACTCTTTGCAGCCTTCAATGCCAGCAATTAGTTCTTATTTTTGCCACTCCTCACTCTGTCCAGGCCAAGCCAGGTTCATCAGGGTAAGTACAATCAAGGTGTCTCCCCCCCCCCAGCCAGGGTTATCGTGCCTGGAGGGGATTTCCATCCTGCTGGTCCCAGCATTAAAGGTTGGGTCTCAGAAATGGGGTGTAATCTCCACCCAACCCTTAATTCTTGTCTCTTTCCAGTTGTCACCCCTTGCTCTGCTCCAGCCAGGCCAGGTACATTACCATAAGTACAATTATTCCTTCATTCTAGCCGGAGCTCTTCACTTTTAAATTATCTTTTGAGGCAAATTCCAGCAGTGAGATCAGCAGCGGAGCGGAATCTCACAATTTTCCTTACAAATTTCTTCAAAAGTCTTAGATATAACTGGCATCAAACTAATTGGGGTTTTATTAGACAGCTGTTGCTTTTTTCATCCCTTTCAATAAATCTACTCCAGTCATCTTATTTGATAAGATCTTTGATGAGATCAAAAGATAAACAGAGAAAGCGTGCAGAGGAGAAATAATCACAGTACCACAAGTCAGGTATTTTTCATTGGTCCACTGAAAAATCCACTGAAAAATCCACAGGGCTGAAGAACATGGGCTTGTGAATTCAGAGTCAGGTATTACAGTCCTGTCCTTACAGCCACCTTTTTTTCACAAGATTTGGCACTTTAGGCAAAGGTGATTTAAAAGTCTGCTATCCCCAAATGTCCCTGACAGATTATGGATTAGATGTGGTGCTGATTTCATTATTGCCACTAGGTGTGAACCCGTATCAGTCCCTGTTTACATTAAATACCTAGCTGAAAACTGTGCAGGCTGATGTCTCAGATTCATAGTACTTTCTGATTTAGCTACAACAGCTCAAGAGTTTATCATAATCTCTGGTAACCTCTTCAGCCACTGCAGGTAAATCCAATGTGAATCAGACTCTGAGTCGTCCTTGTTCTCCCAGTTATCCAGTTATCAGTGCACAGTCTTGAGAGTCATGCTGCAAATCTCTTCCCTCTACTCCAGAAATAGAAGTCTTACAAAAAAAGGCAGGATTAAAAATACTGTGCATGTATTTCAGATATTCCGATCATCTCATCAAGAAGTGACAATATACTACTATTGTCATTGTTAATAATTTTATAAAATTATTGTATTCTAAGGAAAGAAGCCAGAAAATAGATCCTTACAGTTCATATAATAGGGAAAATTCTGAATTCGTTCTTGCAGTTGTTTCTGTTGGCAGCTACATCAATGATTAGCTGAGAGACCCGAGAGCTGTTGCTCTGCAATTAGACTGTGCCTTGTGGAATAATCCTGGGTAGGAGCAGAGAGCTTTGTGTCTGCTGCTGAGTGATGGGATTAGCTCACATCTGAGCACAGAGCTCCTGGTATGCAGGGGGCTTTAGAAAATGGTTTGCAGTGAGAGTGAATAATGGTTTATTGCAGTAGCGGAGATTTGAAACAGCAGGTGCCACAGGGTAGGTGACAGGCACAGAGAAAAGGATGTGGTGGGACATGCTGGCTGCTTACGATGACAAATACATGTTCCTGGACCTTGAAGTCAAGTGGTACACAGCAGCCTGTATCCAGGCAAGTAAACCATGGTAGACCCCAAAACTGGTAGACCCCAAATCTGCAAACAATCTACTTTGGGGAGTGATCCGTGGACCATGGCAGATCTTGAATTCTATCCGAGGACTGACCAGTGGGAACAGGACAAATTCTTGACAGGGAACAGTGGAGGGATTTCCCAAGGCACATCAAGGCACATTCTTGTGCCCAGGAGTATACTGAAAATTATAGAGGCAGCTTTGGCATGCAAACAGCTGCAGAACTGGTATTTCACTGGTGGGGCAGGAATGGTGATGGGAAAGTCTGGGTTAGGGTTGGTCAGCATCTAACCCTCATGACATGGTTCAAAATATCACCAGCAGGGCTGGCTAAGCTACACGCAGGAATTAGAGCATCTGATCCATCATGTAACAAAGAAATCATGGCAGAGAGGACCATAAAGAGTGGACTGGTGTTGTGCTATACTCCCTCCTTAGTGCTGGCACATTCAGGCTGGACTGGGCAGACTCACAGCTCCCGTTTTTGGCTGCAGGGCACTGGCTGGGGCTTGCTGACTGCAGAGGAACTGTCCCTGGGAGCCTGAGGTTTGTGAAGTGCTGGCTGGAGGAAAGTCTTTGGGGTGCACCTCCCCTCTTCATGTGTCTGGGGAAATATCTACCACATTTGCCTGAAATTCACACAGAACATGGTGTTTATCCACTGAGATTCACACCTTTATATTAATTTGGTCCATTTAATAAATTCCTCCTGAGAAAAACAAAAGGCAACGGTTCATCACTTACGTGTCCTCTGTGACTTTGAAAAAAAAGCTCTTGCAGGCAGAGCTTTTTCATTTCACCTGGTTAAAGGAGGCTTTAAATAGGAGTCAGCAGGACCTGTGCCATGCACAGTCCTTCTATACCCAAAAGCAAATTCTATGAAAGGAAATGGAAGAAAAGGAGAATCACTTACATGAATCTCCAGTGCAAGGGGGTTTTTACAAAGGTGAAAGCAGGTGAATTTAGAGATGCAAAAAACGTATGTATGCAGATATAAGGCAAATATTTTTTTTAGCTGACATTAAAAATAAACAATTTCATCTTTCAAGTGACAAATGACATCTTATTTGGCAGAGTTGATTAAATTTGTTTTGTGGCTAGAAAAAAAAATGTGCTGCAGTTCACTGATACAGAAACAATTAAAATAGATTGGCTTTGCTGATGCAATTCCAGACATGAACTAATTATCCTTTTATGAAATCACATCTGTAAAAGGATAATTGATTTGAATGAGTACAATATTTCATAGAGACATGAATGAGTACACCACCTATTTTAGCTCCACAGTGTTTTCTTAGTCTTCAAAAATTTAATTCTTAATAGTGACTGTTTTACTCTTTGCTTGGTTTTGTTTTATATATATGTACAAATTAATGTATGCATTTCCCTCATGGATAAATATTTAGACATAATTTTTTTGGCTCCAGAAAAACAACAAATTAGCTTGGAGCACTGTGGAGGAGCCACAGTTTAGTTCAATAACACATTGGTTTCTAAAACCTTTTTTTTTTTTTTAATTTTGCCTAATGAATTTTCTAACTACATACTAGGTTTCTGTGAAGGGACACATTTTCTGCTGACCCTTGAAAATGCTTTGACATGAAGAAACTGGATCTACATTAACATCCAAAAGTCTGGGATTAAGTGGAATAATGCCAGACAAGGCCTGCAAGTCCAATAGAAGAACATCAAGGTGTGCAAAAGGAATACACAGTACATGGTGTAGACAGCAACAACCTGACTGATACAGTGATAATATTTAGATAATGTATTATAATAATGTCAGTGAGAGTGGAAATTTACTTATGCTATTTGGAAGTGGATGAAGACATTCAGTTGTTAAGTCAATTAGCTAGTGGGATAATTTATATAAGGAAGTAATAACTTGGAACAACTGAGGAGGAAGGCTGGGGTGGATGCAAATGCCACTGTAGCTCAATGCACCTTGGTCTCCTTGTTCCTGCAGTGTCCTGAGCCAGAGAGGTCCCACACTCAAGACCTCTGAGCATGGTGAAACAGAAACTGGTAATGTGGCTGGGCAGCTGGGCAAAAGGGAAGTGGGGATCCAGCTTGCTAGAGCTGTCATGACAACAAGAAGAAAGATTTTCTTTAAAATTACTTCCTTACCTCCATTTTTTCAGTACCAGAGGGAGGGGAATAAATTAATGCAAGACAAATGCATGAATACATTTAGATAGAAACCAGGATAAAGTTTCCAGCTCTCTGAGCACTGAAAGCCTGGGTCATGACCTGTAAGCATCAATAACAAGAACCAAGTTTTGAGACAGATCCTGCTGATCTTTCTAGTCTAGTATTCCAGGTAAAGTAAAATAGCACAGTCTGATCTTTTGAGATACCAAAGAACAGTGATCCATGACTCAAGAAATTGTCTTTATTTGTGACTGACCTGAAAATTATACAGGAATTATACAGCTATTTAACTAATGGGGTGAATGAGAGCATTAACAAACACTGCAGGCTGATGTATTTAACAGGGACTAATTTTTGTGAAAAAACATTGCACTGTTAATAAAAAAAAAATCATAAAGAAAAACTGGAAAAAACCTGCATAAAATAAGCTGAATTTAAGATTACAATAACAGCATCACTGGTGCAGTACTGATTTTATTGTTCAGAGCAGAAAGTTGGTGGTGGCTTCTCTTAACTAAAGTAAAAAAGACCTTTTATATCATCCAAATATGAAACTTAAAAATGGGTCAGGTATACAATTTCCTGTATGCTTATTCTGGTTGAAATTTTCATTGATTTTGTGTTAGTCTCTGCTTTTAATTGTAAACTATTAAAGGTGAGTGTCACACCCATGCTGTTGAAATGCTGTGGCACCAACACAGAGGAAGAGGGTTTCAGCAGTACCTTATTACCAGCTTTTTAAAGATCCATGAATATCACAGAATCATTCCACAAGGATGCAAATATGTGTTTCTGATGCAATAGAAACCATGAGAGGACCTGAGAACAGTCCCATAAGAAGTAGGGTTTCTCCCTCAGAAAAGGTGGAGAGATCAATAGGCCAGGTGAGGCACTCAGCATGGGCAACAAACAGGGGGAGCTGGGAGCCATGGTGCAAGTGGCAAACTGTGAAACCTGGTGGGGTCTAGGAAGGTAGAAAGATGTCTCTACAAAGAAGAACTCCTAGAGGAAACCAGGTCTACATTAGTAATAAAAGAAAGACCACAGAAATTGTTGATCAGCTTCTCAGTGGACAGGGGAAACTGCTGACAAATGATGGCCGGAGGCTCAGAAGAGGATTTGATTTTTTTGGTGTACAGAGAATGCTCATTCAGTGCCAATAAGGAAGAGGAGAAGGCAGGTACATAGAGTTGGCCTTTGACTGAGCCATGAGTATCCAATTTTGAGATGTTCACCTGACCTCTAGCTGCCAGTGAAGAAAAATGGGGCATACCCCACACATCATGCAGAGGCTCAGACATGCTCAGGCATCCCAAATGCCACTCTATGTTTAAACAATTCATTTGAGCCTTTGATACTCTCACTCCACTTTGACCCTATGAGGTTAGCCATGGGATCAATTAGTGGTCAGAATTTGTAAAGAGTGGGTAAACAACCAACAGATTGTGAAGGTCAAAAGCATTCCCACTCTGGGAATGGGACTAGAGAGGACCTGAAGATAATACAGGTTGGCTGAAATCTGCAGTGAAGTTCTGGATTAAATCCTCAGCCCAGCCACATGTGAGAACCTGGAAGATAAGGAACTAGATAAGAAAATTACCTATGTGCAAAGAATTAAATCATGAGTGAACCTACCTAATCATCCAAAACTAGGTACAAGTTCATACAGCAGAAAATGTTTGGATTTCATTGACTTTAAATTGGCATGTGTTTTGACACTATTTTATAATATGTTGTATAAATAAGAGCACATTCTAGACAAAATCATATATAGTAGGTGCAGAAATATTAGGACATCATCCCTTCATTTCATAGTAGTATTGTTCATGCTGTTGGCCAGGGGTTTTATCAGAATTTCTTTAGCAATCTGATAGAATGCAACAGGTGGGGTGCCATCCTTCAGCTCAATGTTTAACAGCAAGTCTTTAATGAGTTTTCAAATGGTGTGAAGATACTGCTGAGCCTCTTTGCGAACAAGCTCAGATTCACAGATGATCCTGACATCTGAAACACTCAGGGTGATATTCTACATGAAAGCATGCAAGGCAGGAAGAGTTCACTGTACAAACAGACAATATGGACTAACTCCCCAGGTAGCAGCTATTCAGAAAAGGAGATGGGGGATACAATGAGTCAGAACTGGAGATGAGTCAACAATGTCTCAGAGTGTAGAAAGACAAAAATGATCCTGAGATGCATGAAAAGTGTCATGCAGCTTACAGAAGACACGAGGTTGCAGACCTTGCTGTAGACATTGGTTAGTATTTGTAATTTATATAAAGGTTTTGCTCACAGGTCCCACAGAAGATGTGATCATAGGTGAACGGTTTGCTTAACATCACGCTAAGGAAGTCTGGAGGATTCCACAAGGTGAGCAGTCCTATAAAAACAGGCTGAGACCAATCTATGAAACACAGGGTGCATGGCATCCTTTGACAAGACCAGAATGTTCCCTTCCCTAGATTATACAAAATTATATGGGATTGCTTTGACCAGTGTACAATTTTAGGTTTTATGATAGAAGACTCAGTTACACATGCACAGAGGATCTCAGAGGCACAAGAGCACAGGGAGAGTCCCAGTAAGAGACACGAGCTGCTGCCCCAGCCCCTGCCCTGGGAGGGAATGTCTGGCTGAGGAGGAGCTTGGTGGCTGCCCAAGGTTAACCCACCTGAGCTGGGTTTGAATGGCAAGGTTTGGTAGTGGAGGGGGCTGCAATGGTGGCTTTTGGGGGAAGATGCCAGAAGCTTCCCTTATGTCTGACAGAGCCAATGCCAGCTGGCTCCAATATGGACCCACTGCCAGTCAAGGCTGACACCACCAGTGATGGTGGTAGCACCTCTGGTATAGTATATTTAAGAAGGAAAAAAAAAACAACAAACCAACAAACCTGCTGCACAACAGCAGCTGGAAGAGAGGAGTGGGAATATGTTAGAGAAGCAGCCCTGAAGACACCAAAATCAGTGAAGATGAAGGAAGAGGGGATGCTCCAGCTACTGGAGCAGCTTCCCCTGCAGCCCATGGTGAAGATCATGGTGAGGAAGGCTGTCCCCCTGCAGCCCATGGGCATTAATGGTGGAGCAGATATCGCCCTGCAGCCCATGGAGGCCTCATGTCAGAGCAGCTGGATGCACCCAAAAGAGGCTGTGACCCCATGGGAAGTCCATGTTGGTGCAGGCATCTGGCACCTGGCAGGTCCTATGGATGAGAGGAGAACACATTGGACTGTTTTTCTTTCTTATCTCTACTCTGATTTGATTGGCAATAAATTAAATCAATTTCCCTGAGTCAAGTCTGTTCTGTCATGACAATAATTGCTCAGTGATCCCTATCCTTATCTCAACACACAAGAATTTAGTAAAATTTTCTCTCCCCTGTCCAGCTGAGGAGAATGAGTGATAAATGTGCTTTGGTGGTCACCTAGTGTCCAGCCAGGATCAACCCACCACATCCACCACTCCCATAAACCTGGATTAATTCTCTGCCACCCGTGGTCCCACATTGAGAAGAGAGGCCACGGGCCAGCAGACAGAGTGCACTGACAGCAGATGACAGCATCCACATGATTACATCTTTCCTCCTCAGACAGCCCTGTAAGACCACAGCTGGAGAATAGTTTGGGTAACTGAGGAGAGGAAGGAGATTGGACAAAGGATGCTGGACTTTTCATTTCAGCATGACCAGTTTAGGAGGGAACACTGCCTGTGACAATTGTGAAGCCCATATTGCTCAGAGATGTCTACAGGCAGGTTAGATCATTACCAGGATGCCTTGGCTAAAGGTGATCTTGTCTTTGGCAAATCAAAATTCACTAAAAAGCTGATAATATTCCCAGTCACTGACAGCTGACAGCAAGGACAGATACCAGCTCCCTGAGACAGCTTTCACAGAAAGTGATGATACAAGAATAGCCATGTAAAGAGCCAGGACAGACTCATCCTAATGAGAAACATTCCCAATTACATTTGGTTTCAGACCTACATGAGGCAGGCTGCTTCCTTTGCCAAAAGCATTTGAAAACTGTAGTAAATTAAAGCAGAAGTCTCCAAAGTTTAAACCAAGCAGTCTACATCAAGCACTTTTCAAAATCAATGACGACCATCTAAAGGAGACAAGAGATCATTCAAAAACTCACTGACAACTGCAATGGATTTACTAGTCCAAAATAACTGATTTGGAAATTATGTTTGATGTTGCACAATATATTCTAGCAATTTCATTTTTGAAGAAATATATTATTTAAGATCATAGAAAAGGAGAGGATATCTGAGAATACATGTGGACCAGCAAAAAATATATGTAAATAAATCTGGCTTTTTGTCCAGGTTTGCCTGGAAATGCCTGCCTAAAGGTGTAGTAAATGCTCAGGAAGTAGCTTTTAATCCCAATAAAGAATGGTCCTTTCTTTATAGAGTATTATACTCATTTAAAAAATTGAAATTACAAAAAATATTAAATTTACATATCATGAATTGCTCTATGGAAATACCTACTTTTGAATTAGGGATGCACACTCATGCAATGTAGGATGAGTGTGGCAGCACGAGGACCAGAATGGCAAAGCACAGACCCTCTAAAAAAGAAAAAAAATCTGTTAAACTAGGTCTTTCTTACTTTTGCTCACAAGTTACTTTCATATTAATATTCTGCTGCAACCAGGCAAAGCCAGACACAACACACAGGGTACTGAGTTGCAGAAAATAAACCTTTTTAGCAATGCCTGAGAGCAAGCTAGTGTAAGTCAAAGTTCCTCCTCTCTTCTCACCCTCCCAGCAGAGAGGAACAGTAGAAATACCAAACAAGACATATAGGTGCTAAAAAGTGAGATTTTTAAAACATCTCTACACTTTTAGTAATCCTAGGTGTTATTAATAGCAACACTATGGGCATTTATTTTCCCTACACTGAAAGTAGAGTTTTAATCCCCTATTGATTGAAGCTGAAGTGCAGGACACACTGCAATTTATGTGATTGATTCGCGTACCTTCAGGGAATCAAGTCATCTGTAAACCAAATTTTTTCTTCCCTTACAGGTCTCTGTTAGATAAATGTCTCTGTAAGCAAAATATCTTCTTTAAATTAAGGGCAAGAGGTCATATATACTGCTAGCAAAAGCAGGAAGAACTTCAGTAAAGTCCGAGTGGAAAATTTGTTCTGATAAACACTTTTCCTTAAGTTGTGAGAAAGTAACTTGGAATCAAGAAAAATAACTTTTAAAAGACTGACATGTGATCCCAGGCAGCAGATAAATTTGGCAGCAGCCATAAAGTGATAATCAACTATACATATTAAGAATCTTTTTTTTTTTTTTCCCCCAAAATAGCAGACTGTTGCAAGAGCCCAATCTACTGTTCAGTTCAAATAGCTGGAATGTGCTCTGATTTTCAGAAAGTGCCAAATATTCCCCCCTGCTAAAACCATCAATCTCTGCTCAGGCTTAAAATAAGATGTATGAATATCCCAGTGACTTCATGGAAGGAAGACTGGAAACCTGTTCAGAAACCAGAGGCAAATCACCTGAGCAATAAAGCCAGGAGGAGGAGAGAGCCTCTGGTGCCTGTGCTCATGATTGACATCTATTTATTCATTCTCCTTAAAAGCTTCATGTCAAAGTTTCTGCAGTCTCTTGACAAACAAGAGTTTTTGCTACATTCAGCCCAGCAGGGTGAAGTGTGATAAGTCAGAAGGATGAAACTCAAAAGTAGTTCTGGTTCATTTGAAATAGGAACAGTCATGACTAGGTAATAGAAAACAAAGTTCTTTCAGATTCTGTAATCACCGTGAATCTCAATGATGCCATCTCAGGAAGGAACAATAACATTTGATTTTTCTTCTACATTTGTCAAGCAGAGACTAAGTGCCTTGAGGGAGAAAGAAGCAACAAATACATTTATTTATATGCTGAATGCCAAGGTGAAGGAGTTGGGGTATAATAAAGGTGAGCTTTCTGATCTACAGCATTCCAAGCCAAGAGCTAAGTCATTCATAAATGCAAACTTTTGATCAGGTTTAAATATAATTTATATTTTCTGATTTAAGTGCAAGTGGGTGACCACTGTCCACCCAGAAGCAAATGGCAGCCTGCCCAGTCCCAAGGCTGACTTGTTTCTGTCCTGCTACCAATATACCACCTCAAATGGATCACATTCACCCTCATATTACAGAGACATCTCTTTACACGGTGCACATAAAAGTTCTTGTGGGTAAAGATTTGTTGTTACTGGCTTCCCCCCAACCCCTTTTCCTTTTTTATATGTTAATGATGGCAGAGGTGAAAAGGTTCAAGACTCCCCCACACACAGTATCTTCCCAACAAGCTACACTGTGAGGAGATCACTGTTGAAATACATCTCTATAAAACAAGGTAAATGAATCACTTGTTCATCTTTCCCACAGAAAATTACTTTTACTTATTACCCCATTACAAAGCCCTCTTGTTAAATTTAGATACGGAGAGGATGATCTCTCTTTTCCAGTCACACCAGTGTCCCAGCCACTGGGCCAGTGAATGGAGGTGGGTGAGGCAGCATTTGGAAAACTGCCTGTGTTCCCAAAGCCCTGCTGTGTTGTTGGGATAAGCCTGGATCTTCAGTTCAATCTCCTTCCCAGGTAGGTTTTCACTTCCCTGTGCTCCTGTGCAGCCCCATCTCAGCTGGATGTAAAGTTACCAAGATTTTATAAAGAAAGTTGCTTTCCCTTTCTTACCATAATTCATGCATAAAACATCCCTTATAATGAGAAAATGCCACCGCTCAGCCTGTGCAGAACAGGGCAGACCCTGAGGCTCTGGGACACAGGTGGGCTGAGGTCTTTCCTGAATTTCCCCTCTTCAACAGGACAGATTGATGAACCTTACTGTCATGACCCAGGGACTCAGCACAACACTGGCACAGGATGGGACAGAGAAAAGCAGGAAAGTATTTCTAGCCTCCTTCTCCAGGCTGAGGAGGACTCATTTAATTTTTAAATTATTTGTAAAAAAGCCCAAAACAGTATCTGAAGATTTAATGCAATAACTCCGAACTGAAAAAACAAAAGTGTCAGGTTTTTTCCATAGGTGGCTGCAGTATATTTTCATTTCTGCTTGTTTATTCGTCAGAATCATACAAAGAAAGGTTTATAATCTACTACCAAAAAGTTTTTTGTATCTGCTTATATGGCTATGAAAGAGCTTTTGGAGGAGCATGAAGCTCTGTTTATGTTACAGGCAGCATCGCAGCAGCAGCAGACATATTTCTATTCACTCCTAGTGGGAGGTGAGGATTTTATTTTTCTTTTAAAATGTGTTTGTACATAATACTGTCGGAAGGTGCCAGACAATGCCATAAACACAAATTCTCTGTTCATCTGTCCATAAAACTGCCAGGGCAGCACCTCATGCCCAAGGGATGCTCCTCCTCAACTTCTGTCCTGGGACAGAGTGGTGGGAGGGCTGCAGGGCCTCCTCCCACAGAAAGAGCCCCTGTGGGAACCAGATCTCGTGTATCTCACTCCCATCATCTCACCCTGTGAGGTACAGCCACTGCTCTTTTGTTAACATAGATACTTATATCATGTTTAATCTCACCCAGATTTATCACCTTAACCGGTGTGAAGTTTATCCTTCCTGCTCCTAAAGGTGTATATTCAGAGCCCAGTGAAACAACTCCTCAGGATGAGTATTGAGGATGAACTTAATAATAAAACATCACATTGAGGGATTCACAGCCATCTCCAATAATGCTGCTGATGCCCTTTTCTGTCTTCTCACCTTTTGTTACTCTGCAGATGGGCTCAGCTGCCTTTCTGCAGCTGCACAGGAGGAAAGGAGTAAGTGAGTTATTTTATAAGCTGAGGATTAGAGAGGGGCAGGAACAAACAAATGTTTGGCAGAAAACCACCATGAATTAGAAGACTGACACACAGAGCATTTCCCTCAACTCAGCAGAGCTGGAAACCCTTTACACCCCAGAAGGGTCCCCACAGTGTCCTACAAACCACATTTATGGACATGATGACTCAGAATTCCCACTTCCCCATGCTTTGCTGGCAGCACAAGTACAAATCATCTCCAGCATTACAAGTGTACCTCAGACACAAGGGAGGTGAAAAAAACGGGCTCATTTTAACCTGTCAAGAATTTGTTCAGGAGGTCAGATCCAAGTTGCAAAATCTTTGAGAGGGTGAATTAGAAGGAAGGGACTTCAGAGCAGTTGAGAAAAAATTAAATTCTAGCACAAGCACATCACTAATTCAAAGAAATCCTGCAGCCCAGATTTAGAAAAGCACCGGTGCAAAGTAAAAAGTTATAAATCCTTGATTCTTTTAAAAAGACTAATGACAATCATCTCAAGTTTGGTATTTACTGCCTGCCTGTACCGCTGCCTTTCATACTGAGAATCCAAGGAGAAATGTCTCTGGACAACAGACCAGCAATGATTAAACTTTAAAATGCAATTTATTACGTTAGCTTCATAACCTTCTAAACTTTGTGAAGAGAAAAACTGGTATTCCACTTAAATTTTAACAACAGACCAGACCCTGTATCTTGTCAATTTGTAAAGGGTGAAAAACTTTTCAGAAATAACAAAGATAAAAAACAAAAAAACCAACCAAAGCAAAGCAAAACAAAACCAAAAAAACAACACCAAAAAAATCAAAGCAACACAAAACAAAACCAAACAAAAAAAGGGACAGCTTACGTTATTGGAAGGGACTAGGAGGGGGGGAAACTTTACCATTTGCATCCAACCCCACTTGCTTATTAAAAGAAAATAGAAGCAACCAGCCTGGGGTGCTCCATCTTCTGATTAAAAAGAGAAAAGAAGAGGGGAGGGAATTGTTATCACTGCATTCACAGCATGGCGTGCTGACTTTTTTTTTTTTTTTTTTTTTTTTTGCCTCTTAATGGCAGGGCAGCCTCTGGTTCTTTGTTGCTTCTCACAATGTCTGAGTGACATCGGTTGCTCTGCCTCCAGGCTACCAGCATCGACTATCTGCCGGGGAGACACATTGCTGTCCTTCCTTTGTCATCCCATCCCTGACACAGCTGTGACAAATGCTGCCATGCCCTGTCATTCCCTTCACCCTCCTGTAACAGAAACCTGCCACTTCTCAAAGAGAGGTCTCCACCCTTGTCCCCCAAAGAAGAAGCTGTGTGCCGATGATGCCTGGTGCCATGCAGGGCTGCTTCTGCTGGTTGTGTTCCCCCCCGTTCTGTATTTGTGTTGACAGTGATTCAAAAAGCACAGACTTCCAATGCTGCTTTGGGATCAGCACTCAGCTGTAAAGCTTGTATGATAATGGTGTTTCCAGGGGGCTGAGGAGGAATAAAAAAGCTCTGTTTTTTAGCCAAAGTGATAGGAAACAATGCCAAATTTTAGAATAGACAAGAAAAGACCACAGATGGAAAGCATGATATAGGCCTGAGCTGACAGAGTGTGGTGTAACCCTCAGCACTGCTGGAGGTGTCCCCAAACCTGTCCAGGGTAGCATGGGCAGGACAAGTCACAGACTGCACCTTGCTTCTGTGCTGAAACATCACAAAGTGCTTTGCAGAGGTTTGCAAAGAAAACAATCCTGCACAAAGTGTTTCGGGGCTCCCTCTGACTCTACCAACCACTTGCAGCCCCTTCCCTTCCTCCTGCTACAGCAGACCCAGAGAAGTCTGATCGTTTAGAAGGCAGGTATTTTTCTAAATTCCTTTGTTACTTCTGCATCTCATGTTTGTGACTAGAAACTTTTTTTCCGACCTATAAACTCAGTGACAAGAACTTGGGACAGCATTACCCTCACCTTTTCTATAAAATAAGAGATGTTAATTAAAAAGCTGCACAGCAGGGCTGGCACCATTAAAAACCAGAAAGAGAGTAAGAATGAGGCAGAACAGCAAACATGGGCAGACTTTCGATGTCCTTTGCACATGATGTTTTTTTCCCATTAGAGTAATTTTGCGGCTGTTCCATGCATTTCTCAAAGCTCAATTTGTCTTGTGCACAGACTTTGCTGAAAGGTAATAAGCAGCTCCTAGGTAGAGAGTCAATTAACATGTAATCTTTGACAGTTTGGATCATCAGCAGCTGCCAGATGGGTTTTTCCTTTATACGAAATGAAACTTATTACTCAAGTGATGGAGAATTTTATTTTATATTACATTTTTCCATGTTCATCCTGACTGTCCTCGTCCCATGATGGGAAAGTGCAATAGGTTTTGCCTCTGAAATTACAAAAAAAACCTTTTCTTGATGGCAAGCAGTGAAAAAATGATCCAACAGCAACTTTGCTGAGAAATGAAAATTTCCTTTCCTCTCATAACTTGTCTGATTATTTAGGGACAAATTCTAATTTTTATACCTGTAGGGCTTTGACCAGTGAGCAGAGGCAGCGTGCCTGGACTGCTGCAGCAGCTGCTGGCATTACCCTCTGTTAAGGGCTCCCTCTCTTGCTGTATGAAAAGCTCAGCTGCTCCTGAAGTAAATACCAAACCCAACACACAACAGCAATATGATCTGAGATTACCTTGTACTCTCAGAATGCAAATCAGAAGTTCAGCAGCTGCTTCAAAAGGCAGAAACCATGAGGGAAGTGTGGGCAGCTGAGGATCTTCACCTCTATATCACTCTCAAGTTGCCATGACACTTGGTCCTTTATTTCCAGCACAATAACAAATTCATAGAACAATTTGGGTTGGAAGGGACTTTAAACATCATTTAGTACTACCCCTCTGCATGGACAGGAACACCTCCCATTAGACCAGGTTGCCCAAGGCCCCGTCCAACCTGACCTTGGACACTTCCAGAGAGGGGGCAGCCACAACTTCTCTGGGCAACTTGTGCCAGTGTCTCACCACCCTCACAGTGAAGAATTTCTTCCTAATATCTAATCTAAACCTCCCCTCTTTCAGCTTGAAACCACTCCCACTTGCCCTATCGCTACACAGCCTTCTTCCTATCACTTCACAACCTCTGTCCCTGGAGGTTTTTAAGAAGAGACTGATGTGGCACTCAGTGCCATGGTCTGGTAGCCACAGTAGTAGTGGATTAAGGGTTGGACTTGATGATCTCAGAGGTCCTTTCCAACCCAGCTGATTCTAAGATTCTATCACGAAAGTCCCTCTCCAGCTTTCCTATAGCCTCTTCAGATACTCTATAAGATCTTCTCAGAGGCTGAACAATCCCAGCTCTCCCAGGGTGTCTTCATAGGAGAGGTTGATCAGTCCTGGCAAAACTCTGGCTAACACATAAAGTACTTTACTGGCCAACTTGCCAGAATTCAAGTTGCAGGCTGACTGGACAGGGACTGTAATTTCTCAGGTGCATAGGAAGCACCTACTGTGAAAGACCCCAACTGAGATTTCAGTTGCTGTAGATACACAAATATTGGTAAGTAAATAATTATCATTGCTCTGTAATTTAATGTTGCATAATAAAATGGCATCTGTTAGTCAATAATATGCATGTATCTAAATAGAACAGTTGCAGTTAACTCCATCTTGCTCACCTTCCTGCATTACTGTTGGATCCCCAGTGGTTACGATGGCTGAGATTCCACATCAGTTCACAGATGTAATTATCTGGCCTTGAAGGAAGCAGGAAGCAGGATTATATAAAAGGATTAAACATACACATAAAAATAATATCTTAAGTAATGTAAGAAAAATGGGTAGGTGGACTAATCCCTGAATCACTTGCAAAGGCTGAAAAGTTGTGAAATTTCCCTACCCCATAGATCTGCATCTTTTCTACATCTTAGCTATGCAGAATGATTGCAATAAACTGTCACAGGTACCCAGAAGAAGGGCTTCAAGAGGGTTGTAATGATAACTCCAGTTATTCTGGGTCACTTTCTAGAAACAGCCAGCTCTGGAAGTCATTCAGTTCATCTGAATGTCATCCAATTAGAGGCATAATGGTTGACATTGAGTGATGTCATTGCTGTTTCCTCTTAATGCTTCTGAAAAACAGGCAAGATGATAACAACACTCATAAAAGTGTGATTACCATCATTGTGCTAATGATGGTCACAGAAGAAAGACTCGGGCTCAGTGAGCTCTGAATTGGAAATGAATTTTGCAAAAGAGGTGAGGAACGAATAGGAGAATGTGAATCCCAAATCCATGCACAAGTGATTTACTGCAATTTTCTGTGGGCTATATAATCCTAAAGTAGAAAGGAATTCAAGCCTTTAAGAGTGATCTCAGCCACATTAATATGTTTGCTGCACCAGCAGCCCAAAGCAGCAATGCTCACTGTGATGTGCTGCCCTCCTGTCAGATGGAACGGCTCCCACCTCAGGTTCACTACGTGGTCAATTAAATCAAGCTGATAAAGCAGATGAATTCAGCCAAAGGACAAATTAAGCAGCACAGAACATACCCTTGGCAAGGCAGAAATCTAGCCCTGGGAGCAGATGCAGAGAAGCTGTGCTGGCCAACGTGGGGAAAGGCTACCAGGAATTAATGGGAAGATGCTCTACGTGCTGAATGGGAAAGCCAGGCCATGAAATGCATGACCCAAACTGCTGCTGATCAGAGGAAAAAAATTAGACAGAGAGATATTATTCAAAGGGTAATCCAGCAGTAAGGGTTTACCATGAAGAGTAAATCAATGTGAGAAAGCTCCCAATGAAAGAAGAAATTAATTGCAGTCACTGTTGCTGGTGAAGGAGCAGAAAGGTTGCCGAGGGTCTGGAGAAGGAGCTGAACAGACTGAAGTTTCTATCACACAGTGTTAGATGGAAATGCAGAATAATTACTTTTACAAGCTTGCAAGGGATTAAACTGATTTAAATGGGATGAGTCTATCTGCGGCCCACTGCATCAGCTGTGTGACAGTAATTAATATGTAGATTAGAAAAGAAATTAAATAGAGTAGTTTACTTTTCATTAAAGCATCACTTTCCTTTCAAAATTTCAGTGACAGCTCAGGCTCTAGCACAGACCGATGGTGTGGAAGATGTCTTGCAATGCTCAAAGTTCTTAAAGTACAGATGAATAAATTTTCCAGGCTCCTTTTTAATGCCAAAAAAAATAATTTTGGATGTAGAGTTGAAGTTCTAGTTTTACACTACAAATATTACATGTGTTTAGAAAAAATATTTCTGATTCTAAACATACATAATGAAGTGGGGATAGATGTACTTCCTTTGGTTTGTATTTGTACTTTGCAGCTACGTAAAGGCCACAGAAAGCATCAGAAATGCTTAAATGGCCAAGATAATTATTCCCAGATATTCATACAGCAGTAGCACTTGCAGGCCCACTACACACCAGGGTCCAACTTCTTTATTCAATCTGTCAATCAGACCTAAAACTGCCTGGGCAGAGACAGGTGGTTGTAACAGGGTCCAAGGTCCTTTTAGGAAACCAGCCAGACGTGTCTTCCAAAATACCCACAGCACTTTCAGTGTCGATCCTTGCTTCCAAAATACTTCTGTTGGCATTCTGTTCTGAAGACTCAATAACCATCCTGCTACACCAGTCATGATGAAATCAATCACTCTTGGTACTCATGCTAAGAAAGGAGAAATTAAGACTGAAGCCCAGGATGTGTTACACTGTGCTGATTTTTAAAAGCTCCATGAGATTTAAAAACCTCAGAGAGCACGCAAAATACTCCTCACCTCTGATGACCAGCCCTGGACATCCAGCTCTGTGCATTCTTCAAGATCATAATTCTATGAATTTCCCTTTTATGTTTACTAACAATTAATTTTCAATCTAAAAAGAAATTGCATTCTTATTTCACTTGCAGCTACCTGACACTAACTAAACAATGATACTGCTTTAACCTCTACAATTTTTATCCTGCAAATAACTAAGAAGCATGGCAAGAATAATCCAGAAGGATTATCATAAAATAATTTGGGTTAGAAGGGACTTAAAGACCATCTAGTTGCAACCTCCCTCCATGGGCAGGAACACCTCACACTAGATCAGGATGCCCAAAGTCCCATCCAGCCTGGCCTGGACTGTGACAGTATTTGCAGTCACTTATTAGTGACAGCTTTACAAGTTTGGTGTACCTGAATGTACAAGAGTCATATCTGGAAATAAATTATTTTAGCTGCTCATTTCTGCTAGGAGAATTTACATATTGCTGCTGAAAGTTTTAAACTACCTCTTTCCCTGGACTGCCTTCTCAGGCCCTCACGCTCTGCTTACAACACTGCAGAAACAAAAATCACTGCGAGGGCACTCAGCCCAAAGCCCATCAGCAAGCTGGGATCTTTGAGGGCTGTTCCCTGCATGGAGAGCTGCTGCCATGCTCTGGTTTATACAAACAAAACTTGACCTTTGGACCATGTGGTTCTTCAGCAAATCCCAAGCAGTTCTTCAGCAAATCCCAAGCAGTTCTTCAGCATCATTTTTACATCAGCTTCATCTCCTATTCCAGTTGTTGCAAGAGTCCCCGGGCACCCCTGTGCCAGGAGAGCAGCAGTGGTGGCCCAGCTCCCACCACAACCCACCCTGAAGATAGATCCTGACTTGGTGGTTCTGAACCACCATTGGTGTTGGAGAATTAGTTCTGTGTTTGTGTGCTGATGCTTTGTAACTTCTAAATTTGCATAGTTAATTTTGTCTTTAAGCACACTAGCTGTTCCTCTGAAGTCTCCTGAGAAGCTGCACAATCCCGTTGGTTCCCATTTCCCTGAGATATGCTCATAACACACGCAATTACAGCATGCATAATTGCCAGCTCACATTGCCTCAATTATGAGTTTCTAAATCAGGTATTTAACCAGTCCTTCTAAATCACTGGGAGGGTGATTTAAACACAGATTCATACACCCTTGTGGTGTCAGCCTCAGTGAAATAGTCTGGGTTTGCAGTAAATCACACAGTATCCAAGCCTCAGTGCTTTCTGGTTTAGAAGCAGGATTTATCATCTCGGAACAACTGAAATCCTTTAATATACAGAATCGTTTTACATTTCTGAGTATGTGCATAAAGCAAACTGCCTTGAACAAAGGTTGAAAAATGGACCAACCTAAGCATTCAGCATAACAAAAGAACATCAAGAGATCTGAAAGCAGAGCAGAAGTGGCAAGGCATGTCTTCTCAATGTATAACACGAGGGAATAAGCCTGAATGTCCGATTCAGATGGATCTTGGCTCAACTGGGAAACATGCAATTAAATGACAATCTGGCTTTATGCTGAGCTGTGATGTAGGACATCCTGACATCTAGTGTAGAAACCTCATTGATGCCTCACAGCACTCATTGCCCTGAAGCCTTTATGAAACAACTTATAAAGTACAGGTACAAGCAGCTAGCAAACCTGGCTGGGAAAACAGAAGAAAGTAAGAAAACAAAGTTTGTAGTTTAAGACAAAGCACTTTTATTTCTTTAAGGGGTGAGCAAGGGGAAAGAAGACTGGTTCACCCATTGAATAGTACAAATACAGAATGATGATGCTGAAGACATCCACCATCTGCCCACAAGGCTACCTGGCTTCTCTTGGCTCTGCCACAGATTAAAAACTACCCCTGGCTCTAATTATCCATTTACAGGCATGGAAAAACTGTATTTTAATAATTCCTAACAATCCTGCCTACATTAAAATTAAGCTCTCTGGGGCAAGGACTGCTGGTGTGATTTTACAGCACCTATCACCAGATTAACCAGAGACTGAATTCTGCTCTCATACAAACTAATAGTAAAATCAATAGGTTTATATTATCTCCAGAATGTAAGACTTAGCAATAGATTTCCTTTTTATCAATTCTTGCTAGATATTGTGTTGTGCTTCTCTTCTTGCTGTAACAATTTTTAGGTGATGATTAATAAAAAAAAAAAAACAACTGAAACTCAAAGAATCCCCCCAAATTTGATAAACTTTGCATATAATAAGTTCTGCTATCGCTTCAGGAAAAGTGAAATAAAAATATTAGACTAGTAATTAAAGTATTACACAAACACCATGGCAGGCTCTCTGTGGTTTCTTTTTCTTGGTTAGTTTTTTTTTTTTTTCTGAAGTACATATAAATTTAAATTTTATGTCACTTAGTTGGCTTGGGGTGTTTGTTGTTTTGGGTTTTTTGCATTCTGACCCAGGAAAATAAAGCACTGGGACTAGCTAAAGTATACTATCTACAGCTTTTCTCACAGTTTGTTTGTTTGTTTGTTTGTTTAACCATACCTTACAAGATAAATAGAGAACTATAGTGGGTCACAATTCTAGTGTAGATGCTATTATTTTAGCAAGACCTTCTGCCAGGGAATAATAATAATAACATATATATATATATATATATATAATTTTTTTCAGGCAAATATGAGCAATAAGAAACATATTTGAGTACTACAAAAGTTTAAAGGATCTAATAATTATATTCTCAGCCTCAACTATAAGGAGTTCTGCTCTCTCATCATTGTACCCTTTCCATAGCTGACCAGAGTGGGTGATACCAGTGAAGTCCCCAAACATTTGCCATCATCTGTCTCCTTGAGGATGACCAATAACTCTGTGAGCAGTGGGCTCAGATGACACTCTCTACATGCTTCAAAGGAAGTGTATGGGATTAAGCTAATCCCTCAGTTTCCTTGGGAGTAGGTTAAGGAGCTCCTACATCACATCACATTTTTTTTGCTGCCAAAGCTATCGAGTAAACCCCAGCAAATGGAAGAAAACAGCACTGAAGGATCCCACTGTTCTTAGTCGACACCCCTAGGTTGACAAGTGGACACCTGTCTAGAACTTCAATAAATAATTTTGGTAGTTTCAAGTGGTACTGCCCACCAGGCTGTTTGCTAACCTCACAAAAGAGCACACTTACACCAGAAGAACTTGTAAGTTCTATGATTGTAGCAAGAAGTTATTGAGCTCTGGTGTGCCCAAAGTAACAGAATCACAAAGTAGGAAAGGAAAGCCTCTCCATACCAGTGGGCCTGCACTCTGAATAAACCAGGCTTCTCATGCAGTTTATTATTTAAGGATTTAAAATGCAACTGGAATGCCTAACACAGAACTTTAACTAGATTGTCACCACCTGGGATAACTTAGTGGTAAGTGAAGAATGTCTGTTTCTGCTGGGCAAACTGCCTGACCTTTGCTCAAGGGGTTAAGAGGTAAGCACAAAGAATCTCCAGAGTTGAAGAGAGGGGATAAATCACCCAGGCTTTTTCACATCAGTTAGAGAATTACAATTTACTGGTATTCCTGAGCATCACTCACATACCCTGCTTCTGTTGAGCCATGAACAGGCACCTGCTATGATGAGACAATTCGAGCCACAAGGTGAAATCACCATTTTTTTTTTTTTCTTGACATTCCCCTGGGTATTACAAGTCCTGAGCTTGTTACAGAATGAAAACTGATACAATGATTATTTTAAGAAAAAGTTTAACTTGTCTTCCATTCTTTTTCTAGTCTGAAATTCTCATAGTTGCCCCAGGGTTATTTTAATTCCCACTCTAATTCCAGTCCCACCAGCGAAGAGTGCTCCCATCAGCACCATGACCACTTTGACCACTTCAAATTTCTTCTTTTCTTTTTTTTTTTTTTTTTTTTTTTTTTTTTTTTTTTTTTTTTTTTTTTTTTTTTTTTTTTCTTTTTTCCCTTTTTGTTAAAATACAATTCCAGCAGCTTGGACTGGCTAGTTCTAACACAAAATATCTCTGTACTGGATGTTAGCTTTCAGACAGAATAACCTAAAGAGCCAACTACCTGACTCTTTGATCACCACTAAAACTAAATCACAGTTGTGTCACAGAACTCGCATCACATCAGCCACATAAATTTCCTACTGATCTACCAATGTGTTTTTCAACGACTCTGAGCATGACCTGAAGTCAGGCTCCACCTGGCTGCTTGAAGTTTTTTCTTGTTTCAGCAAAAACTGACACTTTACTTCATTCACACCTACATGCAAACTTTTTTTCACTTGGAATTTCTCTTTCATGTCTTGGATTTGAACTCTAACTCATTCAATTACCACTAGATGAAGGAAATACTTGATTATTCTCATTTGAATATGGATTTTAACAAGCTACCTACCACCAAAAAAGCCTGAACTCTATTTTTAATACCCCTAGGCCATTCAGCTTTCGCCTCCAAGAAAGTATTTTTACTCCTAATAACAGTAACAAAATAAATGCTATCAAGGCTAACAAAAAACAGGAGAACCATTTGCAAAAATTAACTGTAAAAACACCGACTAGCTCTGTAATCCACTGTGCCATTTCTCCCCTTATTTCTTTACAAGCCCATCAAAAATACTGCAGATAAGGTAGTTCTTATTAGTTTATTGTCATACATGTTATGTATGTAAGATGTTTAGTGTAAAATATGCTTAGTGTATTTCATTTGGGTGCTCAGCAAAAATGATCACTTATTTTCCAGAAGATAACATTCCTCAAACTGAAGAAAAACACATAACAAAGCTTGTTCTCTAAATTCCCATTAACCGTTTGATTTCACTCCAAAGCACCGAAGACCTTTTGATCCCTTTCAATTTACCTAGGCTGATAAAAGGTTATTTCCAGCTTTTCAGAAAAAATTTACAGCATTTATAAAAATCAGGCAGAGACCTATGCAGTGTAATGACTGTAATTTCCCTCTTCACCCACTTTTAGCAAACAAGACTGTAAAAAATATTTTATGGGGAATAAAAAGGTCATTTACAGCACTGTCAGATGTTTATTTTGTTTTTTGTACTTTACTGCAACCATTACCCACTTCAAATCTTACACTAGACTTTTCATGAAGAATAAATGACATAAGACCTAAGTGACAATTTTGCTCTTATTTAACATCCCACCAATACGCAGCCCACCAATTATTTCAGAGTAAGCTCTGACAAGCATCCTTGTTAGGTGTGACTCTGAATATAAAACAGATCTTACATCACTTTGTTATCCTTTGCTGTGATTAAATGCACAGAAATCTGAGCTGTAGGAGAATCCTTTGGGGTCAGCAGCCCTGATCTTCCACCAGGCTCATCCCAATGAGGCTGTATTTCCCTCAGTGCAATAACAGAGGAACTCAAGAAGAGGAGCTTCTGGTACTTCACATACTATCTTCTCAGCTAACAGATCTCCCCCACAGGTCATTAATCCTGTTATTTGGTCTAATTTTACTCATTGCCAATTTAATGATTCCATGTCCTGGTATCACATTAAGCCCTGCCCTTTTTCCTTTGGTGAAATTTTTATCTATTGTTGATCAGGGGACAGAGGAGCACTTGGCATCAGTCACCTGGTCAAGAGAGGGGCTGGGATGGAGTGACCGCAACCCCCAGCCCAGCCCTGCGGCCCTGGGGGAGAGGAGCCGGGAGGGAGGGAGCAATGTGTACATGATGGAGAAAGATTTATTTTTATAAAGTAGGATAACTACTGCCATCCCTTTCATCCAGCCCAAAGGCTTACAAATTAATTTAAGATTTAGCCAACACCTTGAGCTTCTTTTAGAGACCAGAGAGAGGAACAACAGGTAGCTGCGGAGAAACAAGAAAGCAGCTCTTGAACTCTTCAGTTGAATCCCCCCATGCACAGAGTGATGTCAGCACAGGGATGTGCTACCTAGCAGGAATCACTTGCTGAGCAGATGCTGCTGAGCCTGCAGTAGTCTTTTTCTAGCATTCTTGTCATGAACTTCAACTCCCCTGAAAGAAAAAGTCATTCTGGGATGGTGAGTTTGCACTGGGATCTGTACAGCACCTTTCAGACCTGTCCAAAGCAGAGTCCAAACCCAGGGGTTCCAAACCAAGGAATTCCATTTACATATAAGCAGAGCATCATTAGTACTTAGCAAAAGAGAAATGTGTGATGGTTTTCTTTCTCTGCCTTGGCCATCTTGAAGACTGACAGTGGGAAATGCAACTGACTTGAGCAGAATTTTTTGTTAGGAACACACAAGAAGGGCTCTGTAATTTGCACTGTTCTTTGAAATATGTGGCACTGCTTTTAGTCACTTAAAGCTCAATAGAGGCAAGTTGAAAAGAGGAACACATGAAAGATCACCTAAACAATTACCTGTACCTTCTAGGATTACAGAAGAGATGAATGTAATAGTACATATTTATGTCATAATATCAAGTCTGATGCTGTCTGTGCCAAAATATATCTCTGTGACTCCGAAAACATAAGAGTCTTCCAAGATGAACAACTGTCCTCATTTCAAGGAAGAAAAAAAGACAAATGGATTTATGCTATTGAAGGAAATGATGTCTGCTAATGACAGGAAAGCTAGAAATGCAAATTAAGAAGCTGTCAACCCATGTGCAGTACAACTCAGTAGCCTCACTGTGATCAGATTTAAAAAAGGGAAAATAGCATCTGCAATTTAACACTTTCTGAGCAAAGGCTGCATTATTATCATTAACAAGAAAGTACATTTTTGCTAATGATGCAATCTGCAAATGAGCTCATGTTTTTCCCTGTTTAAACTTTCAAATAAAGCTCAAAGATATTTATTAAAAGCAGAAACTGTAATCTTGTGTAAAAAAAGAAAGCAAAACAAACCAGAAAACAAACTATCACAACACATATACTATAAATTTGTGTACACCATCTGTTTCATTCAGCTCTGCCATCTGCACTCTGTCAGTCATCATTATTTCCAGATCAAAAGAATTGAAAAATAAAAATCAATATTCTTTTCAATCCTCGTTGAACAGTCCCAGCTGAATCCAACTGGTCTTACAGAAATGTAACTCAACATATAAGCATGAGAAGTAAAGGCACACTTGCAGGAGTCTTTTAAGGCATAAGAGTGGCTGATAATTATCCTACCTCCATTAAAAAATAGGTATAATTTTGGAAAAATGTTCTCCCAAAGTGGACAGTCTTGGTTATTCAGTACTCTTTGCTCCCACAATATTGATTTTCAGAAGGTCCAGTACTTAAAACTTCCTCAATGGGTGAATTTTTACATCTCCATGGACTTTTCAACTTTTCTAAAGCTTCAACAATCTGGAGCAGCAAATGATAAGACTCTTCCATAGGCAGGTATGAAGACTACCTGCCAAAATTTAAGTCCTGATCCTGCAGCTGAACACAGCTCCATAAGTGTCCTTTGCATGCCAAACTTTCTGCCCACTTGGGAGATTAAAATATTTATTTGAAACCTTCAGTATTTTGCAATATTATTACTACTTTCTTGAGATGCAATGGGAGGTGGAGTTGTGAGTTTTAGCTTTGATTTGGTTTGTTTTTTTAAGTTTGTAATGCACATGTCCATGTCATGAGCAAATTTATTTGAAATGTGAAAGCATTTTTTTTTCCTTTATTGTGACCAAATGGATTAAGTGCCATATTGTATATGGCAGTGCAAGGATGCTGAGTGGACTCAGATCTTTATGACGTTAGAGGAAATATATTAAAACATTCTGAAAAGCTCAGACTTGCAGCAATGTCACTTTTGAAATCTTGTTTGCAAACAGGCACTCAAAGGATTCATTTAAAGTAAATATGCTCATGGAGTGTAATTTATTATAGTAAGAACAATTGGTCTAAAATTTTCAGCTCTGCATTACTCGTCTCTGGCTGTGACGTTGTACAGCCCAACATGTGAGGTAAAACAGCAAAGTGAAGTATGCAGATCCTTATTCTTTTGATCCCATGGAGTTTCCAAATAAGTGACAGAGATCCAGTACATTGGAATGGGCTGCCCAGGGAAGTAGTGGATTCTCTGTTTAGATATTTAAAAAGAGACTGGATGTGGCACTCAGTGCCATGGGCTGGTAACTGCAGCGGTAGTGGATCAAGGGTTGGACTTGATGATCTCTGAGGTCCCTTCCAACCCTGACAATTCTATGATTCTATGGTACAAAGCCTTTATCAAAGCTGGTTAAAATCACCAGTATCAAGAAATGCTTCTGAGGATCAACAGGCACCACAACCAAACCACATCAGAAAGAAAGGCAGATCCTGTCCTCTACTCAGGAAAGAGAAATTACCCTCTGAGGACATAATAAATTAAAAAGGGACATACACGTTTTTGGAACTTACATTCCCCATACCTTCTCCTGTGCCTTTTGCCCTGTGAAATCTAAATTTTCCCTTTTATGTAGTTTCTTACTTAATTCTGTAGGATGAGGCCCATCCAGAACTACTGCTTGCTCCCAGCTTCATTTCTTTGAGACCTCTTTGTAGAAATCAACGTTAAGCATCATAATCTTACCTTCCACTGAACCAGACTGCTGGTTTCCAGCTTCCTTTGTCAATTAAAAAAAAAATAATTTCAGCACGATTCTAAGACATATTCCTTCTCTGTGATCAATACATTCCCCAGAAACACTTGATGTGTTCCTAGACATGCAGGTTAGTCAACCCATCATGGATTTATGCATGACTAAGCTTTTAATGAGTAGTATTTGCCAAGTGTTAGCCCAAATACTCCTCAGATGTCAAATAAGAAAAAAACAGATGGTCATATAGAATAGTAAAAGACAATGAGAATTGCTAGCGTGGGGAAACATTGCATAAACTTCAGAAACACGAGCTACCTAACTTAAACTTTATCTGCTTGTCTGAAGTGAAAAGGTCATCCAACCTTCAGAAAAGATTAATTGGATAAAAGGAGCTGAATCTGCACTAGAACCAATCTGTGCTGTTTAGGTGCTGTATGCAGACCTTGCCAAGAAAAAGATTTAATTCTTACCTTTTTGAGTGGTTCTAAATCCAGACAAAAGACAACTGGAAATGTCGTGGCCTCTTGAAACCAAGTCCCTGTATAAACAAAGTTCTCCTTGTTTTCTTTATGCTTCTGAAAAAACACAAATCTTTGGACATTCACTTTGTAAAGTACAATGGCTTACATGAGAGAGGAAGTGCTTCTCTCTTCATAGCATTACAGACACTGCATGTTCTAGAAAGAAGAAATGGAGGCAAAAAACAAATGTGCAGTACCAACACAGCTCAAGGTCTTTCCTGATGTACACTTTGTGTGCGTTCAACCATTGCACTTTAAACCAGAGCTGGGAGGAAAAAACCTTGGAACTTAAGAGAAGACCTGAGCTGAAAAGTATCTTTAAAATAAAGGGTGAAGAAAATTCACAAAAAAAGTTTATGCTTTAGTGTAGAAAAACGTGATGTAACTCATTAATTACATGTGAAGCCTTCCATTATAGTAGGCATGTGTGGGTGTGATATATTGGAATTAAACACAAAAAACAAAAGCAAAACCCTTTCTCCAAATACAGACAGACCTCTCACAGATGTAAGTACTGAGTCTATCTGGAAATAATTTGTAAGTGACGCACAGTAAAATACTTTTCTGTTCCCCCTCCCATGGTCAGATAATAATACAATACATTGTTGAACTGATTCAGAAAGACTTTATGTTAAGAATACAGCTGTTACCACATGGAATCATGATGCTCTTCCAAACGTGGTTTTAACAGCAAATGGGCTGTGAATAATATTTCAATAAATTCTTATGGAAATTTTTGATACTTCTTCCTTCTCTTTTAGATAATAGAAAGCATTATTCTTGCAATTCAACTGCTGAATTTTAACCAGCAATTAAAAAACTGCAGTTCCTTATGCAGACTAGGCAAGTTGATACATCTGGTGCATCAGTTTCTATCACACTGCACATGTTATCAAACACTTCATGGCTCATTCTAGTCAGATTAGAAGAAATCAACGCTGAAATTTGTGATCAGCTTCTGACAGTTACAACAAAAATCAAAAACGTCTCCATCCTACAAATGTAACATCCCTGGGGGCTTCTCTGTGCACTTTCAAGATTAAGCCAGAGAAAACACAACTACCACCAAAGTCAAACAATTTTCAGTTCTTTCACATTAACATATTTAAATTGTCTATCACTACTGAGAGAAAAGCTACAAGTAAATGTTTGCACTTTGATTTTTTATAGCATTCATGGAGATCAGCGGACATAAAAAACTGCTTAGAAAACTCACTACATCACATAAATATAGTCAAAATCTTTTTTCCACTTGTCTGCCAAGAATGTCCTTAAATAGAAGTTCAATTACATAGCAAGGTCCACCTACAGTTAATTATGCTACTTTCTTGATTAAAGACTACTAATTGGAGGAATAATTTGTCAGAGTCAATGCAAAACAGCATTTCCACTTAGCTGTGAAAGAGAATCCAACGCTGAAAAAATTAGATCATTAGAAGAAAACATGACAATTTTTTTATTCATTAATAACTTTTAAAGCTCAAATTTAAAAATACTAAATCACAAAGAATTCAAGCTTCATGAAGAAAAATCTGGAACTATATACATGCATAATTAAGAGTATCTAGATTCTTGTCAATATTTACTTCAGTTTTTTGTACAATTTTTTTTCAAACATCTCTATTTACAAGTATCTGCTTAAAACATATAAACATACATCTTTTATAGCATTTACATATAATTTTAGTATTTTTTTTTCTTAAAATAAAAAAGAATATTTCATTGATTTGACAGATTTGGTTTCAACCTATGGTACTGGATCAGTATTTATCTAGTGGGATAGAAAGAGTTTTAATTATTCTATTATCTAAGTAACAGTCATCCTAGTGGTACCCAGAATTATCTTATATGGCTTTAAATACCTCCCATGCTCAAAGGATCATCTCACAAGTACAAATTTAAGTTCACCTAAAGTATGTTTCTAATTAAAGTCTGAAGCCTTTTCTTGAGTTAGATTCACAAATCAGCAAACACATTCTAAGCATGTACTCAGAAATAAGAAGCCCTTCTACTTTAAAGAAAAAACAACTCTGCTTCCAGTCAAGTAAAGCACATATTAAGTATATGTAAAATGGGATGTATGGCCTTTTCTAGATAGTCTAGATACCTCTATATGTATTTTATTGTTATGGAATGTCACTGTTTTGAACAGAGAGCACTTGTAGGGATCTACAGAAATCAAGTGAGAGATCCTCTAAGAAGGGGAAGAACAGGTTTTCCTCAAAATATGAACATTTTTTCAGGGAAAAAAAAAAGCCTGAGGAGGTTTTGCACATAGTAAGTCTAAGTTACTGATACAACCCAACAAGTTAGTTCACTATCTAGTCACAATGTATGGCTTGAGAAATTAAGTGAAAATTTGACAGCTTGCTTGCTTTGGGCTAGGAAAAAGTCCAAATTTTTGGCTTTTGCAAATCTAGCAGCCACCTCCTTTGAACACTGTTCTCTAGAGCTCCTGCACTGATTGTTCCACAGTTTGTTCTTCTACAGGCTGCACAGCTTCCTGAACATAAACAATGAATTCTGAAGCCTCTCCACCCTGGGTATAGACAGTCACTGTCTCAATTCCCTCCACTTCATCTGATGAGACTACCAGGTGATGCTGTTCAGACAGCTCCACTGAAGCCTGCTGCAGTGTCTCTTGAATCATCAAAGTGTGATTGGCTGATTGCTCCTCTTCTTTTACCTAAGGAGAAATTAAAGAAGTTACAGAAATTTCACCTTTTCAATAAGCAGATGATATTGAGATGCTTAATGGAAATATGAAAATTAGATTGTTTTGAAAGAAAAAGTCAGTTTGACAAACCACTTTCTTGTGAGCTCTTTTGATTAATAAGTGTAGAGCCAGACAGAATACTGAATGCAGTAAGACAGCAGCTGAGTTGTATGCACAGAGCTGCAAAGTTCCAGCAACACAGGCCATTGGAGACAGCTTTAATCTCTCAGCAGTCATTCATTCAAAACCACCCATCCTCAAATAAATCTGAAGTCAAACAAATCCTCTAGTAGCACTCGGATGAGAATCCATTGAAAACCACATGAAAAAAAAACATCTAATGTATCCATTTCTTTCTAAACCCTAATGGACTTTGATTAGAAAACTGTGAAATATAAATATTACTGAACTAGATCCCTGAGACCTAGTGGTTTTGAGGCAGCAATTTTTAAATTATTGAAAGGATAGGGACAGAAATAATTGAAAATAACAGAATTTTTACTGAACATCTGCTTCTTGTCAAAAAGAAAACACACAGCACAGTTTGATATAATTTCAAGGAGTCCGAACACCTGTCTGTCAATTAAAACTCAGTGCTTCCTAGAATTAGAGAACAAATCTCAATTCTTTAGCAGATCTATAGAAAATGCCCCAGGCCAATAAAAACACATCAGAAAACAGTAAGTCATGTGGAGGTAATGCATTCTCTCAAATGTTAGGGGTAAAATAATGTACTTTTGAGGAGAGGATAGAATAACAATTTTTTTGCATGGAAGATATATGCAAAAGCATTTCTTCTATGTTTACAGCACAAAACCACTCCAGGTGTTCAGTGAAAGGAGCTGTTTTATTTGCTGGATCATAAATGCCAACGCACCTGTGAATGCAACATGCAGTGAATCAAACCCTCTCCTCCTTCTCTTTTCAGAAAATGGGTTGTTTTTGTTAAGGCCTATTTCTCTTTCATTTAGGCTTAGCAAATGCTTTATAAAGTAAGCTCCAGAAATAAATCACGCTTATTCCTCACTATAAAAAAGTAGCTGATTGAATTTGTAAGAGGTCACATTCTCTAGAACAGATACTTTTTTCATATCATCTATAAATTGTCCACTTATGCAAACAACAGGGAACAAAGACAGAATTACTGGCTCACCTATGTCTCATGATGGAAAGCAGAACTCCCTGATATTTCCAATTACCATATGAAGTGTAATAAGAAGAGAACAAAGGGCTGATAGATACCAATTTATGTACCCTTGTTTCTAAGAGTGCTCTTGACCAAGGTAAAGTTGTAAGCAATTTTGAAAAGAATGGGTCAAACACAGTAGATTTCAAAACATGGGGAATCTAAATAATGCAAATTAGAAAGGAGCTATTTTTAATTGTAGAAGATGAATTGACAGATTTTCTCCAATTCTCATTTATACAACATTGTTTTGTAGACAGTTATACTGGAACAATCAGGTTCAAGAAAATAAAACTAAGATAGGAGTGGGAACAACATGGTTGCTTCTCCTAAGCAGCCATACTTATTGTTATACATTGACTTTTAACTTTTTTATTCTGTCTTTAGGGTATCTGTCAGATCACAAAGATTTCAGAAACACACAGACCCCTTAGGAGTTCTTGTCACTTTGTACTTTCACACGATTCATCAGGCTATACAAAGCTATTTCTTGAACTAAAACAAGTATATTCAAGTGTTAAATTACTCAGAGGTCCCAGAGTCAGTATGCTGTGATACATTGACAAAATCTATTTGGATTTTATCTGATGATAGATTTAACTTCTAAAGAGAATCTTGCCATTGTCATTAACCTTAATGCAAGAGCACAATCATACCTACTGATGCTGACTCTGGCTTTGTTGCACAGAATTCAGATTATAGGGATAAAACTACAGGAATGGGATGAAATACTCTCCATGCTCTGTTTCTTTTACCAATCATATCTGAGTGTTTTAATTGAAAGTTATTTTAAACAGCTCCTACTGAAGTTCAAGCTCAACATCCTACAAAAGTAGGTGATCCTGGATGCTTGACACAATAAAAGTTCAGCCACCCACTGAAAAACTGATTTATCTTGTCACAAAATACGGGTATCACCCAAATACCCTTTAACTAATGGAAGTCTGAGCCTCTCTTTGAAAAGAACAACACAAAAATAGCACACTGTTGACTTCCTTCTCTTGTTCCTCCCCATGTAACCCTCTTTTTTTTAAATTACTTTTTTTAATTATCAAAACCCCCCTAAATCCTACTGAAAGCAATAGGATTTTTGTTAATTAGAACACAAGAGACTATTTCAGCTGGAAAGGACCTACAGTGCTCAACTAGTCCAACAGCCTGACCACTAAAGGGATGAGCAGAAGCTAAAGCACTCTACCAAGGACTCTACCCAATGCCTCTTAAACACTGATACGCTTCGGGCACAAACCACCTCTCTAGGAAGCATCTTCTATTGTTTGACCATCCTCCCAGTAAAGAAATACTTCCTTCTGTCCAGTCTGAATCTCCTCTGGTGCAGCTTTGAACCATTCCCATGCATCATATCACTGGATCCCAGGGAAAGAGCTCAGCACCTCACTGACCCTTCAGCCTCCCTTTCCGTAGACAAGAGAAGCCCAAAGTCCTCAGCTGCTCCTCATAGATTCCTTCCAGTACTTTCACTGCCCTCTTCTGGACACATTCAAGTACATTAACAACCTTCTTAAATTGTGGAGTCCAGAACTGCACAGAGTGCTCAACATGAGGCCACACCAGCACTGAATAGAGCAAGATAACCCCCTTTTTGACTGGTTTGTGATGCAGTGTTTGATGCACCCAAGAATGAGGTTTGCCCTCTCAGATTCACAGAAGTGTTTAGCTTGGAAAAGACCTTTAAGATTATCAAGTCCAAATGTTAACCAAACACTGCCAAGTTCAACACTAAACCTTTTTGCTAAGCACCACATCTACAAGTCTTTTAAATACCTCCAGGGATTTAAAAGCACTCAAGCACTTTCCTGGACAGCCTATTCCAGTGCCTGGCAACCCATTCAGTGAAGAAATTTTCCATAATATCCAATCTAAATCTCTGCAGGCACAACTTGAGGCCATTTCCTCTTGTTCTATTGCTTGTTACTTGGGAGAAGAGACTGACCTCCACCTTGCTACTCCTTGCTTCTTACTGCAAGAAAGGAGTAAGGTCTCCCCTCAGAGGTGTTCTTCCCACTGGCTGCCAGGGCACATTGCTGGGTCCTATTGAGCAGCACCCAACAGATCCCTTCTGCAGTGCTGCTCTCCAGCCTCTCCCCTCCCAATTTATACTTGTGGCTGGTGTTATCCGATCCTAGATGCAGAATTCAGCATTTTGACTGGTTAAATTTCATCCCATTAAACAAAGCCCAGTGTTCCAATCTATCTAGAACCCTCTAAATAAGCATCTTATCCCTCAGGACAGTCAACAGCCCCTCCTAGTTTAGTATCATCAGCAAAGCTGCTAACAGTGCAATTACCTCCTGCATCCAGATCACTGATAAATATGTTGAACAGGACTGCCCTGGAACTGAACCCTGAGGAACACAGCTGGTGAAGTCACCAGCCAGATATAGCCCCATTCACTACAGCCCTTTGAGCTCGGTCCTCCAGCCAGTTCTTCACCCAACACTCATCTTATAGCCAACTTGTCCAGAAGGATGCTATGAGGAACAGTATCAAAAGCCTTACTAAAATCCATAAATTTATACACAAGAGTCCCTTTTCGTAACTGTCCTCTGCTCCTCCCTGAGGCTACTTGCTCGTGTCAGCTCCTGTGTGAAAGGACATACATAAAATCTACAAACAAAGATCATAATGGGCAGATAAAAGTCTAATCACTAGCAAAATCAGATAGGAAGCTGCAGTTAAAGATGTTTGATAATTAAAATCTCACAGCTTGTTATGAATTAGCTTATGATTAAAGCCTTTTATGCTAGATATCCCCAGCCAAATATATAAATACAAATTGTCTAAAATTCAGCCCTTTAATTAGGTCATACACACTAACTTTTTCTGTGTTGGTGTGCTATACATAATCCTCTGACAGCATGCCTCAGGCCAGAAAAATCACAGCACATTTACTAAGAGCTGCAGGAATGAACAGCAGTCTGAGAAGGATCTCATACAGTCCTGCTTTAGTGACTGTAAATCAAAACCCATAAATAATTGTAAACATAGTTTTGTGATTGCACATAAATAATGAAAGGAAAATAAAAAAGTACAATTGGCATGAAAATGAAATGAAACCAGAATCTTGTTCAATTCAATACCAGCAATCTAATACTTATTTAATTTTTGTGAGCTTTTGAAATGAAAATGACCAATAAAGAAAGTTAATTTAACCTCCCTACCTGACTGTATCGATGGAGTTTTATTACACTTGCCATGAAGGGTAAAGAATACTAATGACCTTGTTTCTGGTGTTTCTAGCTTCCAGTATCTTTTCTGGACAGCTATCTGTAATCCTTTTAGTTTGACAAATCATCACATTTTTTTTGATATTTACATTTCAAATCAGTGCAATGTTTACATGCTTCTGCTTGGTTCCTATTAGATTGTTCCACAGGGAATAATCTCAAAATGTTAATTAACATCCCTCAAATTGATGAAACAGTGGGACAGCTGCCATCAGAATGAATTAAGTCACTACACTCAATTCTTTTTATTGACATCTGAAATCTTTTGAAGAGTAGCATCCAAGACCTCTTTTCTGTTTGAGAGCCAGCTGAAAAGCATCTGGCTGCTTATCCTTCATGAAAGAATGACAGCAAGAAGCTGAAACCACACACAGCTGGATTATAAAATCAATTCAGTACCTGCATAAATATTCCTTACTAGTTTAATGTGTCTCTCAAGCAAGCCAGTGGGACTTTAATTCTCATGTCTCAACACTCAACACTTCTAAATAATAGAAGTTCTTAATTTACATCTCCGAGAACCACCCAAATATATGTAAATGAAATTAAAAAATGGGTATCTCTAAGAGGAATCTGTTCCTCTCAAAGCAAGTAAGTCTTTTTTAATTTGGGAGAAACTAATTCAAGATATTGAGAAAAATATATTTCTGCTCTAAAAAGAAGGAAAAATATTTGCAGTAAAGTGCTGAAGTTGCTTTCATATTCCAGAGCTCACAGAACCTCTCCCTTGATTTCAGATTGAATGCTACCTTTCAGGTTACCATGAAGAAGAAAAGTTAATAACAGAGATCTCACAGGATTTCAAAACCTTACACTAGGTTACAGATGTTCCCATTTATATTGTAAGACACCACAGTAAGAAAGCATACAAAACATCTACAGAGAGAATTAAAGGGAAAAGTGAATATAAGGATTTTAGACCACAGAGAGCACCTGGTTGTCATGTGCAACCTTAAATTGGTGCCTACAGGACTGTCTCTACCATTTTGTTCAGTGCCATTTAAATTACTTGAACTCTCAGTTCTAGTTTATATATAGATATAATGTGTGCAAAAACACTGAGAAAAGCACTGTAATTTAATCATACAAACCTCTATAATGAGCTACAAAACAATCTGGTGCACAACAGTTTCAGAATAATAAGAGACTTGAATATGCAAGAGTTTCTTCGCATAAAATAGAAAAACTAATCTTCATACTGGTGATGTGGATTTTTCAAAAGTTTTATAAATGTTGAATGTATCTTGACAGACACTGGCTGGCAAACTCTCAACTGACAAAACTGTTTTAACCACATTTCTTGGTGGAGGCATGGCAAGATTGCCAACATTTCAAGACCTCTAACAGAAGACAGAAATCATGGTAAGATGTTTCATCTCCATGTTACACAGATGACAGGGACTCCACAGAGTCTGAGAAAACAGGACCATCTGCCCCAACTGAAACTTTGCTTTGCAAGTACCATCAAGGGATGAATCAAATTGCTCTATATCCTAAAGAACTAAAATCTTGACAATCAGCCTGTATATAATTCCATATATTGGCCAATTTCCCAGATGAAGAGTGTAGCTAGCATCACAGGGGTAGAAATTAGAGCCAGCCTGAATATAAAGTGTGCTGCTGAAGTAAAATGTGCAGTAGCCTTTGACATGGTCAGTCATGTTAATATTATTAGATACTTCTTTTTGAAGATGCATTACACCAGAAAATCTTGTTCTGTGGTGGGTTTCACACTGATGTGTGATCTTGGCTGTGCTTTGCTACCATTGCCACTTTGAAGAAAGTGACTGTTACCATGGTAGGATTGTACTGGAGCCTGAGGAGATCACAGAACAAAATCATGAAAGGAACTAAAATAAAAGGTGAAATGCATGGAAATCCAGTGTTTTCTTAAGCTTGATAAAGATCTGCTTAGTTAATGAAACAGTTTATATACTTACTCCTCAGTGCAAATTATGTAAAAACCTAGGCTGGAAGCAGGTTACTATGGCTTTCAGGAAAAGAGTTTACCCTATGCTCCAAGCTATAGAGGTGGTAAGAACATCAGTCCTGTTTCTGATTTCTAAGTGTGAGAAAAAGAGAAATAAGTCAGTATTCAATTACTGCTCTTTATTTTTAATATTCGTGTAGTGCTCTGGACCAGGACCTGGATTGTACCAGGTAAGCTACAAGTGAAGAAGTATTTCATGGCCCTAAGGCCTCCTAGATTCAATATAAGAGACACTAAGCAGACACAGAAAAAGGGAGGTGGGGGAGAACAATATAAAATAAGACAGTGCTATTTCAGCATGATAGGCAGGAGTGACAGTGCAGCAATACAGCCTAACCACAGATAATTACTGTCATCATATTTTTGAAGAGTAACTGAGAAGACAATGAGGTACAAATTGCTCTTCATTAAAAATCCACATAACTAAGCACAATATGGAGGAAGGCATTAAGAAACTTGTTTTTAAAAAGTAATGAGCAATTAAATCTTCATGTTATGGGCAAAGATAGCTAATGAGAAATGGAACAGTAAATCAGAAAGGAGTAAAAAGCCTTGGAAATGAAAACAAGGTTTTGTTTGATGTGGCAACAAAGGAACATCAAGTGAACAAAATAAGAGAGGGTGATGTCAAGAGGGACAAAAAAGAGTAATCTTTGAATTTTTCTAAAAGAATACAAAGGAGCAAAATATAATCTGTGAATGTCAGGAAAAAAAGACTGTTAACTGTAGCATAAAATAATGATGGCTCGGACAACCATTTTAGATAAGTGGTTGATATTAAAGACCATTACCAAAGTCATCATGCAGAACAAGTCAACACCATTTAGCTAATCACCTGCTTGCTAGACCCAAGAATCCTACCTGAAGAAGTCATAAGCTTTCTGGGGTGAATAATGGGAAAGACTTATACCCCATTAGGTTAAAAAAGAGAGTGGACCACTGATGAACATTTGTGCAGAAAGATTGATATAACCATCTTAGTGAGTGATGATGAGCTAATGACTAATTATTATCTTCTTAGCCATTTTCAGAGTGAGCTTGTTGTGATGGCTACAGAGCCAGAAGAAAACTTTATAGGGTCAGAGTAAGATTATTCAAGGTGGCAATGTAATTTTGAAAAATGTCAACCCTGAAACAAAGATCAACAAGTTCAAATGTCTGTTTATTACTCAGGAGATGAAGCCCTGGATTTTTAAATAACGCCTTTACATGCTAATGTGCTCCAAGTAAGGTGGCATCAAAATGTCTGTTTGCAGTACTCATCCAGATACATTGTTCAGAAAAATTAGAAATTAAGGAAACAAATGGGGAGTTGACATGGCAAACAAGACCATGGACATAGGTTAGTTGTTTTTTGGGGAAGTTGTTTTGCTTTGTTTGAGAGAACAAAGAACACTGCCCTGCTCTCTAGCAATTCTCTGTATATGAGATAGCCAGGATGTGCTCTTAATGAAGAGGGATCCCAGTGTCTTCATGCAGGAAAAATAGTATTGAGGACAAAACGTAAAGCTTCACACAATCATCTGCTGAATGACTTTCTCCCATCAGGACAATAATCTCTTTGCCAGTATAACACATAAAATATTACAGGCCTAAAGATGGCAAATTAGCAGTACCTTTGCCTACAGTATCTAAATGAAAAAGGTCTGAAGAAGAGATAACATACAATCAAATTTAACTGGTCATTAAAGTACACTGATTTATAACTCTGGTTGAGACTAGGAATACAAAAGTATGCTGCTCTAGTTCAGTAATTTGAGGTAAAAAGAAAAATTTAAATTTGGAAAGAGAACCATATATAATTTCTACTTTTTCTTTCAGAGTAATAGGACACAGAGTCAAATCTGGTGAACATAAAGTGACTTGCTTCACATTTCCAGTCCCTCCACCATACTATGTGCTCTGTTCCCACAAAACTGCTTTCTCCCCAATTTTTTTTCTGTGTTTACCATGCATTATGAGCGACATTTCCTGTATTTCCTAAGCATTCATTAGCCTCTTTCCTAAGTTATTTTTCAAACTTACCACTCTCTGCTTTCACCCTTTCCCCACCTTGCTGCTTTTTTTGGTCTTTTGAGATGTGCAGGACAACTCAAATACCATGCCATAAAGACATATCTTCATAAGCTCTGTCTCAGAAAGAGATCCAGACTCACTGGAATCTGAAAAGGACTCACACTGAGAAGGATTCACTTCTTTCAAGCTGTGGTCAAAGCTTCAGTGTGGATTTTTGCCAAGTTCAGATCACACTGGTAAAACTTCACACTATTAACTTGTTTTTCTCTGGTGCTTCTGATGTGTATTACACTCCTTGTCAGCTGTATGTTTTCATAGCAGTTGGACAACAAAATTTCTCCCAAATTAGATGCCAGAAAAAGTTTAACCTTGATAACAGGTTAGTATAGTAACTCTTAAGCAAGAATAAGTTATTTCAGGTTCTAGACACAACTTTTGAAAGGCCTCATACATATGACATGATCAGAGTCAACAGTTATTCCTATTTCCCAGTCATAATTCAAGCTAAAAAGGGCTAACTTTGCTTTTTGGGGGGGCATTTTGAGTAGTAAGCTGAATCCTGATTCAGGCTGAGATTTGTTGCTGCTATGTTTTCAAAGTGCTTTCTTTTATAAAATCATTCTTGTAAACAAAAAATAGCCTCCAAAGTCAGAACTGTTATTTTTTTGTCTGCTCAACACTCAACTCAGGAGCTGGGGGCTTTGAACAAACAATATGATATTGATTTCACTTCCCTTATAATGTTTACACATTATTTAAGATACAAGCAATAAGACCACATGCAACACAGAGCAACAATTTAACAGAACACCACAGAAGTGGTATCTTTTGTGTCTTGCAACTTCTCAGAGCTATTTAACTGGGTATCTTGCAATATGCTGAAAAGGACTTCTTGATAGAGACAAAGGTGGTTTCTTCAGGCCAAAGTCTTGCATCAACCTGAAACACTACAGATCCCACACACTGAAGGTACCTGAGCACACAGGAGAGGGGAAGTGCTAAAGGGTGAAGCTGGCTGCATTACTGACAGATACATCTGGATTCACACAGAATGTTAATGATCAAGTGTAAATGGCAATTTTATGGGTGAAAAGTAAGGAAGAAGACAGCTGTGAGAGAAAGCTCCAGCGAGGAAACAGGAGACAAAGACAGCCACAATATAGTGTAATGTTTAGTGGAAAAATACCTTTAAAACGTTCCAATAATTTAGGATTGAAATTACTTTGTGCAAATACAGAAATATGAAGCTAAGTTGTGAGGGCTAGCTAAAAACGAGAGATGAAGGTAAGAACTGATGAAAAAAAATGGATAATGTATGTCCTTAGAGAAAAGGAAAGGAATCAACATAACAGCATAAAAATCAGAAAAACTACAATAAATGTTGTTAAGGAAAAAAATGGAACCAAGCTGCCAAGCAAGGACTTGTTGAGGCCATTAAGGAAAAAGAGTGAAAATTCAGTGACAGATGATGCTGATACATCACTGGATAAATTTTTTGTCTCACAATCCACAAGAGAAGCTGAAGGTCACAGAAGAAATTGGGGAATACATTTTCCAGCAGGGACATGAAATATGAATATGTCTTCAGATCAGTTCAAGGTTAACAATTAGGAACTCAGAATATTTAAAAACATTCAAAGTTGTAGGGACATTGGAGTGAGATCTCACACAAAGTAAATCACTATTTGAGAAAAAATCTAAGCTGACAATTCTGGAGTGGATTACAGTCATGTTAATGGAATTTAAAGATTTCTTTCCCTCACATTAAAAATGGGTGTGCCTATAATCCTGAAGCAATCTTCTGGTGGGAAGACAAGAACTGGACACTAACTAAAGCTGTGTGACAGATTAAACAGACTTTCATTAAAAAAAGGATTTATATATAATATTAAAAGAGAATGAAATTAAAGAGAAAAATGAAAGGTGAAAAATTTAAAAGAGAAATAATAATTATCACCATCTTTAGACCTCCCTTCATCCTTGGTCTCCTCCCCTAGAGCCCACCAAAGGTAACTAAGCAGTCAGTCAGCTGTCAGTAGGGAACTGCCACTTGATCCTGCCCTGGGACATCCTATCTCTGTCAGAGGTCACTGAGGCTAACAGAGAAAGAAAAGAGAAGGTATACCAGTATATGCAAGAAACATGTTAATAAAGGAACAGTGCTTTGAGCACCAAAGTAAGGCATGAGTAACATCCAGTGCAAACAGAGGCAGGGCAAGATCAATCAGCTTGAGATGTATTTATATTCTTCATCAATTTTGATTCTGTGAAATTTAAAGTTAGGGGGAAAGCAGCATTTTATATTAACAGGGCTCTAAAGGAGACAGAAGAAAACAAAAAAAGAAAAGCAGCAAAGAGATTCTGTGCTCTGAGAATTCTGTCCTTGATATATTAGTGGAGCTTGTAACAGTTTGACATCAGAACAGTGACAGTCACTGACACATTCAAGGCAAGGGAAAAACAATTGATCAGCACTTAACAGTTTGTAAACTCGAAGGCCAGAAATATGGATTAAAAACTGAGGGAAATAATTAATTTAGGATAGAAGGATTTACTTACAAAAAGGTGTCAGCAAATACAGGTGGTCTAACAAGGAAGATAATAAGTTTTAAGATGAATCAGACATTGATCAGGTTAAGAACCTGAAGGAGGAAGAATCACGGAATTTTTAACACTGTGTATTTTTTAGCATTCAAATACCAAAACATAGTATCCCCTTGGTAGCTGCTACTTCAACCATAATTTTTCTTCTAGGCTTTTAGAAGGCTCTCAAAATATATATTTTTAAGGGAAGAAGACGTTTCAGTAATATTGACAGACAGCATAGACAACCATCAATGGCTTATACTGTATTCAACACTTCAATAAATTGCATATTTAGCAAAGTGTGCACATTGGAAGTGACTCCACTGTTAAAGTTGTTTTGAAACTTGTACATAAAGAGGGCAAAAAAAGTCTCTTCTCTTTTATGGCTGAATTTAGACTCCAAATTAGAATCTTGTATTCTTCAAATAACTACCAAAACTCTTAACATGGTTTCTAATCAAGACACGTTTAAAGTACTGGAAAGGAAAATCTCAGAATGCTTTATCTTCCTGACTTTTGGATGGAAGGCTTAGGAATTATCCAAATACTGCATTGACACTACAGCCTTCCCACTTCTATGGCATTCTCATGAATTCAGCACCCATAACACTACAGAAAATATTGAACTAGAAGTCAGTTATAGCTCTCAGAATAATCAGTTTAGGTTCATTCAAATTAAAGGAGTTAAACTTCAGGAATTTGAGACTTGCCAGATAGATGTCTATGATTCTGTGATTTTGATGTACTTTTCTTCCCTCATCTATTGAGTGCAGAGACCCCAGTGAATCAACGAATAGAATGGGAAAAGGGATAAGCAGAGAGGTATAATAATACAGGAGGAACAAGTGGAGCTTGAAGAACACTGTAGGGAGAAACAGAAAATGTCAGCAACACAGTTAGCAAATATTTTTAGTCTGCACAATACAGCCATCTCAAATTGAAAATTATTTCCTTTTCTGTTGATTTTGTATGTCTTATCATTCTCAATTTCTAAAGTGCTTTGGTAAGACTGTACATTGCAAAAAAAAAAAAATTAGCAAAAAAATGTGCAGTAGCAAACTTCAAAAAAAAAAACAAACATACACTAAAGTTACTTCTACCAGAAGATTTGTGTGATTTTATGAGGAACTATATTGCCCAGTAGAAATTATGTCAATTACTTGTCCCTTGAATGCACCATTTTGCTGGAAAGGGAATTATTGCAAAAGCCTGAAATTAACAATTGATCTAATAAATCCTTTTTTTTTTTTTTTTTGGACAATTTCCCTCATAACAACAAAATTAACTATAGGCCTTCTCAACCAACTACAACTCAGCTGAACTTTTATTTACCTCAGATATGGCTGGCCACACTGACTTTTGTCTCACGTAAGCAACTGCTGTAAGGAGCACCTGCAATACTGCTCGGAGCTGCAAAACACTTGTGTTACACCCCTCATAAGAAAGGCAGTGTCCCATTTGTCCCCAGGGTACATGACTTGAGAACCCTGTAAACCTTTATAACTTCAGACATAGGACAGCACAGCAAAGACTAATGGCAATGGTTACTCCTTGGGTATGGTCCTACAGCATTATGGTTGCAGAGCATGCACAACTGTGCACAAAACATCTTTCAGGCCCTTCTGTATGCAGATGAATGCTGTGCCAAGGATCTCCTGATTCTTTTAGGTGACAATGGGCCCATCCTCAATATAGATATGTTATTTTAAAAAGCCTGAAAATACCTGCTCGAAAAAAAGTTGCATTTTCACACACACACACACCATGTACACATAGATGTGTATTTTTTCACTCATATTTCATATACATGCAAAAATGTACCTGTTTTTATATGTATAAACATATGTATCTAGATGTATAAACATGTATGTAGGGGAACATATAAACACACATAAAGTAACAAAAAAACAGTTCAGGAAAAATTCTATACATGTCTTGTATGGACATTCAAATTTAACCCTTGCAGCATAATGCTCATTTCACAACAGATGTAGGAAAATTAATTACACATTTTCTTGAGAAGAAAAGAGCTCTTACCTGCTTTACCACTGTCACAGTGCCAGGTGCCATGGTAACCACAGAAGCAACTGCAGTGGCATCATGGGTTTCCGAACCCAACTCAATGATTTGCTGCAGGATGTTTACAGCTGTTGGATCAAGTCTTTCACCTTATCAGAAAGACAATAAGCAGAAGATCATTACAGTAAAACAGCTCTAAGGGTATAGGAACCTAAGTGTTATGGACACTTTTCCCTCCTGCCTTAATCCTGGCTCACAGAGCTGTTACAAATTTCAAATAGCTCATAACAACATGAGCCTTTAATAACAGATCTGTGGCAGGAAGGAACTTATTCACAAAATAAGTTTTCCTGAGGAATCCACGAATCAGCAAGTGAGGCTACACTGATCATTTCTATGCCTATTTGAAAGAGATGTAAAAAGAACCATGGAAGAAACAAACAACAGATTAACTCATGGAAGTGACTGCAAATTGGGAAACGGCAAGACTACAAATCCACATGTGCACTTGCCAGACATTCAGCTTCAACAGACCCTGAGCTCTAAACCTATAACCATGATTGCTATCTTGTGTATTACAAACCTGTGTTTACCATCTGTCTGACCATCTGCAATACCCTTCAACCTAGAAGAGGTACTGCTGCCACTAACATGCTGAAGGGAAAAGTTAATTGGTTGGGAGAGCTCATGTTTATCATTTTATAAGCCTGGGATCAGAGCATGTTTGACCTTTTCTTAAAAGATCCTCTTGTGTGTAGCCCTGCCAAAGGAAAGGCGATTTTACAAAAAAGTCCCTGTGCACAGTTGTACTCTCCCTTCTCCCCAAGTGTCAAAAGGAAAGATTCATTCATTGGAAAACGTATTTTGTTATGCAGGAATGTGAATACCCCTCTTGTGGCCCACCACTCCCAGACCTCCAGTGTCAGCATGAGAGAGATGTCAGCAAGGGAGAGAAATTCTCAGGGTCATGCTAAAGCTGCCCTGTGCTTTCTGCAGTCACTGCTGGAGCTCAGAAAGAGAAAGTCAATAGAATCAAAGCTCATCTCTTCATCCCAAACCCTTTCCAATTGAGGCTGATACTATGATGGGGATCTAGAGGAAATAATTTCATTTTAAACAAAAAGCAGTTATAATTTATTAACTATGGAAGAATTTTATCTGTATACTGAAAAATGTTTGCTTTTTGTAAAGCCGTCTCAGACTATGGGTTTTCATACCTAGAGGGAATCTGCTGGAAGAATATCTGGATCTGGGTGCATTAAAAAGCAAATCCTTCTACACTGAAAACTACAGCCCCATGCTTAAAAACAGATCTTACATACAGCATATCCCGATTATCATTTTATTTCAATTGAAATAAATTAAAGCTTAAGAAAATGTCTCCAAGATGTTTTTAGTTGTTCAGAATTCCAATTCTTTAAAATAAAATGAGATTTCAGTAACATAATTTAATAGCAACATGATGGGAAATTCCACTAAAAATGGGATTTTATGGAATGTATCTGTATTGATTATGAACTATAAAGATCACAACGGTAAATAAGAATAAAATGTTAACTTCTGATAACCCGTGCGTTTACTTATATGTATAAACACAAAGCATTTAAACATCCTCTCTAGACTCTGATGTATTAACAGTCTTAGAAACTTGAACATTTTTTTCATCCAAATTTTGTTATTTCCACTTAGCAATCACTATCTAATCTCACTCTTGTTCATCCTTAGTTTGATACAGAATAACTTATTTTGTTTTGTGTATCATTGGAATTAAGCTTGCTGGTACTGTCTTGGGAACATCACAAATCAGCTATTCCACCACGTCACTTCTGCAGTCTGTGGGACTTAAGCAGGGAGAACAATAAGAGCTACAGAATTGCCATTAGATATACACCCTGCCAAGAAGGCTGATTTCACAGTATATTTAATAATAAATGCAGGAAATTCCACACAATTATATATTGCAAAATTGAGTGTGATAAGTTTTAATGACTTAAGGACATAGAAATTCATAAAGAATAGTCATTTCTCATTGTTCATCCTCAAAGAAAACTACAGCCCTACAGAAGTAAGTTCTGGATGTCAAATTTCACCATTTTTTAATAGTTTCACAGGATATCTTCTATTGCCCAGTACACACAAAAGGATCATATATTTATTAATAAAAGGTGTATTTTATGTTGCAACATAAAAATGATATCTTACCATTCTCAGAAGTATATCTAAGGTTCTGTAATGCAGCTACAGCAGCTTGAGTGCCTTGAACATCTTCTCCAGCCTCTGTGATATGAAGATACTGAGTGGACGTTTCTTCAGAAATTTCAGCAGTTACCTTAAAAACAAAACCCAGCCAATGCATGAATAACCTCACTCTCATTTGAGTAATTTAGAAAATAATGAAAGCTCTGAGTTTAAAGTAATGAGATCTATAAAACAAATTCTGTAAAATGAGTTGTAGAAAGACTGGGTGAAGGATAATTCAAGAGTGGGGATACCATCCCATAGTTTTCTTCTAAATTCTATCTCAATAGTTGTTTTAAGCATGCTAACAACTTTGTTGCAGTTATTTTAGAACTAAAAATAGACTCCAAGTCTATCAGGGCCTAGTAAAGACCTTTTGGCCAAAATTAGTTTATCCTTGCAGATCTGGTAAAATGCCTCTAAAGTTTGAAAACTGTCTTTTGTTTTAGAAAAATTATCCTTTCCATAACTATTTCTTTTCAAGATAAGATGTCAGCGCCTGTGGATATAACTTTGGAAGACTACATTCTGAAATACTTGTTTGAATCTTTTAATAACTGCCCATACAGAATTCACTTTGGTAGCTTTCAAGGATTTAGTATTCTGTATGTGGATACTCAAGAACTGTTAAATAGGAACTGCAGGATGGCTCTTCCAAATCAGGCATTAGATTTATAACAGTGCCAAGACTGCCTGGAATTTAGCAGAACAGGTCATAAACTGTGGAGGTCAGCCCAAAGCAGCTGACTTCTGGCTTTTTCACCTCACTGGACATCAACAACAGCCTACTCAGGAAGTGGAAAAGAACTCAGCTTGCCTATTGTAATTTTTAAATAAAAGTGTATGGATAGTTCTGTGGTTTTCCCAATGCTTTTGCATCTACAGTCAGCTCTGCTCTAGAAGAGTAACAGGTTTTATGTTAGTACCAATAATTGCTGTGCATAATATAGAAGAGGAAAGCTTGAAAGGGTAAATCCTCCCAAGGTAGCTGCCCTACCCTACCCCAAACTGAGAAAATTCAGGTTGTTGATTTGTTTTTTTATAACCCTGCCTTCTTAGGTCTAACTTGAACTATTTAAGGTTCTATCTTAGTGATACTGAGATTTCCTATGTACTTTGGATTGAAGCTGAAAACAACAAATTCCAGACTTAATCCATATAATGGTATTATTCTTCTGGTTGATCAACTTACATATCCAGTTTTCCATATTCTAACCTTTTCTGGATGAAGACATAGGCTTTTTTTTCATTAACTCAATATAATCTTGAAGCTTTGCACATCTTGCAGTTAACACCAGTGAAAAATTGGCACATAACAAAATGCAATAAATTTTTCAGTTTCACATTTTTTGCTACAACTGCCACCTTTTCTGCTGCAGACTAGAGCCCTAAAATGCAGAAATAAGCACTTAAAAAGCAGTTAATCCTACTAGATATTAAAGCAGTCAAGTGTAACAGTCACAGCAATGCATGCATTCAAAACTGAGATGTGATAACATGACCTTCCATAAAGTCAAGGGCACATTTTGGGTACTTCTTATTCTTATCCTTACTTTACAAAGAATATTTTCTAGTCTTAGGGCCAAAGCCAAGGCAACTTTGCTTTACCTCCCACTTGGTCTCCCCATCATGTTCCACTAGCTTCATCCCATGCTTGTTTTTAAGATGTCTGTTGAATTCCCATTTTGTACCATACACAAAGCTGCAAACAGGACACTTAATACCACCTGTAAGGAAACAGAAATAAATTCCTTGAGTGTAAATAATTACTCAAATAAATTCCCCAAATTCCTCATATAAATACTTTCTCAAGGCAGTTAGAACCCATTTAATTTGACCCCACCTCAATCAAGCCACGTAACTGTAATTTAAAAGGGTTTCCTTTAGCCATATGAACAACATGAAAAAAAATGGGCAAAATATAAAGTAGCTGAACTGTCACAAAGCTTAAAGAGCAATTCTGGATAACAGTAATGGAAGGAGTCTGAAATAACTTACACATCTGGGAAGCTGTAGTAGCTGTAATAGGCCTGCATGCCTCTCTGTGGTGGATGTGAAATTGTGGGAATGCTGTTCCTGCCTTTCCCTCTCTTTACATTTCTCTCCCTGGGGAACTCCTACCACTGACTAGTGAGACACAAAAAGCAGAAGCAGACAACTATTTGTGTTTGTCTCAGATACATGGACCTAACTGTGGAAATGATGCTGTGAGAAGCATTAGTTTCATCTTGCAGGAGATGGATGTTAAGGGAGATGCCAAACCATAGCAGAGAGGATATAAGCTGCAAAAAACCCCACAACTTATCTACTGGGGGGGAACTTGTGCTTGCTTTGCTAACAAAAGCCATTCTAGAAATGCCATGTACATCAGAGAGGGGGAAGTTTTTTCAAGGAATGACAACATGCTAAGTTTGACCAACCCCACCCCTGGCCACAAGAAATACTGCAAACCTCAGGGATGCTTCAGCCTGTGCAGAATTCCCACATTTATGATTCTGCCTGAAATTCAAGTTTAGCAGCACCAGTGAAGACTGCAATTTAAAAGGGTTTCCTTTTAAAAAGTCATAATTCCCAACTGAATTTTTTTTCAAATCTGAGGGGGTCTATGACTTATGTCCAAGTTTAGGCCCACCAAAACCTTGCACGTGTTTTAAATAATTCTGAAGTAATACTTTTAATCTGTAAAACTGTTTTATTTCAAATCATAGAGTTCCTTACAAACAAGTTTTAATGCCTACTCCATTACATTTACCTGCAGATTCAAATGTATATTGTATATCTAGCCTAAAAATCTACAAGATGGGTTTCTGACATGCTTCAGCTTTAAATACTGGTTCCCTGTTGCCTTGCAAAGCCCTGCTGTGCTGCTCTTCAGGACACAAAGCAAAACCATCAGGCATTGCATTCTTTCAGTAAGTGATGGCATTTTTTTAATGTGCTTATACACAATACTGAGAGCTTAATATTTAACATGCACAGTAGTGGCACACTTAATTAAAAAAAAGAAAAAAAAAAAAGTATATTCTCTAAGGTAGCTGTTCTAGTTTTCTCAAGTTTCAAACACACATTATTAAGGGTTCTGGCACATTTTCAAAGCAAACCAGGAAGAGTTAACAGTGTAATGTTACCTTCTGCCAAATATCTTTGCTATTGCATTCCTACAGTTTATGTTAACATAGGAAAATGTAAATCTCAGTTTTTTGACTGTCAGCAAAATGATGCATAGCATGAATTTAGAACAATGTTGACTGAGTTTGCAGCATTGCAGGTAAAAAACTAAGCATGACGAAACCATAAGCATCCAATTTTCTGCACTACATTGAACAGCTTTTACTTCTTTTTCTTATGGAAGTAATTTGGTCAAATGTCAGATCATTTGCTTGTAATTATGCAAATAAGAAGTTCTCTTTTTTCCCCCTATTGAGTGAAGCAGAACAGAAACAATTTGCAAGTGATAAATTGTTGCATTAGGTGACCAGAATTCACTCTAACAAATCTAATGAGTAGGGCAGGGCATCCTGCCACTTAAGGACCTAAGCCACCAGATGGCTGCACATTATCATGGCAAATGATGGCTCTCACCCTTCTTGTTCACATGCTTCAAATATTCTCTCATAAGCTGGTGATAAGCCAAGTTCTCATTGCACATAGTCTTTTATAAATGAGGTGACTAGAAAAAGCATTCAGCTTTACAGTAACAGAAACCTACCATTTGGTGTTCTGCCAGGTGACCAAACTTGTTATTTTGAGAAAACAAAATATAACTACACTCAATCACTAGGGTCTGTCACTGACAATTTTTCTCTCTCTCAAATTTCCCCTTTTTGCTCTCAGTGTATCTTAAGCCTTACAGCAGATGCTCAATACTGTTTCTATACAAAACTGAGACAGTTACCCTGTCAAGTGGTTTATCACTCCTCAGTTCACAAAAGCAAAATATCTTCCTTTAGGTTAGGACAAAGATATTATCAGTTATGCAAAATGAAATTAAATATTCATTTCAAACTGATCTGTAGTATTACGAAAATACTGATGTCATGAAAGAGAGAATTTTGATAATTTGATCATTATTTTGATAGTGAAACTATTATAAAAATACACCAGATAAACTAAGGCTGTAACTTCTGTCATGATGACTTTAATTAAAGAACAAATAATGGAAGCATAGAATTCAATTGGCAATATTTAACTCCGTGTCAGTAACTTAATATGAAAGCTTGGGAAAACTAATTTCTAGATGATTCTTAAAGCAATGGGTAATCTGCAGAGAAAGTCAACACTATACACACTACCCACCTTATCTGCCTTCAACACCAAAACTGATGTTTGCAACAAAACAATGCACACTGATATGATACAACTTCAGAACTTTTTTCCATCATGGCACTGGCACATGTACTCCAAGCAATCTATTTTTTGGCCTAGAATAGCCATAAGACAACTATTATAAGAAAGCACGTGATGGTAGTGGTATAATGAAACAGAGGCCACAACCTGATCATCACATACGTTTTGCAAAAGATGCTGCACAAACACAAGCAGAAAATTTGTCTCTCTCAGAGAGTGCAGAAATAGATAAGCAAAACAATGGATCACAGGGAGTATCAATGAAAGAAAAAAAATAATTGGGGGGAAAATTTTCATGTGACTTGCCTAGCATAAATCAAATAAAACTAAAAAAAAGAAGCTATCGAATGAGCAAGTAGGTAGGCTCTCACAAAAAATTATTGGGTAATGCACATATAATACTCCACTATTAAGAATACATGAAATTCTTATATTTATTTTCCCTTATTATTTTAATATACTAAAATAAATGTCAGATCATAGACTTGTATTTAAACAAAAAAGCAAACCCACCCCACTTAAAAAGAAAAAAACAAAACAAAACACAAACAGCAAGCATTTGTCTGGTTCTGGCTGTTCCTAATTTTTTAATATAAGCCCAGAAAATAAATACTTCTGCCTATCCCTGGCAGTGCAGTTGCTCAGATGAGCATGTTGCCTCTTCTGTTCTGTGAATCATTCATTTATTTATAAACTCATTCCAGGAATCTTAAGTAGAGTCCAGCAGTCTACATTCATTTAATATTTCCAATTAAGATTATCTGCAATGCCCTCAATGCAGTCAAAAAACAACTTAAGGTAGAGAAGATGAGCAAGTATGAGGGCTCAGGGAGTAACTGAAAACAAGCAGAATGCAAGAAGATTAATAGATAGAGACAACTTTCACTAGGCATTAATATCTGTTAGTTTCTTCATTTTTTTCTCAAGCCCTTTCATTTGCTCATTCTCCTTCCTTTTCCTTCTTGTCTACAGTCCTTTAATTTCAAACGACTTGTTTAATATGAGGTCTGAAGGGTTTTCTTCCCTTACATAAATAATTTTCCAAAATTGCTTTTCAGATCTATGAATATGGTAAACTGAAATTTGATAGTTGCTAGTCAGGCAGCAAGTTGCAACTGCTGGCCAAAATGAAAAACCTGTATGTCCACAACAAACTCTGCTGTGTGACCCAGGTACAAAAGATCTTCTAATTCCAGAATCAGGAAAATCTTTACTAACTTCAACAAGACCCATGTTTAGCAACTCCATATGCACACTCTAATTAATTCAAGTCTCCCACAAGGAACAAAATACCAAAATGTTAAGAAAAGCTAACAGTTCTGTAGGATGATAAGAAAACTGGAGACCTCCTGTTTTTATTCTGAGCCCATGTGTAAGATCCATGTGATATAGCACAGCACAGAAAATGGAGCTGGCAATGGAGTTTGTATGTGGGAAAAGTGCACCTACTAACATGGCCTTCTTCATGATAGGTCTTGATAAAAGGCACTGATTTCAGAGCTACTACCTGGATTTTAAGCCCCTTAACTTCTCTAAAAGTCCACGGAGTAGGTGAACATATGGAAACAGGAACAGTACTAGAAGCAGCATGGGTAAACAGTGGAAAGGTGACCATAACAGTAGGAAAAGGAGTAGAAACTATTAAGTGTGTTACCATTTTAACTGTAATAACACCACTCAGACTTCTGTATATAAGCAGTCTAACTAAATTGGTGATTCTTGACCTAGACTTTTAAGATTTACATCATATTAATAATAAATTCTTGACTACCTATCAAGATAAGGTGTGCTTCTATTTCCCCATCAAAAAGACTCTAAGCATAATAATTTCTAACCTGTTTTATCTATACTTCCCCCCCTGCTTCATTTTTCTAATGGAACAATAACTTGGTGCTGTTTTCTCAGTCTTTTCTTACATCTGCTCAATCATACTTAGAAATTTATCATTCATTTTGTGAATGAACAAATTAACAATGAACAGCACAGCCAAAGTCAGTCAAAACTTTGGTTCACTCTCAGAAGGCAAGAACAAAGGACCCTGAATGAAGGGTGAAAGGTGGCTATTTCAGAATCACTAAAAACTAGTAATGAATTATCACACAACATTCAATAAACTCTACATATCACACAAAAATTTACCTTTACATCAAGTTTACTTCAGTACAAAAAATAACAAGTCTTATATGGTGATGTACCTTGTTGGATAAGGGCTTCTGCTGCAGGCTCCCCAGAGCCTACATTTACATACTCTTCATTAGGATGCTTTCTGTTGTAATGTCTCTTCAGGGAACCAGATATGTTGCAGGAATAGTGGCAATGTGCACAACGGAAAGGCTAGGGAGAAAAAGAAAAATGTTAGAACATATTTTCTGACCTCTTTAGGGTACAGGTGTGAGTTGCAATGTTTTGATCCTAAGAAATCATTTCTGGCTTAGGCATCTTCCAAGGAGACCTCCAAAAATTCAATATAAATGGAAGTAGTAACTAAACATTACCTAGGATTTGGTATTTTTTATTATATACAAGACACCAAGTTTTCTCAACATTATAACACTGTTACTCTGTTATTTGTAATTCAGTAAACTGTTTTCATGACTGATGATCACAGATCTGACTACATGAAGACTTTCTACCACAAGGGAAGGACTCAGCTGCCATGAGCTTTGCAGAATAAGAAAGCTAAAAAACCTGAAGGTCTAATGTGACTGTAGAGTCAACTTAAATACCTGACAGGATTGAGCTCTATGCTTCCTTCCCTCTTCAACATATTTGCAGCTGCTCCCCTTTCACTGGCACTTGCATTCATTATGGTAAGCTAAGTTTTAGAAACTAAATTAAATTTTAAGAGCAAACATCTCCCTTCAGTTGACAGGGAGAAATACTTCTTAAAAAAGTTTAAGAAAAAAAGCATTTTTGCCTAAGAGTGAAGGAAATCAACTGTTTATGTAAGCCTTTGAGCACAACCTTCTGAGCAAGACACGTGACAGTCACAGAAAGCTTGACAGTAACATTAGGGTCCTGGAAAAGAATGCAGATATTGACCCAAGTCCTTGGGGAAAAGTCAAGTTCCTCAGAATGGGACACAAAATGGTTTAAGCACAAGCAACCTACAGCTAATCAGCAAAAAATGGCTGGTACAGAAACGTTTATTAAGAAGTTGAATTTAAAGCAGGGTCCATTGACCAGAGCACTCCCCTAAGCTTGTTGCTCATAACCTTCCTTAAGGTTCCAAACATCAAAAATAAGAAAGAAAATTGATGTTCAGATTTCGTTAACCTGACAGTTCAGGGGGTACTGTGCTATTCAGCTATTCCACTTTTCAGACTCTCCTTGTCTATTGATGAAACTGTCTTTTTTAGAAGGAAATAGTCCAGACAGACTGCAGTATTCTTGTAACCACTGTCTAAATACTTGTCTGTCTTGTATGTTATCTGCTACTGGACAGCAAGGTTGCAAATTCCTGGAGCTTGGAAATATGATGGATTAAATTATAATTCAGTTGCATAGCTACTTATACATTTCCCTGAGTTTGATACATATGCAAACAGCTGTCCCAGAAGAAAGCAACACATTACTAACTGACAGCTTTTGAACTCCTTTTTGACAAATACTCCTGATTGACCTATTTCAGTGTTTGCTGTTCTCTTGACAATGCTTTGAAGGGTCACACTTACATGCAGGCTGACAGAAGACTGAAGAGAGGTACTGAGTCAACAGTTCTAAAGCTGATCCTAAGGTCAGAACCATCTCTATTTCAAGGACTGAATTATGAGTATATTCATCACATTAGCCAAAAGAAAAAAAAATTATGTATTTTCATTTACAAAAAATCTTTTTAAAAGTTAAGGCCACAGCAAAACAACATACTAAGAAAGAAAAAATATTTCTTAAAAATGTATCCTATCTCTAGATGACTTGCTTGATTTTCTTTAATGTCTTATCTTCCAAAATTTAAACCATGAGAGGACTGTCTTCCTTTCTGCTTTACAGAGGTACTTAGCATTGGTGCTTATTACGAGTGGCTGAAGTCTATTCTTTGTAGACACAAAATTATTTGTTTGATAATGAAAGGTGTTGCATACAAAGAGTTCAATGTTTTCAGTAAGAATTACGCTCTTTGCCAAGAAAAAAGTTAGATTAAAATGAACATTCTCATGTTCAAATACAAAATACTGGATTTTTCCAGAAAAGAAACTAGCATAATTTCTGTTTCCTGAACATAACATTTCACAAAACATTATATCATGCTGAGAATCAGTGTGAAATTTAGGAATAAAATCATATTACAGTTTATTAAAATAAATTGTATCTGTAATCTAAACACTTCACAGAAACATTAACAATCTTCAAAACTCTTTCCAAGACATGTTTCAGGTAAATGGGGTGTTTTAAAATTAATTCTCTTCAATTTTCTTCAAGCATATGAACTCATCTATAGTCCATTAGACTGGCAAACTTTCAGAGAAAATTAAGGTGGGCAATGAACAGTGATATATGGAATTCACATTTCTACTTCCCTAGGGCATTTATTTTGAAGTACATATTAGATCAGTTCTCTCAAGGACTTTGCCAAGTAAAGATCCTGATTAAAAATTGTTCATGAAAAAAATAGTTCTGTCTCAAAAGTCTGAATATAAAGTGAAAATTCCCAAAATATAAAACTGTTAAAATACACTAATTTCCACCAAACTGGAAAATGTGCCAGTTTTAAAACTGTTGTTTGCAGTTTCATGTATTTCTAAATGACTTATCAATAAGCATAATTTATATGTTTTCTTACCTTGAAAGAGACATGTTGTTCCATATGACGGAGGAGCTGTGGCTTCTGGGCAGCTGTATAGTCACACACTGTACATTTAAACTGCTTTCCTGAAATGAGAATAGAAAATGGAATAAGTTTTTTCTATTTAAGTCAGAAACCTACTGATTATATTTCGTCAAAAAGACGATGTCCAAAATGCTAACAGTGAATAACACTAGAAGCCTGGTACTTGCTCTGGAAAATTTTGGTTAAATAGAGCTAAGAACAGTAGAGAAAAGGCTCAATTGTCATCTCTAAATTATAGGCATTAAATAGTCTAGATGCTCCTGGAACAGTACTTAGGAAAGAAGAAAAAGAATCATAGGGCAGCCTAAATAGAAAAAAGAAATCAATTAATTGTCCACAACTGCAGACACTGGTTTTTTGGTATTTGTAAAGCAGATCTGGAAATCCTAAAAACACAGAAGCTTGGTCATGTTCACGTATTTTTACCTCCTTCTGTCCCAAGCACTGAACTGTTATGATACAAATACATTTAAATTTCCTTAGTTTTCCTGGTCTAAGTTTTCTTGATGTATTTCTAATAAGCTATGACATGACCTATGATTTTTATCACAAGGCTTGGTTATGTGCTTAGCACTAAACTCAAATAATGACTCAAGCTATCATAAAAGGCTTTTCTACACTGCCTTAACCCTATATACAGGGAGAAATAAACTATGCTATAGAGAAAAATAAGATGAGAATGGCAAATAATACAGGGGTTTTGTGTTTCAACCTTTCACTTCCGCTTAGAAAATTAAAAACAAAATAGTTCAGGTTGCTCCATTGACATCAGATTGAATGATGCCTGCTTGCCTTGTTCATCATGATATTTTGTCCTCTCTTATCTACATCCTTAAGTCTCACTTAGAGTCAAGAGAAAGCACATACTGGGATCAGTTCACACTTTGTAAGTGGTGACTTACATGCTGGCAGCTACCCAGGGAAGATGTGGAGGTTCTATACCTGTTCTTGCTGATTTATTTTAATTTGGCATAAATTTTGTCAAAATGTGTGGAGGTAAAATAACTGATGGACTTTCACTCTTCTTCATTGATTGTTTCAAAAATCATGAAGTGGATTTGTAGGGAGTAAAGACAATGGGCACATATGTGCATAAGCATTGCTCCTTCAGATATCAACCTAAAAAGTCAATGGGAGATTTCAGACAGGCTTTGTTTCTTGAGTACTTGACAGACTGACAAACTGTGCATCACAGGCAGGTCTTCTATACAACAAAATGCAGTGAAATAGAGCCAATGAATGCAATTTCTATGCTTTGGGAAAGAAAACATTACTTCCTTTCAGAAGTGTCACCCAATGAAAGGTGTTTAAGTTCTACAGACAAGACATCATATGTGAAATTTGTTTACATGCCTGTGAGCATTCCAGTCAGGCATCAACGCTGAAAGCACCTCCAACATGAAACAGCAATGAAAATGAAGAAGAAAAACAAGATCTTCAACTAATGTTAGCTGACACACAGAACATTCAGGCTAAAATAAAGTCAATATTTTTAACAGAGTGCATGATTACTGTCTGTGATAATTTACTTAGAAAACAGATGGATGATCTGTCATATGAAGTCTTTATACCAAGTCTGTTCTGCTCTTCCTAGAAGGATATACTGCAATCCAGTGGAAATGTGATGCAAAATAATAAGATGGCATGTGCTCTGCAAAAGATCAGACTTTGTGATTTTAAGAGTCTGCTTTTTGCACAGAAATCATTAGTTTCCATCCTTCTTAAAGCAAGATGGTTGGATTGTGTCATGGTTTTTAGGATTCTCCAACAAACATATGTTGCTGTTTGTGGCTTTGCAAAGACTGGAACTCCCAAATATGTTATTATTATGTAGGTTTCTCTTACTTTCACTTCTATTCTCTCTTGCAAATTTTGCTTTCCTTATGATTTAAAATAACACAGTTTTCTTCCTTTTCTTCTCTGGGTTTCATACTCCCCTTTTCTCCATGTTTCAGTCTTAAGATTCTATCAGTCCTGCTATGTGCAGCCAAATAAGTAGGTGTGTTAAATACAGAAGGACTGCATTCCTCTATTAAGTGGCCATGGCTAGCAAACACTATTTGACTATCATGGAATGTGTGCTAAAAACTACTCCAAAAGCAAAGGAAGCAAAAGGAAGGATGGAGAAGAACAAAACAGAATATTCTGCATTATCCTAAAGACATGAGGTTTCTTTAAATTTTTGATTTTGCTCTAAAAAATTACAAGCATTTTATAATGAGTGTGAAAGTTTCCATTAAACACATTCAAGAAAAATCTGACAATTTCTGATATTTAACTAAAATAATAAAAAGCAGAGTTTTCTGGTTTATTTCTAATCACAAACAGTAACGGGACTGAACTATGGAATTGTTTTCCATCATGCCACTCCTGAGAAGTTTGTCTTCTGGAGAAGAATAAAGCAGACAGAAAACTACTTTATATTCCACTGGTTAAATTGACCTTGCAGGGTGATATTTGAACAGAAATTGCCTGGATTCATAAGTCAGAAAGACAAGACTCATCAACGGCAAAGCATTTTTCAAATTCATTTATTTGTGAAATAACTGAAGAACAGTAGATGTGGGCTATTAAGAACTTTTCAAGTGCTGTCACTAGAGAAAGGGACATTTGGCAAAGAGAAACTGTCAGCCTTCAAGAGGCTGAGTCCCTTGATAAATCCTATGCTATATTCATAGTGACAAATGTTATCTAATTTTCCACAGTTGTTCAAAATACATGAAAAGTTCACTAGGGTGAACTTGAAGAAGATTATGGAAGGTAGTGAGATTCTGTTTCCACTGCAACAACGACAAAGCACGTTTTCCAAAGGTCTAGGGAATTCCCTGAAACTCTTTGGAAGTGCAAAAAGCAAGATACAAGAGCATTAATTCTTAGATTAATTAGGATCATTCAAAAAGGGACTTGAATCAACAAGGAACATGCAGTTATTTCAATTATTCCAGATGATGGTGGCAGTCTGAGGCCAGATGAAAAAGGCTCCTGGTACCAACAGTGCCTCCAGAGCCAAGGCTTCAGCCTGACCTAACAGTAAAGGATTAGAGAATATATTTCCTTGCATGCAATTACATGTTCAGAACTTCTCACCTTTAAACCAAATCAGACAAGTCTATCTCCTGCATGACTATAATCATGTTCTTAGACATGCCAAATTTTCAAAGCAGCCTCATATGAATTGCAGTAATTCCATACATAGATATTTTGTTCAAGAAATAGAACTAACTCACAGGTAAAACAAATTCAGCTTCCATTGCTGAATTTCACTTCTTTATGCCAGATGGTGAAAACAAAAACAGAAAAATTCTGAAATAAAACCCCATGCAGAGATTCTTTTATGGCACCCTAGAAAGAGGCCTTTCTTTTTTGTCTTTATAGTCTGATCGTATTCCAAATTTTCTTTAATTATCATAAAACCTGCCTCCTTCTCCCAGCCAGGAATCAGTTGAGGATTACCTTTGCAGTTTAGATATATAGAAAACATCAGCTTGACCAAATTATTCCAGAGCATTGGAAAGTATTTTTTGAATAATGAGTGATATACTGACTCATGGCAATAATACAGTAACTTGGCTAGTACTACAGTAACTACATGCTTCCTATGCTTTACATGTTAATGTAAAAGGAATCATCTCTTTCACTAATAATAAACATTAAGATACAGGCATATATGAAAACAAATACCTCTGACAAAAAATTCATGTATAGTCTAGAAATGTAAAAGAGCATTTACACTTTCTCTGAAAGGACAAAGCTAATGAATATGCATTTTTTTCAAAATAATTTAAATTAAATAGTCAATAAACAGTATAACAATGTTTTCACAACACTGCATGAGGAGCAAGGATCAAGCTACTAAGTCATAATGAAGGTCTGTACAGCTTATCTTGCTAAATCACTTCATTTTGATAAACTCAAGAGGAATAATAAATTATTTCAAAAATTAAGATGCAACAAAAGAAGTTTATTTTCTGGATTTGTATCTCACTTTTTTCTGTTGCCCTTCCAGAAACATTAAAATCATGGAATAAAAGAACACACTGCATGTGTGCCTCTGTGCTCAGGGTCACCACTGCCTAGGCCTGGGGACACAGAGCTGCAGCAGCCTTGTCTCTGCTGTGCTACTGGATTTGGTAACTCCTAGCAATATTTTCACTGCAACCAGTAAGAGGATCAAACATTTCAAATTTGTATTGACATCAACAGTTCTCTGCTGGAGAGGCATAAGGTCAACACAAAATTTCAGAAAAATCAAGTATACCAGAAGCAGCTGTTTCAATATTGCAAAGTTGTGAATTTTTTCACAATCCAGTGTCTCCTGGGAATAAACTAGCTTTGGAAGTAGTATTTAAATGCTTGTTGGGTTAGCACAGCCAGTACGTACTGCTCTAAAATGAACTTGGATTTAATAAACACCCACTTACCATCAGCAGTATGAAGGAGTTTATGGCTCTTCAAAGTGCCTTTTGATTTGAACTTTTTTCCACACATATCACAAAGGTGTGTTTTCTCAGTGCTGTGACGATTCATATGGGCTTTCAAGTTACTCTTGCTGCGAGTGGCATACTCACAGAGAGAACATTTGAAGGGTTTAACACCTAAAAATAAAAAAAAACATACTATGAAACAAACAAGCTGCTCTATTTGATAAGAGTGGATACTAGCTTGAAAGAAATTTCAGATCATGTAAGCAACACAGACAACAAGCTCAAATATCTGCATTTCAGAAACTTCATTTATAGCTTCAGCATAAATGATACCAAGGTGTTGATGGCATCACTTAACTTTCTATGAAAAAGGAGGGCTTCTTTTAGAATTAAGGACTTTTCTATTGAAGCCAGGTACTGAGTTTAACCAAGCAAACTCAAACGTTTCACTCTTGCTGTGTTCATCTCTCATTTAAAGGTAGAATCCAGACTGCCTAGGTTAATGACTAGCTGGTGTATGTAACAAATCTCCCTCTACAAGTCTTCAGATAAGTATCATTCTCTATTTACTACAAAAACAAGTGAAGAAACCTGCTTTAGGAGGATTGGTTCATTAGGCACTTAGTATGTAAGCACCAGTTAAATGTACGAAGCTATGTTTGATTGTTATTAGAACCAGATTTGCAGATGCCTCATGGAGTAGTACTTCTCTTTTTTTCCTCTTGGTAAAGTGCAATAACTTAAAATTTCACTTGTCTCAAAACACCCAAAGCATATACTAGAGAGATGCTCAATATGTCACCTAGCAGAAGGTCTACAAAAACAACATAAATCCTTCAAAGAAAAGCTGAATAAATCTGAACTGTCAGAGTAGTTCAGGCTCTGGCAGTTTTAGATTGATATTCATGACCTTAAAACTGGATTTACAAGCATGAGGAATTACAGCCTACTTTAAGAGGACTTGATTGCACACTTTGATTTTGGAATAAATTTCCATTCACTTCTTTCTCTTGCTAGTTATATGAGATGGGTTCCAACCTTTCTTGGTACAATATAAAAACTGTATCTATGGAATACACAGCTGATTGCTCTAAGCCTGTATCTTTGCATTACCTGAACTCCTTACAGGAGTAAAGGCTATTGGAGATGACCACTACCACAGTAAGCAGGAATGTAAACTCATAGTTAAAGCCTTCACACAAATGTGCAGTGCTGGTATAAATGTTGGAACTATCTGCTTGGGAAGAAAAACTTTGGAACCAACATATCAGCTTGAGAATAGCAAATCCCATCATCCTCTATATGCAGATGGATGGCTAAAGGATTCAAAATAATGCAATAATGCTCAAACACCACAGGCAATATGTTTCATAAATTATTAACTGACTAAATAGCATATGAGTGGTCCTCCACCTGTTACAGAAATAGACAGATTGAGAAGACACAAGACTTTGCTGGGTGTAACTTTTAGCTCCAAGGGATTTTTAACCTGTGTGTTGCCATATTACTGGAATTTCTCCCTAAAAAGTGATGATAAGATCAACATTATCTTAGAGGTTTTTCATCATTGTTTAATGCTCATTCAGCTAGCAGCCATGCTCAGCATGATTTAATTAAAACACAAACAGAAGTTAAATGCATACATAAAAGCAACTGGATTTCAATTGTTTTACTAATAGATTTCCAGATCAAGTATTTTTTGATAGCTGTGAAAGAAGCAGAAGTTAACTTATGAGAAGTTACAGAAAATGACTAGTTTTAAGAGACTGAGAATGTATTTCATTCACTTCTCACTTGCATTTATTATAGAACATTTTATGGAAGTTTATGAAACAGTTTTGGAAAAAAAAATGGAAACATAAACTTAGTATTATTTAACATAAAAGCTGCCTATTCATGTTGTGATCATGCAGTCCTACATGTGATCCAGAATTGATTAAACTAATTATTTAACCTCTCCTATAGTCTAAAGTTTTTCGTTCAGGCACAGCAATAACTTTGAATACATTTTATGTCAGCAAAGCTTGTGTGAAATATGCAACTGATTTTATGCTCAAAGGATTAAATGCAGAGTTTTACCTTCATGAGCCCAAATATGACGCTGAAGGTCTGATCCATTCTTCATAAAATAAAAATCACAGTAGGGACATTTAACAGCTCTTTTTCCAATAAGTCCTTTCAGCTGAACTCTTCTGCCAAGAATCTCAGAAATAGTAGTCATAGAAACCTCTGAGGGAAAAGTTAAAGATAAAAACCTGAGGACATGAGAGAATTCATTCCGTTTAAAAAGCTCTACCTCCCCTACTGCCATGTAGGTATGATCTGAGCAAGGGACATAAGGACCTTTTTTCTTTTAGAGCTTCTAGGATGTTCTGTCCTTTCTCTCCTAATCTGTGTATTCCATGTCCCCACTGCCTGGCTTTTAAAAAAAAAACAAAAAACAAACCAAAAAGGAAAAAAAAGTGTCTCAGAAGTCATGTTCTGAGTATGAACTTTCCCAACATTAATATGGCAGTATTTTTAAAAGACTTCATTCAACATTTCACCTCAGATTATCGGATAACAAAGTCCTGAAGAGCATTTTCAGTAACAACTGTAAGTACAAAATTTTCTAATCAGATTTTCTAATCAGAAATTTCTAATCAGAAATTTTAAAGTTAAAAACAGACTAATGGAATAAATGCAATTGGAAGAGACCTCCAAGGTCACTTCCTCAAAAAAAATGTTCCAACTTCAAAGTTACATCAAGTTGCTTGGGATCATACACAGTCTGGTTCTGAACACACCCAAGGTTCTACAATATCCCAACTCATTTCAGTGTATGACCATCTTTATAGTAAAAATTATTTTCCTAATTTCTAATCAGAATCTCCTCGTGCAAGTCATGTCTCTTCACTTTACAGTTCTGAAAAGATTCCAGCTCTGTACTTAATCTCCTATTAGGCAGATGAAAACACCAATTAAGATTCCTCTACAGGGCTTTGATTTTTCAGGCTGAATGCTCTTAACTCAGTAAGTTTTTCCTTCATGCAATCTGATGTTTTGGTTGTCACAGTGCAACAGCTCAAAATAACAAAGTTTAAACTCAAATATCCCAAACACACATAATGAAAACATTGCCAAATGCTTTTATAAAATAAATCAAATTACTCAATGCATTTCACTTGACTCAATGCAAGTACAGCACTCGTGTAATCTTAACAGTACGATGTGAAAGCTGATGACTTATCATGCTCAAAATCTTATAAAATTTGAAAGTTCTAGTCTAAACTGAGATTTTTACCAAATACAAACTGTCACACCTGATCTCCTGATAACTGGTCCCAGAGTAGGAATCGAAAATCCTGCCTGAACTCATATGCATATGGAAAATAACATCAAAAGGGAAATCTAAAAAAGCGTGAACTGAGAAGAGATAACTTCTCAGGTACCCAAAAAAAGAAAAATACAGACAGAAATCTGAACCCTTGTCTGCCTCCTATGGCACAGATCCTCCACTCATGACTGCAGGCTACTATGTCAGCTTGGTAGGGATCTATGAAAGCTGATGACTCTCATGATTCCACATTAAATCAGGTGGTGGAAAGGTGGAGAATTCTGAGAACTGGGACCAAAAGCCAAGACTCCTCCTTCACTTCTGAGCACTCAAATCATTTCACAATAAAAACAAGCTCTCTTATCTTTTTGGTTTCAAATATTGCTCTACAAAAGTCTACAGAGAGTTTTGTTCTACTGCCTTCATGGAACCAGAATTCAAATCCTATTCTCTGCAAATCTGGAAAAGGAAGGAGTAGTGTTTTATTTCCTGTTTTCTACCTAATGAAAAAGAAGACACAAAGAGAGGGATCATGCTGAATGACATTAAGAAGGGAAGGAGAGAGGAACTCCAGAAGTAGCATTTTAGTGATAAATATGAAAGCGCTTCAGTTTAAATTAATATTTGATATGTCATTTTAAAATTCAATTCCTTTTAAGTATCTATTTTTTCCTTTTATCTTAATTCTTTTCCATTTACAATTTTAAAAACAATTGCACTCATTTCACTGCAGTATTTGATAGTTTATACCATCAGACTTCTTACATTTACTTGGCTTGTAATTAAGTATGTTGTACAAATAAAGGATTTCCTCCTGATTGCAAGGACAGCATGCACAGGAAAAAAAAAGTGTGCATTATTTCTCCTCTCTGTACTAAATAATGTACAACTACTGCACAGGCATATCTTGAATGTAGTATTTCTTTATCACCATGGAGATATATCCAATAAACCCTGTATTTTGCTTCTAAAAGCTATTTGTCTACAATATATGAATTAAAAATGAGAACACAAAATCACAGGCTGAGCAGATTTTCTTTTTTAACCTTACTTCTATTAAAACCCAGAGTTTAAAAGAACCCACCTTTCTGGATCAAAAAATTTACACTATGCTTCTAAAAGGGATTCAGATAACAAATGAATTGTTCATAAGTATTAAATGCCTGAGTTTAGCACATCAGGGCACCAGAGTTAACTGGAATTTCTGGACAGACACAGCATACACTAATAATTCAGAAGTCAAAGAAGCAGTGCAGGCTATGGGCTACCCAGAAGGTACCCACAGTACATAATGTACTATGGCTCACAGATCATATTATTTAAGGAGGTCTCATGTACTCCCTGGCTGAGACAGCATAAAGGCTTTAGAGGCACAACTCTTCAGACTCAATTTCTGTTCTTACTGGGTGACATACCTCCTGACTACAGTATAGCACAGAAGCCTTTCCTCATCTCAATTTGTTGCATCAGACATGTCCCCAGATGACAAGCCCTTCACCAACCACACTGTTGTAGAGTGGTCTGCAAATAAAAAGGTTTGGTAACTAAAGTGGGAATCACTCTGAAATTAAAGTGAAGGAAATTGTTTAAAACATGGGTCTGGCACTACCCAGTGGCAGGTGGATGATAAGAAATTACTGCTTTACCTATTGTCTTGTATTTCAAAGACAATACAATTTTAATTGCATTTTTCCTTCTCCAAACTCATTAGCAGGTTTCTTTCTTAACATGAAATTCTGTCAGGTGGTAAGTAACACTGCAAATGAGTTAATTAAAGTATACTGACCAAGGCAGCCAGCTCTCCAGTAGCAGTGAGCCTTTCTATCCAATGTAATACAGATACTGAGGAGGAAAGCATGGACATACAAATATGGCCCTGCCAAGCTCACATCAGTCAGATTTAAATCAGTCCCTGCACCAGCCACTTGGGTCCTTTGGCACTGAATTCCCAAGGTTTGGAGAAGGATTCTTTACTCAGGCACAGCACATTGACTTTCCACATCCATTGTATGTTGTGCTTGTGCTGATAAATCAGAGCACTAGAATGCAAACTGAGTCTGAATGCACTGCAGTGGTTTGCTTGGATCCAGGCAGCTTTGTCAGCTCCAGTTTACTACTGGCCACACTACATCATGGCTGGCTCTAGTAGGAGCCTTTCTGCTCACTCCAGTTGGCCCGGGAGGTAAAACCCAGCCACACACTAACTAAGCACATATAGAGACAGCTCAGGGACCTCTGCATTCACCTGGATTACCTACAGATAAAACAATGTGTGATCAATGCATTTCTGTCAGTTTAGGGATGACCAATGGGAATTTCATGTCTGTTACAGGACACCTATATGCCTAGCTCCAAACGTCTCAACGTGTAATTCGAATTCATCTAGATCCTCTTTTGGAAATAAGTTCTTTGACAGATGAAGATAGATTTATTAGCACAATTACCTGATACACTCCACAATACACAAGCTGGAACAATAACTTTTTTCACTCTAAATTTTAACATCTGCAAAGCCAATACAACTGTTACTCTAAACCAGTTATTTTAGACACAGACTCTTCTCTTTCTCTGGAATGTAATCACATTACAGTGCTCACTCTAAATCTTTATACATTCATTGCAAAAGACAGAGAAATTTTCCTTCATTTTTTTTCTTACCAGGGTGATTTGTCTTGATGTGGGACTTTATAAGTCGATCTTCAGAAAATGACTTCTCACACACAGGACAGGAATAACTCTTTTTATCCTTGAGCAAGCAAGAAAGAGATTGCATTATCAGCCCAGTGGTGCAATCACTGAAGTAATTATTCAGTAATGCATGTTTCCCAAAAAAGTTATAATTGAAGGTTTTTAAAGAAAATATGAAAATATTTATAGTGAAATAAGTGAAGGAGAAATATTAAGTATTCTAAGCACATTACTAATCCTCATAAATGAGAAGCTCCTAGTTACAACACATGAGAATATGCACAGTAAATATTATCTTCTGACTCCAGAAAATTAAGAGCTGAAAGATGAAGTCACATAGAAGAAAAAAACATATTTGATACATGCAGTAACATTCAGGATTTTTTCAGTTATTCACAAGTCTCTTGTTCTAAAGCCTTAGGATCAGCTCTCATCATTCTGAAAACATCTGCCAGTATGTGGGTTCATACTATATAATGGCCTGGAACTGAGCAGGAGAATTAACAGTAACAGATTATATAAATTATTCACTATCTACATTTCCAACTAATTTATACATATTCAACATTTTATATATTACCAATAAAATATTATCCTACTATTTTGATTTTAAAACTTACAGATTTATCTGGCCTTTATCAGTGTCACTGATGTTACAGAGGATATAACATCATCAAATAAATCAGAGATTTTTGATTCAATTTCTTCCTATACGCAATTTTAATCTGAATGTAATTTTAATGTTTTATTAAGCACATCTACCTCTACATAAAAACATAGAACTCTTCTCTACAAATTGGTAAATTGCCCAATTTAAAATAATCTTTGCTGATTATCTTATAAATCAAATATTATCTCATTTCTAGAAGCACTTGCTGACACAACAGATCAGATGCTCAGCCAGATGAATGGGTCACATAGTGATCCCTGCACTGACCAGATTAACACATGAATGGATTATCAAAACAACTAAAGGAGTGAAAATCTAGTTAGTCCTGACTACTAGGCTGATAACCACGCAACTTACTACCTGGTGGGAGATGTGTACCTACCAAACTACCAAGAGATCACTGTAAAAGGCAAGCTGAAGCTACAGAACAGAAAATTCACTGTTGTTTTCAGAACAGCAAACCTCCTGAAGGGCATGGAAGGAAGATTACCTTACCAAAAAGAGACAACCCCCTGTGTTATGCAAGATATATTTGGAAGTAACAGGAGAATAAGAAATATGGATCCCATGAGCTTGTGACATGAGACCAAACAGCATCTCTGAACAGTGCAAAAAAAGGTACAGGGCTATTATTGCCTATATGTCACAGTTATACATCAAATAAGTAGACATTTAGCTTAAAAGCAAAGCATAGCAAACAGATTTTGTAATATGATGCAGTTATTTGCATTCAGCATCATTTGCCTCTCTGAAGGAAGTCCCTGTGTACTTGTAGGTACCTACAAGTAAAAACAGAAGTAGCCCTAGAACTTATGGGCTGAAATACTAATGAATACTTTCATGATAGTAGGATATGGGATCTGAAGATCTCATTGCCATTAATATGGGAATGGCAAATTGTGCAAAATTCTGCCTGCACTGTTAGAAGGTCATTCATTCCTGTGAGAAAATCTACACTAGAGACTGAGGATGGCAGCAACTAAAGGATTATCACCCTGAGTAGGGTAGGGAGAGTATCTTACTATGATGGAGCTGGGGCAGTCACCATTTTGAACCCTGAGAATCTCAAGTGCAGAAGAAACAGCAGGGAATACTAGCTGGTTTTTGGAAGAAGAGATTCAGGGAAATTGCAATGCTGAAAAAAATCTTAACATTTGAAGAACTAGGGTGTCTCAAATGATACAGAATCAAAGAATCACAGATTTCTCAGGCTGGAAAAGACCTACAAGATCATCAAGTCCAGCCTTGTCCTAACCCTGTTACGCTATTCCCAGTGACCCACCACTAAACCATGTCCCCAAGCTCCACATCCAGCCTATTTTTAAAACACATTCAGGGATGGAGACTCAACCACCTCCCCGGGGGAGCCTGTTCCATATAACCTATTATTCCTAAACCTGAGTATGATGATTTTGAACTTCTACATAAACATGTTGCTTAAATGAAAACTGATAGATTAATGAATATTAATTACATTTAATAATATAATATTATTAATATATTTATATTAATTATATAATTAAAAATAATTATATAATTATTATAATATATATTATAATTGCTATAGCAATTGTTGTATCTTTTCAAAGACTGGGTTCCACAGTCCCATTCATAATTTGGCACATATAATAATAACATAAGCAGACTATTATTTAGGGGCTGTTGAAGATCCAGCTGAAACATGTTGGGAAGATCTCATACTGTTTTTCAAGCTTGCTATAAATCTGGTTTCAAAATATACAATAAGTAGGGGAAAAAAATCACTATACACTTAATGTATAGTTGGGTGTTTCTGGTCCTTAATACTCATTCATTGTATTAAGTATTTCTTAGGGTGTCTATAACACTAGGTCAAATTTACCTTGCTGCTTCATAAAAAAATTACTTAAAAAAAAAAAAAAACCACCAAAAAAAACCCCAAACCCAACTAAACCTCCACTCCACACACACACACCACTTTAAGTAAAATGCTGTAATTGTGGCAACTTCACATGCTTGTGATTACAGTTCAGGAAGGCAAGGCTATAAGATGATGCCTGAGAGGAAAAACAAATACAGAATCATTAGTAAAGCACCAAGAGCTACAGAGAAACATGAAAGTATGGACACCAAGAAAGCATTTTTTGACCTGATATTGCTAACAAATATCAACAATTTTCTTCAAGCAGTTAGGAAGTTATACCAAGTTCTGCAGTAAATAGTTTTTCAAAAGGGGCATTCTTTGTTATGTAAAGATAGTGCTCCTGAGGACAGAGTCCCTTCAACATGTATCTGTCAAGCTGCAAACCCACAGAAAGCATCCAGCTGAAGACAGATCCTTTTATAGTTGTTTGTCCAGGTCAGTGCCACAGACTTGTGGAGTTTATGTTATTAGTCTTTAACGTGTAAGTGTACTCCTGTCATTGCCCTCAGAATTTGTGACAGCACTGGTCATTCAGTGTGATCCTATCACTCTCAAAAACAGCCTTTGAGAAATCCTCTGTTGCAAATTAGGTATTTCAGAGCACACAGGCCATTCCACAAAGCCTGAAAGAAGTCTCCCCCATCACACCTTTAGCTCTTCAGAGTGCCCTTGTCATAGGTGATGACAGAGACACTTTGAAGGAGTTAGACTGAGGTTGCAGTAATACCTCCATCATATTCTCAGTGTGCAAATTTTCCTCTTTTAAGAATAAAAAATATTCTTCCTGCACCCTACTGCAGCACCTGCCTTTAAAATGCCTTTTAGGTTCTTTTGAAGGACACAAACCAAAGAAAAATATCAAGAGAGATGGATTTACTTTTACTAGAGACCAGCTGCACAGTCCAATCAGCTACTTAAATTTCAAAGTCACATCCATAATTCCTGATATTTTTTTAATCCCCCTATTAGCCAGCTTGAGAAAATATAAGAGACTTCAAATAATTCCAAGATAAAATTAACTTTGACTGAACGTGCTGTTCAAATTCCACAAATTGTATATGAATTATGTCCATATTCTTAAATCTAGTGTAAAACTGATCTAATACAGAATTTTCTTTTCATGCTATGTTTCATTATAAAATAAGGCCACTTACAGAGGAATCACTATGCCTGTTTCATTATGTAAATAAACTAAAACTGTTAAGGCATCAGCTATACTGCATTAACAGTTTATAGCTCTCTGAAGAGAATTTTGTTTCTCCAAAGCATGTGATTCAAGATAATTCAAGGTGTAGGTGAACTAGTGTATAGAGTCATGAAAAGAAAATTTCAAGCCTCTGTAGATGTAGAATTTAAATCAACAGATCACTACGAAATTTATTTAATTAATCAAATAGTAGTAAATATGACCTACACTGGAAAACATCAGGAACACTAGCAGCTACTCTATTGCACTCATCTGTAAAGAGACATTCTGATGGCAGAAATATTTGCTCTCATGAAAATACATAGAATACATATGACAATCTCTCCTATGATCTTTACAGCATTTCTGCCACTAATGTCAAAATAGACTGTGTGTACTCCAGGTGGATTTTTCATTATTAGTGCTATTTTAGTAATAGTGTAAAATTAAGACCATGGCCATAACAAAAAGTGTTCAGCACGGAATCAGACAATTATGTTACAGAAATCAACAACCCATTCCTCTCCTTTGAAAAGTAGTGACATGATTTTATGAGCAAGACATAAAATGAAGCTTTCCTAAGTATTGGTACTGTGAGAGCACTTCTGGTAAAAGTTTTCCCAACTCGATTAACAAAAATTTGATTGTACTATTTTGCAGAGGAATGGAGAGCCAATGCCTGCTCCTGCACCTGCTCAGATCAACACAAGTTTAATTTCTAATGCCTATGAAAGCAGAATTAGGCCCCTGAATTACACTTGTGAGGAATGAAGACACCCAGAAATCTTCACCACAGTTGTCACGATGTCCAAATTAAAATTTTCATGAAAGATTCCTGAAGTAAGCTGATATCCTCTTAAAATGCAATTTAGTGAAACAGATCTGATGTACCCAGGCAGTCACCAGGCACACGTGTGAAGGAGGCTACACAAACATTTGTGAATTGTTGGGCAGATTTTTATGAAGTCTGCCAGGCAGCAGAAATCTGCTCACAAAATGACAAGCACCTGAATACTGTACTGCTTAAGTATTTTTCATGAAAAAAAAAACAAAAAACAGTTAAAATTAATAGCTAGCTGAAATTCATTCTGGAAGCACAGACCAAGAAGAAAAGTCACTTACCAATCACTGGATAATGCAATTTTTGTTAATTCCTTCCCTCTCTAGTATCTTTCATTCTTGACTAACCAGAGGCATTGGGAAAGGTACCCCAGCCAGAGCAGTGATGGTCTGACACTGAACACTTCTCAGGAATGGGAAAAAAGCATTCAGAGCTCAAGTATCCCACTTCCTACCAACAGCTCTATGTTATTACATGAAAGGTCAGCAGCATAATGAAATTTCTAAGCACCCTTCCAAAGACAGAAGTCACTTACCTAGGACTAGGAAAACTAGGAGCAAGTGCCAGTTCTGGGTCTGAACTCCACTTTTACAGAGGTGCTTATCTTAGAGAATAAATTACTGTACAAATTTTAAATAATTTCAGACACAAAACTCCCTGTGATGTTTATCTGCTCAGCATACCACATAAAACCCACTGGAGATTGTAAACAAAATCTGGTACTTACATCAGCATTGTTTAGTTCCAGACCTGGTCCCTAATGCTACCACATAGCTCACATAAATTATCCTAAAGTCATTATAAACTGCCCACTCCTTTCCTAGGTATATTGACATGATTCACAGTTGTGGTTTGAACTTCTAAAAAGCTCCATAGATGCCAAGATTTGTCAGAAACCACGACGCAAGTCTTAAAGACAGGTACTGAAAATGAGAGAATATACACAAAATTTTGGTTTCAAATCAAGCTGAGCCTTGATTCTCAGGCTTCAAAAGGAAAAATCTTCCCTCCAGGCACAATGTGTAGCCAACATTGAAGCAACAGGCAGTGCATACACAGTCCCATCCTCATCCCCCAGGGAACTAAGAATCCAAAATTCAGCTCAGGAGCTGGTTAGTGCATGGAGAATACAGTGGGTGGCTACATACTGAGTGACAGGGAGGAACAGTAAGCTGCTTTTTAATAACCATCATTTATCTCATTAACCAAATAAGACAAGAATCCAGTTGAAAAGCAGCCAGCAGCAAGGTAACAAAAGACAGGCATTCACACAAGGAACTGAACTGAGATTTTGATATCTTCTATCTCCAGGGAAGCATTAATTTTAATATTTATTGAGAAATGACTTTGCAAATTAAAATTAACATTACAGTAGCTTTCCACATTTAACTCTGCAGTCTGTTAAAGTATTACATTTTAGAATGAGTGGTCCTGTTCAGTGAGGTATGCAATAACTAAACACACCAAGCAGTGGGCACAAAGGCCAATATGAAAAATGCCCAGTGTAGCTACTGAATAAGTTCTAATCTATGAATTTTTCAGTCCATTTGAAGACTCATATTTGACATTAAGCATCAGTAAGCATCCTTCTGAGAGATCTCATTGTCACACTGTTTTTAATTATGAAGTGCATTTTCTCAGTTCCATTTAGTATCATGGAAATGATCTTCCTGGTGGGAGCTGTTGGACATTCATCACACTTGAAAAGCAGGTACTTACAAAAGGGTACAGGACAGCTACTTTTAGACTCTTCTTTCTTAAGTAGTCTCAGATGTCACTTGCACAGATTTGTGCTGTCAGATGGACACCATAAACATAATAAATTCAAAAGCAGCCTTAAAGAATGTGCATTATTTGAGTTTTTTAAACATTTCACTACAAATTCAGATTCTGTTTGAAATACTACAGAACTGGGGGATAAAAAGGGACAAAATATTCCCTTTTATGTCACCTGTTTTGGCTTTTAAAGCTGTCCTGCAGTTACAAATGTCTGGTACTTAGCAAGAACAGGAGGTGAAGTATTCTGTTCTGTCACTGACAGCTTTAAGGTGACTTCAGGTATTACAAATACTGGGCAAGAGCCCACCTGCTGACTGCAGAAGAGGACCTGAAACCACTAAGCATCTTAACCATTCTTAAGTAGCTATGCAAAAAATGTCCACATCTGAGGAAAAATTAATAAATACCTAATTCAAGCATTACATTTCACTAGCAAAAGGAAGGGTAACAAAAATATCACAGGACTAAGTGAGCTGTGATGTTGCTTTCTCAAGTGATTATGAGCAATGTGTCAGGTGGTGCATTCTCTGAAGGGTCTGTAATATTTATTTACAAGATAATGTCAGCAAAAAACATAATGTTATGTAAAGAATGAAGAGAGTCCTCTCTGTATGACTATTTCCTTGTCCTCAAAGGATAGATGAGTGAGAGTTGCAAGTTAACAACTGGTATTTTCTTCTCTGTTGGAATAATTGTAACAAATTCAGAAGGGCAAATCAGTTTTCAGAAGCATTTACTGCATAAATTATTAAAAACTCAAATTGCAAGGGTGTAGCTCATGCCATTATTCTGGCACAGTCATAAAGAAAGTCTAAGGACAATAAGCATCCTTGGCAAACATTTTATAAATCCTTAGTTGTACTTTATTCATTTCCATTATTTCCATATAGAATAGCATAAGGTCATATCTTCTACCTAAGCTCTCCCAATGGCCTACAGTCAAAATACAGTCAAAACAGGACTAAATTCACTGTTCTGGGAGAAAACACACTTTCCTACCCTGCTTTTCTAGAGGTCAGTTTGGAACTATAAAAAAACCTGACAGGAACCTGCCATGTGGTAGGAAAAGAAGGCAACACTGATGTAAAGAAAATAATTGCTTTTTCTTAATCTTCAAAAAAAAATCAACAATGAAGAATAAAATCTAATCCTTTTGGTTTAAAGCATTCTGAATACCCTAATATATCTTTTTTAAACATATTTCTGAAACAAGTGCAAGCAGGCTTGATGTAGAAAACATTTTTCATCAAAAGATCACTCATGTGGGAATGTTGAATCAGAGCAAGATCAGAAAGCAGCATCTAGAACAAAGTGGGCTTCCAGTTTGGTGTGAAGCCCCTTGCAGAGTCACAAAGAAAACTTGTAACAGGGTACACTGAAGAAGCAGACCAGACATGCTTTTAATACCGTGGCATTCAGAGCTGGAAGGCTTACTGAATAAGGTAGAAAACTTGAAAAGATAATGTCTTTATCTTTGTAGCCACACCAGAAAATTATAGATGTTTGGAGATTGGCTGCAACAAGTTGGAGCAATTTGAAACAAAAAAATAGATCTGTAAGTAGTAATTAAGTGAAGAACCTGTCTTCATTTTACCACATTCATCTATTTATGAAGGAAGAGAATTCAGCTCCAAGGAATAAAGTAACAATAGCACCAGACCTTATTCTTTCAAGATGCAAAGAATTAAAGAATACTGGGGAAAATGGAGAAAATGGATAGGGAGAAAATGGATAGAGACCTACTCTACCACAGGGACAAAATGTCTACTTACTGTAACTCATGTATACCTCCTACAGAAGTATGAAGAGAGCATTCAGGTATGAACTCTCACCTTTGTCTTCAAATATTGCCAATGATTCTCTAAGTTCTGATGATGAGACTGAACTCAGACAAACAGACTGTTTTGGTTGTTACTCACCAGCTCTGTGTGAACTTTAAGATGTGCCTGGAGCTTGTATTTATCTGGAGTAGAGTAGTCACAATGTTCTGTGGGACACTTCAGCAAAATATTACTGTGTTTCTGAATGACATGGCGCTTCAGACAGTTTTTGGTGATGGAAGAATAATTGCACTGGGAGCAATAATATAAATGTTCTCGAGTGTGCGTACGAACATGCATGTCATAATGCACTTGGTACCAGAATAACTTGCCTGGAAAAAAAAATTAGACACAAAGGAAGTATTTTATAAACATTTTTTAGTGAAAATTCCAAAACGTACTCAGTTTTCTAACTTGTCCTAAAGACCCTTCACTATTGAAAGTATATTTACAAAACTACTTTTGTCTAAAAAGATTGTCGTATGTCCTGAAACAGACTAGCAGGGGAAACTTTCATACATTCAATACTTTTTTTTCCTAAGGAAGAAGTCCTTTAAATTTGTTCTCCTATATAAAAACCTGAATTCAACTGTAGACTAGAAAAGGACTAGAAAAGACTGTCAAAACCTTTTTTACTTTCATGTCATTCCTTCCTAAAGCCTTTTCTGACATAATAATTTCAAAAGAAGTGCATGGCAATTCATCTAAAGTACAATGTCATGGCATATCAAAAACTCTTTTTCTTCTAACTTTAATTCCTTTCCCTGGGTTCAAGAATGAAACCCAGAAAACAAATTCCAAATTGTTCCCTTTCCAGCTATGCAAACACACAGATTTTCAGTTGGGAAATAGGAATAATGTATTCCCATTTTCATAAACTCAGAAAGACTCTAATCAGAACAGTCTTGATCTAGCACTATGTAATGAAAATTCTTATCTCAAAAAAAATGGTTCAAAACCAGTCACAAAAATGTGTCTGTATATCTATCTACTGTAAAGGATGTATATTAGCATACACCCTTCCATACTGTGTGAAAAGGACTCTGACTTTTATACTAAACTTTTATAATGAAGCATAATAGCATGGACTAATACTGGTCACATTCCTAAATCTGCTGTGTTTGGCCTGAGTGAAAGTTACAAGGTGAGCAGGGGACATGGACAGAAATAAACTAATTGTATCAAATTTCAAAAAAAAACAGAAAATTGAGCATAGCAAAACATTGTTAGGCTATATTGTGCTAGTGTTTTGGAGGTTTTTTTAGGAGATTTGAGTAATTTCACACTATTTATACAGCTCAAAGTAAATGCTGCTGGGCTCCAGAACCCAGATTACACTGCAAAATTAATACTGATACAAAAATGCATTAATATATCAAAAATTAAACCAAGGGCAAGAAAAGATGGCCCACTATAAAATAGTAAAAAAAAAAAAAAAAAAAAAGCCACAACAAAAACCATCATTCTACTAATCCTTACCACAATATTCACATTCCAAGTCTCCATAAACTTTTCGTATCCTCTCACACAGCTCTGTGTTCATCTGTCTCTTCTGCAAGCTATCCAGGATCTGCATAAAGGCAACAGCTCCACTCCTGCTCTCTGATGTCCCTGTGGCAGAGGAGGCTGCCTCTGGACTGACAGCTGTGTTAGCTTCTGCTGCTGGTGAAGAGTTTGTGGTTTCTGCTGAATTTTGAATTGTCAGATTTCTTGTTTCTGATTCATTAGAAGGAATGGATTGATTTCTTTCTTCAGGGACCAAAAGGTTCTCAGTCACTGTGTTATTCTGACTCAGATTTACACTTTTGTCTTCAGAGAGCAAAAGCTGGATTTCTTCACCCTGCTCATTTACAGAGCTGCAGTGATTAACTTCCTTTTCACTTGCAGGAGTAACTTTTAACTCATCAGAACCAGAAGTACTGTCTTTCAGCAGAAAGCAATCTGATGCTACACAGGACTGAATGCTTGGGTCTGGTATGTCTGTTGTCTGACACAGTGTCTCAGTTACATTCTCCACTGGAGGATTTTCCAATTCTAACAAAGGGACTGTATCAATTTTTAAGTCATCATTATGCTGGCCATTATGGTTTACATCTGCAGCTGTTGCTTCACCTTTACAAGCAGAAGGTTGTGATGTGTCAACAGCACCTGTACTCATGATAGTCAAGTCATCTGCGCTTTGTGTTAGGGGTTCACCAAGGGCTTCTGGCTGAATATCACCTCCTGGCTCAAGGAGGCAGAAACTCTGATTGATAGAACTGTTGAAAACAGAAGTCTCAGGCAAATCCGCATGCACATCTTTGATGTGAGCACGAAGCCTTATGGAGCTGACAAATTTCTTCAGACACACAGAACACACATACACAAACGGGTGTTTACGCACATGAAGCTCAAGGGCTTGGTACTTAGTGGCTCCATGACCACAGAGCTCACAGGCAAAGGGCCTTTCATCACCATGGACAAGCATGTGACGGTCTCGATCGAGTTCGTTTTTGAATTTGCGTTCACAGATGTGGCAGTCATAAAGCAGCTGCCTTTTGCCCTCTCGGGTCATCAAGCGAAGCTCATCGAAAACATCTTTCACTTTTTTATCTTGGAGGTCGTGTGTTTCCTTGATGTGCTTGATCAAGTTTTTAACATCTGAGTATTTCTTTTTGCAGAAGCGACAATGCTGCTTGATTTTCTTATGAACTCTTTCAATATGGACTTTGAGATGGCCTTTGCTGAGACAAGTGAAGGTGCAATAATCGCAGCTGAACTTCTCCCCCGTGTGTTTCCTCATGTGAACGTTAAGGTTGGCTTTGATGGCACTGGCATAACTGCAGAATGAACACTTGTAAGGTTTTTCATTTGTGTGGATCCTCAAGTGTGCTTGGAGGGAGTGTTTAAATTTGAACACCTTGTTACAGTATTCACATGTAAAAATCTTCAGCTGAGTTGGACCCAACCTAAAAAATAAATCAAACCAGATATGTTTACAATATCAAAACTTAGTGACACAATATGTCAATATTTCCCCAGTTACTCATAACGGACATAACTGTTTAGTTTATTCTAAAAATGGATTCTCAACTGGATTTCTAAATTTTACAACTTATTTTCAGCTGTTCCTTTATTTAAATTGCTCAGAAAATATTTCCGTTTCATGAAAACAGATAGGGAAGCATTTCAGTTGGATTTTGCATGAACATAAATATAAGCACTTCAAAATTACCTGCTAGATTTCATTGCCTGTTCATAAGGGGTTTGCTGAATGGCATATTCTTGATATCCTCTTCGTTGGGATGAGTCTTGAGATGTTGGCTCTGGAGTTGCAGGTTCACTTTCTTGGGGAGCAGCCTCAACAGGAACAATTTTTGTGGCTCCTAAAAGCAAGAACAACAAATGCTCATTAAAAATGTTGTATTAAAATGTTCATGGTTTATAATAGACAAGTGTATACAAAACATTAAGTTAATCCAAAGTTCAACTGCATTCATTTTTGTTAAATTGATGTGCACAGAATGATGGATGCACTTCCAGAAGACATCAGTACTTACACCACAGATCTTAAGGAACACTCCTGGTTCTGAGGGTTATCCATGCTTAGTATTCCGAGATCCTATATCCAAATACTTCCACCTTTAAAAAAATGTAACTTTTCAAAACAAAATTTGAATTTTCTTGCTTCTTGCTCATACAGCATCATTTGGAGACTTCAGCTGAACTGTTTAATCAGGTCCAGATATAAGGGTGGGGATAAGACACTGCTTAGTCTATATTTAAAAGTCATTTCCTTAGGCAGATCTTTCACTGCTGATATTTTGGGGCATGCTGCCATCCCCTCAAAGTAAAAGATTATGTTCCATGTGCACATTTCAGTCTCTATTAGAAGTAGGAGTACAGGGGCTGTACCAAACATAATAAGATCAGGTTCTAGTCTTCAGAACTTTGAGGCAAAAGTAAGCCCATTTTGAGATGCAATTTAGTTGAGATTATTTAGCTGAGTGTTCTTTATTTTCTGAACACTGGCTGGAAAACCTTAATGCTGGGCATCTGTAGTTAGCATTGAAGGTAATGAAAATTTGTGTAAAGAATCAGAACCTCATATATATGAAACAAAGAATGCATTATGGATTCCTCCCTTCCTTTTTAACTTCTTTGTGTGTCTGTAACTCATTTACCCACATACTCATCATGAATGTTATTCTCTTCAACAGTAACAAGTACTATAGGGAAACCTTAAAAAAAAGAAATAATGCTTTCTTGTCTGATACTGAAAAATTAATAACAAATGGTAATATAGTAAGCTGGACAACAAAAAGAAAACAAGACACTGAATAGCTGCAATAGATGAACTGGTAAAATCACAGGTAAAATGTATGATAGAACCTGTAAATAAAGATTGTTCTACCAAACACTGGTGACAAGGAAGCAAGAGAGACTGCACATGAAAACATCTTTGAATTAAATAACAAAGCTAATGACTTCAGCTAAAACTGAAATTGGGTAAGTTTCAATTTATTTTCTTTTTCTTGGATATTACCTTACTACCTGATCTCATTCACCTGGTTAGAAGCTGAGGAAAAGTACAATACATCTTCTTGATAGAGGAAAGAATTTACAATCAAAAAAATTTGTGTAACAAAAGCCTAGGAAGATTGTAGAAATCAGAAGAGCCAACATACTCAGTGTATTTTCAACAGATTCTCACTGTTATTCCTATGTAAGCATAAAATTAAATAACTTAGAGAATAGAGAGAAGAAAGTTCAAAGAATGATGAACAAGCTATTCTACTCAAAGAACATAAAATTCAGAACTGCCTTAACAGCAATGACTTATTAAATATATTCTATCTGGAAACTTGAACGTAGCAAGACTACAAATTGTCAACCCAATAAATAAGAGGACCTTCAAAAATAGCTGCTGGTTCACATTTGATTGTAAATCCCTTTGGTTCATTAAAACCTTTTGAATGCAAAAGGTACTACGACCAAAGAGCTCCAAAGCTGTTTTAATATTCTGAGTGACTCAAAAAGCACATATGTAAAGAAAACCTAAGCTTTTTGTTGTCCAAAGAAAACTTTTACTAGGTAGTAATGAAGGCAATAATCTCCAGATTTTCATTTCCTCTCCTACATCCCATCTTTACTATACTTTCTCCACTGTCTGTGTTTATTATTATTTTGTTCACCTCTTTAGGTTTATTTCCTAAAATAACAGGTCTTTGATTGTAGTGCCAACCATATCTCTCCTTCCTCACTTGAAGATTTTTCTAGTCCCTGTCAGAAATGCAAAGATCTCAAAGGCACCAGGATGGGGAAGAACCTACATGCAGGAGGAATGAGGCAGAAGAGCCAGGAGACACAGTAAGAAAAGTGTTTAGCAAGAGCTAGGGAAGAGCCCAGGGTTATATCAGGTGAGAGAAAGGGGCCTGCAGTTGATGCAATGAAACCTCATAACACCCTGAAGTTTCCAAACTTCAGTGCTCACTGGTTCTATTCCACCTTCCCCAATATTTACAATATTGGAAGAACAAAATTTTGGCTTGGTGTAAATCCAAAACCCTGTGTAAATTTTCTCAAGCAATGAATTTGAAAGCATGTTTTATTTTGAAGAACACAAGTGAGCTCATCCAGCTTGTTCTACCACCACAACTAGAAATGCATTTTAGCAAACAAAGGCCAAGCATATTACAGATCTCAATAACAAAAGATATCAAAGAACAACACATCCAGCTAGTTTCTAACCTACAACAGTAAATAAATAAATACATTCCAGTTATTATAAGAGCTATTACCAAAACAAATACTCAGAAATGCTAACAATAATGATGAGAACAATAAACCTACAAGGCTGAAAACAACACACAGAACTATTAAAAAAGAAATCTGCCAGAAGGGTGAGTGACTGCTTTATAGAAAACAGCAAGTTAAAGTTCATTTTTAAAATAAATAGTTTGAAATTATTCCCAAAGCCCTTGATGGAAATGCAGAGTAGAAACTATGGATAAGGAATCCTTTAATCATTACATAGCAACGTTACTTATTTTCAAATATGTATCTCTACTTTCTGTCAAACTATTTGTGTGCAGAAATATTAGGTTATGTATATACAAAGTTGTGTTTTCTTAATCAAATTCACATTTATTAGAAATATACATATAAATCAAGAGCTGAAATAAACATTATGGGTAAAAACACTTCCCTTTTCTTGATTTCTTTTTTTAATTTCTTCTTTAAAATCACTGACTGACTAAACATAACTGATATTAACGTAGGTAGCTACACCCAGATGCAGCATCTGTTGCACCCATGAAGAGATGTGATGCTAGTTCTAAACTGATCTAACTGCCAGATGCAGAAATTCTGTATCAAGGTAACCAAATACTACTAAATGCTTTTCAGATAACAAATGTCCTAAACAGTTCAGTCTTAGATCAATGAATATGTTACAGTGTTGGCATGGACAGAAATCACAGATTCATAGAATGGTTTGGCACCTGGAAGGCACCTTAAATATTTAATTCCAGCCCCCCATGCCCAAAAGGGATATATTTATTTAACTGATGAGTCTCATTACCTGGAATAGCTTCATGGGCTGTCAAAACCACACTTATAATAGGATTTTTAGCTCCTGAAACCTGTTCAGTCTCCTTAGTTGATGGAGTTTTCTCTGTTTTCTGAACTCTTGGCTTCTTTGGAGTTTTTTCTCGCTCATCTTCCTTCCTGTCAAGGTCAACGTCAGAATCATTACCTAAAGAGCAAACATCAAAAAGAATGTAATTATGCATAAAAGAAATGCAAGTAACAGAGTCACTAACTCTGTAAGAAAGAATTAGGAGAAAAATAATGCTACTGTACAAAGAAATACCTGTTATCAAAATAAGAAATGCTGCGTGAATCCCTAAAGGGGAACTTTTTGCTCTGTATTTAATAAAACCTGTGTGATACTTTTTTTTTAAATTAAAAAATAAAAAAATAAAATGCAAAAAAATTTAGAAAAAAACTAAATTAAAAAACAGAATCTCCTAAACACTTTTTTTTTCTAAATTATCTTGAAACTCTTGTAGATTTCTGTGGAAACTATAAAATTGTTGTAGAATTTCTTACGATTTCACTATTAATTAAAAAATTCTTTTTCTCCTGTCTGTATGTAACTCTTTTGATGATTTAGCATTATTTCACTTACTACTAGATTCATTAACCATCTTACTTAATGGAAAAACCTCCAATAGTCTCTCTGGATTTCCCCACTTTTACTCTGAGTCAATAGCCAGAAACATACTTCTGTTTTTCAATGAAGATTCAAGAAGAATTAAGGTTCAAATCAGTTCCTTCAAATCCATCAAATCATCCTAACTCCTGAGATGCAATTCTTCCTTCTGAAGACCTCCACTTCTAAATCATATCTACCTATTGGTGTTAAGAATTCCTTCAGGCTCTTGAAATGGATACCTTTCACACCTGTTAACTAGAAAACAATGCAATTGTTTTATTCAAAATACACATCTAAGAATGAATAATTCGAAGTCAGTTAAGTTGATCCTTGAAACTATTTCTTCCATAAAGCAAATGAAGAATTATCAAAATTCTGAAAATAAAATGAACTGAAAAAACTGCTTATATATAAAGAATTATCAGCATCAAGAATAAAAACAGAGTGCTGTGAGATTATGCCAACAAAACTTTATATTAGATGAAGTGGTAGAAAATGAGGTCTAGAGAAAACATTCCTGGCAAATTAAGGCATTATGCAAATGTTCCAGAATATAAATAAAGAAAGCAAAAAGCGATTGAGGAAAGAAAGTTAAAAATTAACTTGGTGAATTTTGGATTTTTATTTCTGAATATAAAGCAGCTGACACAACCTCCAGAATAAGGTATCAAATGTATATTCATGATGTGCTGTGGCTGCTCTACTGAGATAGGGAAACCATATATAAATAAAACCAAGGAACAGCAGAGGTGTAGTGTGTCTAGGCTTATTTATGGCATGCAAATAGCAAAAGCAGTGGAAAAATATGATCCATGGAAATGGCTTTATTTTAATTTCAGCAATATTTTGTTAATAGTCAACTAAGATTCAAACAAGTCTATCTCCCCAGGTCTGACCTTGATGGAACAAAGGGTTAAAGTGCTGGCTCTTCCTTAAGAAGCTGAAGGACACAAGCATAAAGTATCATAATTAGGACTGACCATGTAACTAACACCTGTATAAAAGCAGAAGGAAACAGGGTATGTAGGAACTAGTTTAGATTTCTCAGGCATCCTGAGGGCAAATGTGCCTACTGACATCGATTAATGACTTAATGCCAATTTTTAAATCTGAAATTCATATTTACAATACCTGGAATGAGAAACAACCATATGGCAAATGGAATTCAAACACAGTTAGCAAGTCATGTCAGCAGTGTTTGTGCCCCAGCTTCGAGTTTTTAGATTATAGAAAATAATACTGTGCCTTGAGAGCCCCCTGCTTTTCAGTGCTTGCTAATGATTTCTTGAATTTCATTAAATAAATTCCTTGATTCCTCTTCCCAACTACTTTTTTTCTCTACAGGTTTCTATGATTTTAGAAACTATTGCTGCTTTTTAAGTATAAAGGGTCTCATTATGTCCCCATTTACCTCCTTAATATATTGTAAATTACTGACTGATACTGAATCCTAGAAATTCAAACACTAACATTTCACATGTTCTTCAAAGTTCTTCAAAGGGATATTTGAATATAAAGAAATAGCCCCTTTGACCAGAACGGCCTGTCCAGTGTTTTCTTTTGGTGGGGTGTACAGGGAGTGGAAGGAAACAACCACATTATTCCATATTTCCTTTATGAAAAAGCCTCTGTTAGTTAATTATCAATAATAAAATGAATTGTCACCACTTTCACAGTAGGACAACAGAAGAAAGTCTTCTCACAAAGAATCAGAAAACACAAAGAATGAAAGCTGCTTATTAAATTGTTTCCATGAGGCTACTTCACATACTGTTAGATAACAAAATACAAAAGTGAATTTGGTTAATTACTCTTTGTTCAGAAGACAGTAAGAGTGATTTGATATTTTTAGGAAAAAAAAATTACATACTTGTAGGTAAAACTACAAATCATTATTTGCATGTTTTAGGTAACAGAAATACAGATCACACACTGAAGGGAGAGATGTGATTGGGGCAACATCATTTTCCCCATAATGCTTGGAATCAAATACTGAATTCCTAGCAGGCATATGAGTAGAATCCCAGCACCCTAATCATTTTCTCAAATCATTACAAAATAAGCGTTGGTCAGTTTAATAAGGAAATAAATTGATTGAAACCAAACAACAAAATAATTTTTTTAACTTTTTATGCTGTTCATATTAACCTGCAACCCTATTAACTTTTGAGTTTTGGAACTTTTCAGAATTCTACTAAAACCAGAAATGAAATATAGAAGGATAAACCACAGATTTGAGTTTGTTAGTAAACCAAATAATTTATAATGAAATGCTAACAAATGTTTCATGTTGGTTTTCTTTCCTATGTGCCTCTTATCAGGCAGGTAAGTTTGTTAGTTCCTTCAGTCCCTCCAAAGGTAAAAGCTGCAGAAAAGAATAGACGTGTTGCAATAAATACAGTTGAATAGGATTTCCTCCTTTCAAAACAGAACATCAAAAATGCTATTTAAAAAGCTATTAAGACTTCATAAAGAATTGAAATGTTAAAATATTTCTTCATTTAAAAGTTGCTAATTTATATGAATAGAAACCTGGTACACAGATGCTAAGCACTAAATATGAAGATTATGGCCATGTGAAAATATTTTCTTAAGAAATTCAAAGCTGGTGAGTCCTTAAAATAAAGGAATTAATGTCAACTTCCACCTTCTCAATATGAACCAAGAATATCCAGCAACTAACAAGACGACTACAATAAGTATCTGCAAACATTCAAGGAAGGTATTGAGTACCATGCAGATTCCATTAACACACACAAAAAAGCACATTCATGGCCAAAAAACAGGAAATCAAGAAAATTCAACTCATTTGCTGATCATATATTTTCAACTAGTGCCAAGCCTTTGTGCAAACATTCTCAACACTCACATGATTCACAAAAAACCCAACAGTGTCTTCTCTCTACAGACTGGTCAAGTTCTTAAACACCAAAAATTATCCACCACAGTCTGAGTGTAACCTGAGAGATTAAAAAAAAGAAGAAGAAAAAAACCCAACCTATCAAATCACCAAACCAAAAAAGCTCTTAGAAACTTCACTCTTAAAAAAATCTTAATCTTAACAATGACAGCTGCTTTCTTCCTGAATTGTCTCTACATGAAAAAAACCTCAACTAGGTGTGCCTTAGTGAAGGATTAAGAGGGGAGACAGAAGAAGTTTCAGTGAGAAACAAGGATTTCATCTTTCATGACAGGGTTGAAACTGCCTTTCCATAACACGGGGCCACCTCATCAGCAATTTAGTTGTCTTCCTGGAAAAAACTGCTTAAGCATCAGCACTGTGGATTGAGTGTCAAAGCGTTTTGTCTCTCACAAACAGCACAATTCACCCGAATAACACAATTGTTTTATTACAAAGGAACACCTGTAAGTGATTTAAGATGACTTATGATAAAACAGAGTACATGGAACTTAGAACAGCTGAGCAAAGCTTCCCCAAGGGGTCTTTGCTTGCTCCCGAACAGATTTATTTATTTATACAAACTGCCACACTTTGCACCTCAGTTGCTAAGCAGTCAGCTTAGCACTTTGTCAGCTGGCATCTCCATTCAACAGACACAGGAACTGCCCTCCCCTGTCTACCAACAAGCACTTTAAATGCCTGCTGCTGTTTGTACAAGAAGTACAATGCCATGCCTGTGCCTTCTAACACGTTCAAGTGGTCCTATCTGTGTTGCTCAGTAAAGTTACTGCCACCTCTGAATTAATCAGTTTTCAGAGCCCACTCAAACTCGATTGTTATCTGTCCCATGATTCTGTTTGAATCATTAAATGAAGTCACTGCTCCCTGCATTCATAATTGTTATGATCTATGACATTTTGCAGGCACAACTACACATCCCCTAATTGGCATGTTTTTAAACTACTCTTCATTCAAATTACTGGTTTTTTATGCCCCCAAAAGATGATGGTATAGATAATAGCAAGAGAGCAGCTTGAAAAATAAAAAAAAAGTAAATTGGCCATTCAAAACAAACACATGCTATTGCTCCTCTTGCAGATTGCCATACTACTTGCAGAAAGAATTCATTTAAATTAGAATCCAGCTGATGGCAAAACCATTCTAAGCTAAAAAAAAAGTGCCATTTTTAAAAATTCTGATGGTTCCTAATCCAGAAGGAATGAACAGTTCACTCCAGAGAAGAGATTGTGGGCTGCTCACTGCTGTCATCTGTCCACCCAAATCCCACTCCCCAGCCATCAAATGTCCTCTCTTGTATCTGCAGATATTCTGCTCCAGGAACTTCAGCAATGGACAAATCTCATGAAATGAGAAGTCTCAGTTCTCCTCATCAACACCAAGCTAAGTGGGATTCCAAGAAGTTTTGGTCTCAGGGAGAGTTTTCTTTAGAATATATTGGTACCAACCACACCTGCTCAAGTAACTGAGATGTTCAACAAATAGCACGCACTCACAAAACAAATACCTGGTGTAATATCTGCAGTTTTGTGTAGACTCTGTCAACAACTCTGACAACTAACAATCTTGGTGCACTTGGGTCAGTAGGTGTTGTGGGTCTTTTTTCTAGATTATATAAAGGTCTTTATGGAATTACATGAACAGATGAAAATATTATTTACAATGTCATTATTTGCTTGCCTTTTCAATGTTACATTTTTTGTTCACATTTAGAAGTTTCACCTGTTACCCCTAAAATTTTCTTCATAATGTAAATTGAATCTGACAGTAACTGAAATCCAAGGGCTCAAACATGTTTTCTGAGCTGGTAAAGCAACACAAGTGTGACAAACAATCATAGCCATAGACCATATTGTTCTTGTCCACTCCTCACAGAGTTTGAAGTTACTCAGTGTAATTGCATTTCTTAAAGGACAATAATACCTGTGCTTCTTTCATCTACATGTTCAGAAACAGAAAAATTGTCCCAAAGCAGTTCATATGGTAAAGTCAATAGTGAAAAGTTTTCCTGTAATCAGTAGATGGATGAAGACTGAATTTCCTAAATGTATTCCAAGGAAGAATTATCTCTTCAGGATAAAAGCAGACTGAAATACCTGGTCAAAGTAAAAAGTTTTGAGAGTTGGAGACATTCTAGCTGCACTAGTCACTACCAACTGGAAGCCCTTGTTATTTGCTGGCTAAGAATGATTTACTTGGCCTGACTGGTTTGCTTTTGACAGAGTATAAATAACAAATGTTTCATATGCCCAAAATTTAGGCTGTTTTCATTTTAAAGGAGGAAAAGGATAAGCCATTTACTTTGAACAATCTACCAGTATGTTTTGTACCAAAACAGAACAAGATGAGATTTAGGAGAGCTAATGAGCCAGCAGGTCAAGAACGTTTAAGCTGGGTTTATACTCTGATCTGAGATTTTCCTTTAAATGGATATTAGAAAAGGCAACATTGCCAAAACTTTACATAATACCTACCATATACAAAGAGCAAAAGGTAGAGATACCTGGGATGTCAGAGATAAGACAATGGGAGTAAAGGCCACCATGTAGAGTTGAAAAATTCTATCACTGATGATAGAAAAAAAAACCAACAAAAAAAACAAAAGGCATTTTATCAAACAAAGCATTTATGTGCTCTGTCAAAATATTCCAAGCCCATTTTAATTAGTTCTTGACACAAAACTTAACATCTCTACATCTCACTGAAGGTAAAGTAGTCATTCTAGTTGGGTACAATAATGACTAAATACTAGACAGTAGGGATTGCAAGCTGTTACCAATCAGGTTACAGTATGGAAACTGGCTTACAACATGCTTCATGTTATTTTTGTTGGATCTTTTCTTACCTCCATCTCCTTCTTCCTCTCCTTCATTTAAAACAATAATGCAGATATGTTTCCTCAGCTGACGTGTGTTGGAGAACTTCCGACTGCATTTCCTACATTCCAGGCTTCCTGGTGAGACTTCAGACAGTTCCTGTCCTTCTTCTGTCCCAGGTGGAGTTTCTTCTCTTTGAACAGGGTTATTTTCTGCTGCATCCTCATCTATACAAAACTTCTTAGTAGACCCTTTTGGTCTGCCCCTTTTCCTCTTCACTACAATAAGCTCTAGAAAAGAAATTTAAAGATAGAAAGAATTATTAAATAATTAAATTCCAAAGGTAATTAGCTAACATACATTTGACCTTTCAAAAATAGGAACATTAAATGAAGTTCAAGACCTTCTTTCCCTAAAGCTTAAAAAAAATTTCACACCAAATTATTTTTAACCAATTTGTTGGCACTTCTGCAAGCTGCAAATCAGTAAGATTTGTGCTACTGAGATCGGCAGATGTCGAAGTCACACAGTTTTACAGAAATTAAACTGCAAGAACGCTTTTAAATTGTTGTAGAATTTATGCTAATAGAGTTACAGAAAGTTGCTCTCTGTGTTCAGACACTCTACAAGAAGCCTTTTCAATTTCAATCACTCCCAAAGAAATTGCTTAAATATTAAGATGTGTTCAGAAAAACAAGTTTCTCTTTTAAAATCAAAAGCTTTTTGTCTTTTTAATAAATTGAACTGTTACTCTAATATTTTCCCACAGTTCTTTATTGCTAGCACTTTCTAGCCAAAAGTTTAAAAAACGGTATAGATAATAAAGATAATATAATAATATAATAAATATAATATAATTAAATATAATAAATAATATAAATAAATTCCAGAAGTCATGCAGAAAAATGTTTCCTTAATGACTATTTCAAACAGTTAAGATCAGGAGACATCAAAAATTCTTAATAAATACAACATAATTTTACATTTCCTTATTTCTGTGGAGGAAACATTGATAAAATTAATGAGATGTTTTGAGCATAAAAATGTACTCTAACCTATAAAATTTCACATTTTAAAATCTCACCACTGCTGTAGTTACTTCAAAAGCCAACTTGCTATCACACACTCACAGATACCACAGTTGACTTTGTTGACCAGAGTGCAGTTCAGATCAGATGAGGCTTGAATTGCCTTCTGCATCCCGAGGTGATCAAGCTCACAGTTTAAGAATCACAGAATGTTAGGAGTTGGAAGAGACTTCTGGAGATCACCTAGCCCACTCCCCCCCCTCACCAGATTAGGTTCACTTATTCTAAGTTGCACAGGATGGCATCCAAGCAGGTTTTGAATGTCTCAGTTCAATAGAGAGACACCACGTCTCTGGGCAGCCTGTTCCACTGCTCTGTTACTCTTACAGTCAAGTTCTTCCCTATGTTTTGGTTGAACCTCCCGTGTTCCAGTTTGTGACCACTGTCCCTTGTCCTGTCACTGGACACTACTGAAAAGTGTCTGGTTGTATCCTCTTGGCACCCATCCTTTAGATATTTGTAAGCATTGATAAGATCCCCCCTCAGATTTCTCCAGGCTGAACAAACCAAGCTCCCTCAGCCTTTCCTCATGTGGTAGATGCTCCAGTACCCTAGTGGCTCTCAGCTGGACTCTCTCCAGTAGTTTCTTTTCCTTCAGGAACTGGGGAGCCCACAGTTGGATGCAGTATTCCAGATGGGGCCTTGCCAGTGCAGAGGTGGGGGAAGGCAACCTCCCTCCACCTGCTTGCCACACTCTTCTTGAGGCACCCAAGGATGCCACTGGCTTTCTTGGCCACAAGAGCACATTGCTGGCTCATGGTCATCCTGTTGAACTGAAGAACCTTCAATTATGTGCAGTTAATTCCAGCTTTGAGAATTAAAAGGTAAGAGAGCTTGATATGGTCTCATAATAGCAAAAAAAAATTCCAGAGTATAATGTCTATTAAAATGTGCCAAGTGAAATTACAGAAGCATGAAGCACCTGCCAGCCACCAGCTTTTATAAGATCTTCAAAAAAGTTAAAGGACTGGGACATGGTAAAATCTGCAAAGAACTCTAGTTTTTAGTGTTCTGAAAGAAAAAGCAAAAATAAACTTTGTGCATGTTGCAGCTTATGGTAGTCATGGCAAAGAGCTACCTTAAAGATTACTTGCACTAACACATTTTCAAATTTTGGTACTTGCACAGAAATAAAAATAAAATTATTCTCCTCAGAATGTCATACTTTCACTGTGGGTTTGGGGTTTTTTTGCACAGCACAGATGGAAGGAGTATGAAATATGCCTTCTGGGTTCAAAGAAAGAAATGTCCAGTAATTAAGCAACTGTTGCTGTTTAAAAGTATCTTGAGATTATTCAAGCAAAACCAGAATATAACTACTACACATAAATTCTGCCTCTTATGAAAAACTTAGATTTCTTCTGCTCTTATTCCAGAAACTTTCACCAAAACCAGTGTGTACAAAGAATAAAGGTTAAGAGCTGTCTACAGCTTTTTCTCAAGTACTCATCAAGCCATTAGTCTACCTATTTTCTAATAAATGGAGACTTAAAATGTAGAAGTCTGAAAAATCGTGAGAATATAAAAAAACCAAAGAAACAAAAAAATACCACCAAACAAACAAACACCAAAACCACAACCCCAAAAAAACCCTGAATAATATTCAAGGAGATGTGCCCAAAGCCGTTATTAAATTGGTTGAATAACAGTGTATGGAAAAAATAAATGATCTCAAGGAACCTTAACTGGACATGGTGCAAGAGAACAGGAAGTTATGGCACCATCTTATTCAGTATCTGCTCAACATTTCCCTTAAGTACACCAGACAAAAAGAAACCAACATGCAGAGACCATAGCTTTGAGTTAATTAGATTAGTAGAATCAAGTGAAAAAGAATGCATTCTGTCTTGTTATAGGGCTGACTGAATACCTGTCTGGAAAATTATAATGTATTAAGAACACTAAAAGCCTCACTATGAGAAGGAGAAAAGCAATCCTTTCACATAAATTTTTGCAACCCCGCACCAGCAGTGTTCTGAGCTTCTGTGCTATTGCACTCCAGTGCAAGTAGTTTTGTCAACTATCAGCCACAAAGAGAGGGGGGATTTCTGTGTTCTTAAAACTTCTCTTTGATATCATTCACATTCATTTGTTACCCATCAATTAATTGCACTAATCAATATTTAGTGCCCCGAGTCAAAGAAATTAACATGCAATTAAAACAAGCAAACAAACATTATCCATCTTCATGTCAACCTGGAAAAAGGTCACAGTTTGCCAATGGGCCAAACACAACATGAGGAATAAAGATGTGGCTACTGCTCAGGTTCATCCCAGGATTTGAAGAGTAAATTCAAGCACCATATTCCCTGTGCACGATAGTCTTTGCATTCTTTTACAATGCAATAATCAGATTACCCAGCAAAAAGAAATTAGGTAGAATCAGAGATATGCTTCATCTATGGAATACAAAATCATAGTTCTTGATACTGTGACTACTGATAGTGTGGCAAACATATAAAGAATGTGTAAATTTCACTGCTCTTTGCAAATGAGCCTACCAGTAGGATAATTCACAGCATTAAATCTCAAACACTAAAAAAGGCTTGGTGGCCTGTGCTGGGTAGCAACATCCACAGGAACAGGAAGACTCACATGGGCTTTAAGTTATCAATGCCAGAATTAAAATTTTAATGATGCATTTGACCACAAATTCCAGATGTCTCTCACTACCCAGCTTGCCACCAGCAAACCATTCATGCTGCATTATACTAATCATAATCATCACCTATGATTGAACTAATCATAGTTCAATGCTTCTTCTAAGGTTAACAATACCCAGTTATTGAATAGTACATTGTCATTGCTATGTCACCACGCAACCAAGTCATAAAGAAACATCATCACTTGCTAGAAAAAAAGAACCCACTTAACTGCTACAAAAAAAGTAGTATTTTAAATAAATTAAACAAAAACAAAACCAAAAAACCCACACATATTTCAAGGATGCTTAGTCAGAAGCAGAAGTTTTAAATTGGTCATTAAAAAGATTTAAAAAATAAGACCTCATTCCCCTAAGACCAATTTAGTTTTTTACAGTGATTTTAGACTCAGACTCACTGAAAGCAACCTTTATGTTGACTGCTATTGGATGAGCAATGGCAATATTTGGGGAAGACATTCTTTGCCACGTGATATAATTATGTACTCAAAAGAAATAAAAAGACACTTCAAAAAGACAATAATGAAATAAACTACATGTCTGTTTATATACTATTCCTTCACAGGAATCATTCTCTCCAAATTCCTCCATTTAGAACATAAGTAACACAGAACTTTTATGAAGCATTCATGTTTCTATGCAGCAGCATTACTTTTATTAATGCCCTGAAGTTTAGCTTTAGCTAAGTAATATACACACACATATCTCAATGGGATTGTACTGAGGTCTGTAATCTTACCCATTAATTTTTCATCTGAGATCTTACTACATAAAAATAGAGGTACACAACTAGAACACCAGAACACAAGGGCCCAGTAACATTTTAGAAGTTCATTTGAAAAATAAAGTTGAATAAAAGGCAATATATCATTAAAATAACAGTAACACATTGTTCAGTATTTTCAACTCATCATAGATCAGGCTGTAGACCATGTAGACCCTGGCACTGTGGATTCTACCCACCTTAATGATTATCAGCAGATTTTGCCTAAAAGCAAGCTTTACAAAAACTAATTCACTAAAGGACAGCACCCTTGAAGGGTAGGATTTTCCAAAATTAATTTATTGTGTGCAGGAAAATGCAATAAATGTTTAAGATGACACACTGTGAACATATCACAGAATTTTCCCCTCTGGCTTTTCTACCGCTCCCCCTTAAATCAGCAGTTATAGTTACATTTACATGTGCATGAAACATCTTCAGTAAACCTTTTTAACACTAATAGGACAAGTATCTGACTCTAGAAGAACAAAGGATACAAGACAACCATGTTAAATGGTCCTTTTTCTACAAACCTGTACAAGTGAGTAGCTCAATACAGTCACCACACTGCCAGTTGTACAACTCAAACAAAAGTTGTCAGAAATCAGAAAACACTTGTGCCTGTGTTCCCTTAATCATTCTGATCAAAGTTTAACCACTAGATCCATTATGCCACATGAATCCTTCCTCAAATGTCAGTATGAAAAGCTTGTATTTTATTTAGTCAATTACAACAGCATATGGCTGTATTCAGAACCTTCTGCACATCTTGTCATACAAATATATGCAAATACATCTCATCCACACACTTATTGTTAGGCAGATATATATATCACAGCACTAGGAACACTTCTTGGAACACTTCTTTTTGCCCCAAGCCTGAATTAATGCCCTAGTTGCATCCTGTGTTCAAGTACAGATGAGGCTGATGCATTTGCCACAGTTATAAGTGACCTTAATGAGCTATGATCCAGCAGCAGATAATCATAGAAAAAACAGAATCACAGAATCATCCAGGTTAGAAAGAACCTCTCAGGTCATCAAGTCCAACCCTTGATCCACTACCACTGTGGTTACCAGACCATGGCACTAAGTGCCACATCAGTCTCTTCTTAAAAACCTCCAGGGATGGAGAATCCACCACCTCCCTGGGCAGCCCATTCCAATGTCTGATCACCCTCTCTGGAAAGAATTTCTTCCTAATATCTAACCTAAACCTCCCCTGGCAGAGCTTAAGTCCATCCCCTCTTGTCTTACTGGTAGCTACCTGGGAGAAGAGCCCGACCCCCACCTGGCTCCAACCTCCTTTCAGGGAGTTGTAGAGAGTGATGAGGTCTCCTCTGAGCCTCCTCTTCTCCAGACTGAACACTCCCAGCTCCCTCAGCCCTTCCTCACAGGACTTGTGCTGGAGTCCCTTCACAGCCTCCTTGCTCTTCTCTGGACCTGCTCCAGCACCTCAATCTCCTTCCTGAACTGAGGGGCCCAGAACTGGACACAGGACTCGAGGTGTGGCCTCACCAGGGCTGAGTACAGGGGAAGAATCACTGCCTTGGACCTGCTGGCCATGATGTTCCTGATCCAGGCCAGGATGCCATTGGCCTTCTTGGCCACCTGGGCACACTGCCACATTCTAACATCCTACTGAAATGGTTAGGACAAATCAACTCTAAATATATAATGACCTTGCTAGGGGTAAGTGGTGTGACTAAATACAAATCATTAAAGAGAACTGCCAATAAAATAACATCAGAGTAATATTACACATATTACCTACCCAGCATTTCACTTGTTCACAGTACTTATACAATTGCTACTTTATCACTCAGACAGAACATAGAGCTCCCTTAACAACCTGACACTCACTCATCTGCACTAATTCTGGAGTAGCTACAGTGCTTACCACTACTTGAGAGACAAAGCTAGGCTTTCAAAGGACAAAAAGATGCTAACAAGTACTAAAAGGAAGTTGTGATTTCTAGGACTGTCATTCATCTTGTCCTTTTAGTGACAATTTAGGATTATTACAAAGCATATTCCACTGAGAAAAAAAGTCTGCATTATAAACTTTTCAACTTTTATCTACTCCAGATTCCCTAACCAGAGAAAAAAAAAATATGCCTTGAAAGAATTCTTAAAATTCCTATGTTCAACTGTGAAATATTTTATTTTTTTAAACAGAAAACAGGAAATAACAAAATAGGACTTCAGAACAAACTAACCTCTGATCAATCTGTATGATAGGAAAGAAGAAATATTAAAAGATGTCTAGAATATCAGTTGAAATCTATATGAAAGTAATCTACCTTGACATTCTTGACAGCAGATGGCAAAGAGTTGGGCTACATAATCTGAAAAAGTGGCAGTGTATGATCATATCAAATGATGAAAAGCATTCACCAAGAATAATTAAAAAGGTAGCTTATGAGTATATTAGTTAACATATAAATGCTATACTTTATGTAATAAAGAAAATTAAGATTTGAAGTTATTTTCTTAGAATATGTATGTCTAACTTCTGTTGCTTCAGAACATAATAATTACATACTCTTCTCACAAATGTACAATGTATGCTTAACAACATAAAACACAGAAACTGCAGCTAATCCCTTACTCAAATACAGAAAGTTTACAAAATAGCCTTTTTACTAACAGGAATAAGAATGTTACAAAGTACCAGTCTCACTGTGCTCAGAAATATTGTTCAGAAAGGAAGATGCATTCTGCATGACTAAGAAATTTATTTTGTACAATTAAAATAAAATTAGAATGGTATTCTGAAACCTGACGTAGAACTGAAAATATCCATCTTTTTCTGATCTTTATTTCAGGCATTATACAAAATAATTAACTGGTGCTATTTTCTTCAACCATCTGAGGAGATGGCAGCTATAGCAGAATACTGTATAAGCATATTAGAAATATCTTCTTATGCTGATGAATGTAATATAGCTGCTGAATTATTGCTGCTAAATAAACAAAGAAATATCACACACATATCTTAAAGAAATTTTTTGAAGTATCATATTAAAGTATTTTTTATTCATAAGGACATCTTTTCTAAAATCCACAAATCATGACTGAAAAATCCTCCTGGTTTTGTTAAGAGGCTTCCCAACAATATAAACCCATTGCTCAGTGAGGATCTAAAAGAAGATTCTAAATTATTTTCAAACCATTGCTAGTATTACAAGAGATTACAATTCTAATCAGTTAAAAAGTGAATGAATGTAAATTCTTACACTGCAGGGTAAAATTATTCTCTGTATCTAATTCAACATTTGACTACTAGATTGAATTATTAACAGTGCCAATATCAATGCACAGTTATAAATTATGGATCATGCCACTTCCTTTTTGGAATAAAAAGATTAATATTCTCTGAATCACAACAAACAACTCAAAAAGTACACCGCCATTCCTAAGGCACAAGACATGCTCCTACCTTGTGCCCTGGCTGCTTCCCACTGCTATTACACAGCTCAAAGCTGTAGGAAGCAGACTTTGTTCTAGTTCACATTTACATTAATGGATGAATGTCATCATCCTCTACCCCATGCTGAGTTTATTCACATCTGTCTCTGGTCTATACTGCATTGAAGGAAATTCAGGTTAGTAGCTGTACAGTAATAATTTCTTTTTTTTTTTTAAATTACTTTCCAAAGGGCATTCCTCTAAATTAATGAAGGTACCTTCTCCTTCCTTGTTTCTGTTTGTGGGTACTGTCAGAGGTTGGAGTGGAATAATGATGTCATCCACATTGGTCCCTTCTTCTGTGTGCTTCTCAGAGACATGAGATAACAGTTCTGATTGATTTGGTGAAAATAAGTTACACAGCTTACACATGAAGATGGAATTGGTTCCTGAAAAACAAGTTTAAAAACAGAAGTTAAGGTTTTTATTTAGATTTCCACTATTTATTTAGATTTTGATTCAGGTAGCAGAGTAATGATGAATTATCTCAATGCATTTAACAAAAAGTAATAAGCCAGAAGGAAGAATGTTACACCATTACATGAAGACACTCATAATAAATCTCAAAATTAATTAATTTATTTAAGAAACAGTTAAATTTCTACCCAGATCTTCACAGGGTAAAAAATTTCTTCTGGCTTAAATCCTGGAAATAACAATACTGAATAGGAAACGGGACAGATTAAAACCATTTTTTTTTCCTTCCAGACTCAAAGTTACAATTTCATATTTTTTCAAACATCTGATAAAATCATCTAAGATTCTAAGTCATTTGTCCAGGATTTACACATATCACATTGCTAGAAATGTAAAACATTTTATCATTTACAAAGTTGCTTTGAAATACAGAGAAGCTGGACCCCAAACCCTAATTTATGTTCACAGACTTTGCTGTTCTTTTCTGCAAGTATTTAACCTCTCTACTTACCTCAACTAAGCAAGCCTAACTCTCTCATTACCCATGCAAGTGCTAGAGCCAAAAGAAGGAAAAATTAAATGCCATAAAAGATAAAAGGAAACTTTGCCTTCACTATAGTAACATTTGTTAGAAAATAAATATATTTTACAAAAATGTATGCTCTGACGTGTCATTTTGATTTACCCATTACCACGAGCATACACTGTGAGTTATAAATGTTAAGTGCTTGTGCTTGCAGGGGTCATTAACCTTATATATGGCCCTGCCACTGATGAAGAGTGAGAAGGAAGGTCAAAACATCCAGTGCTGCAGACCACAAAACACTGCATCATATGGCACTCAAAGATATACAATCACACAGTCTTCCTTTGTCCTTCTGGCTATTAACTTAAGAGCTGTACATGAATGTTTTTCTTCTTCTATTCCCATGTTTTGGGAAAAAATTAAAAAAAAATTGGCTTCATCTCAGCACATCTACTGAAGGAATAGGAAGGGAGCGGGATGGGAAAAAACTTTTTGCTCAAAAAATAAACACAATATATCAGCCTCAGAAAGAATATTAACATTTGACATTAACAGGAAACCTCTAGTATTTCATATGCTTTGACACACAAGTTCTATGAAAAATTCCTGTTGATTCAAAAAAACCAACAAACTAAAGACCTCTGAAGCAGCAACAAGTGAATTTCATTAAAATTTTCCTTGGTCAATATTATAAACAGAATTTTTGCAGTACTTTTTAGACAAAACTTAATGTTTGGGGTTTTTTTTAACTCCACAGGTACCAGATGTGTGACATGAAAGCAAAACCACAAGAGAGTAAATAACAATGAAGAAGGGTTAAAAGAAAGTTAATAATTCAGAAAAATCCAGTTAAAAGAAGCTCACAAACTTTTGGCAGAGAGCTAATTCTGAGGACTGTCTGCTTTCTCAAACTGATGTCTTTTGTTTTAATGGTGTCTCTGCTCCATTCAGTGTCCCATGAAAACTAACAGCAACTAGGAACCAATTTTAACAGCACACTTGGTCTTTATATGAACTCCTGGCCCAGAGATTGGTTTCATTTGCTCCTCTGCCTAAGGAAAATTTAACACACTGAAATCAAAGTGGAAAAAACAATGCTATTTGAGGTACAAACCAAACCAAAGATTAGCCAAATTAGTACAGAAATAAAGGTATGAACTCTGAGGTGAATTTGGGGGAAAAAGAAGAGGCTATGTTTTGGGACCTCTTTTCAAAACAATCCCAGCCAAAACCATTACCTCTATTCAATATTATTCTCCTTCCTTTATAACAATCATATGGTTCACCCAATTCAAGGAAAATCCATCTTTAAGGTATTCTAAAGGTAAAGAAAGCAGAGCTGGCTCTCTCTTATGCTTATTTGCACCTGAATTTATGAAAAAAGCAACCTCATCTACAGAAATAGTAACACTAAAAACTAAAAGGCAGTGTATGCCTTCATCTCTTCTAAAAGATCTCTGAAAAGCAACACAAATACTGTTTGTGTTCTTATGCTCTTAGGAGCTCAGTAGGGTTCCTTCTCGGGCATTTGGCTGTCTTGAGCACACATTTCTGTTTGAGTGCAGTACATTTATAATGGAAATCTTCCTTTGAACTAGTCCTGCTCTAGTTAACATTCTTAAAAAAAAAAACAAAAAACCAACAAAAAGCATTACCCAGTGGATGACAATCTTCTCTCTAAATGTAAATCACAGAATCACAGAATGGTTTGGGTTGGAAGGGACCTTAAAGATCATCTAGTTGCAACCCTCTGCCACAGGCAGGGACACCTCCCACCAGACCAGGCTGCTCAACGTTTCATCCAACCTGGCCTTGACCACTTCCAGGGAGGGGGCATCCACAGCTTCCCTGGGTAACCTGTCCAGTGTCTCACTACCCTCACAGGGAAGAATTTCTTCCTAATGTCAAATCTAAATCTACCCTCTTTCAGTTTGAAACCATTACCCCTCATCCTGTCACTACATGTCCTTGTCAGAAGTCTTTCCCCAGTTTTCCTGTAGCTCCCTTCAGGTACAGAAAGGCCACTGTAATGTCTCCCCACGTGCCTTCCCCTCTCCAGGCTCAACAACCCCAACTCTCAGCCTGTCTTCACAGCAGATGTGTTCCAGCTCCCTCTTTGTAGTCCTCCTCTGGACTCATTCCAACAGCTCCACATCTTTCTTACGTCCAGAATTTGAACACAAGACTCCAGCTGGGGTCTCACAGGACTGGAGTAGAGGGGGAGGATCACTCCCTCGACCTGCTGGCCACATTTCTTTGGATGCAGCCCAAGATATGGTTGGCTGCAAGTGCACATTGAGCTTCTCATCAACCAGCACCCCTAAGTCCTCTTCCTCAGCACTGCTCTTTATCCATTCTCTGCCCAGCCTGTATTTGTGCTTGGGATTGCCCCAACACAGGTGCAGGACCTTGCACTTGGCCTTAGTGAACTTCATGAGGTTTGCACAGGCCCATATCTCAATCCTGTCAAGCCTCTGGATGGCATCCCTTCCCTCCAGCATGTCAACCACACCACACAGTTTGGTGGTGTCAGCAAACATGCTGAGGGTATTCTGTCCTACCACCCGTGCTGCTGACAAAGATGTTAAACAGCACCAGTCCCAGTACCGACCCTTGAGGAACACCCCTCACCACTGGTCTCCACTTGGACTTCAAGCTGTTGGCCACCACTCTTTGTGGTCAATCCATCCAGCCAATTCTTTATCTACCAAGTGGTCCATCCATCAAGTCCATATGTCCACGTGTTTCCAATTTAGAGACAGGGATGTTGTGAGGGACAGCACTGAATGCTTTGCACAAGACCAGGTAGATTTCATCAGTTGCTCCCCCTTGTCCACCAATACTGTGACCCCAGATGATGCATGTGCTTTGCTCAGAGATGAGATGGAAACAAAACTGAGTAAAGAAATTATTCTCTAAGACTGACTGGAAAAGACATGAAGCAGAGGATAAATCACACTGATCAGAGGCCTAAATTATTAGATTAGGAGTAAGCGAACAATAATTGATTAACCAGTTACTAATTAGGTGGTTTCGCAATAGAGTAATGAATTTTAATCAATCCAGTGTAAAAATCAAAAAAGCAATAAGTTAATTAGCTATGCAGGGAATCAATGATTAATTAGTGAATAATTAATTACATAGAAAATCAGCAGAGCAATTAATTAGACAGCAATTAAATATGCAGAGAAAGAAAGGCACAATAATCAAGTGTGCAGGTAAACAAACCAGAGGAATTTCAGTGAAAACCAATTTGGAATATTCTGTTCATTAACCATGCTTTGTATTAATTTATTATCTTCAGTTTACCCATATAAAGTGTGCTAAGTGCACACTGACATAAATAACACCAGTTACTTTCTTCTAAAGTAGAAAAGTGGTAAATCAATTTATAACTTAAAGTGAAACAATTTCAATTTTTTTTTTTTTTAATTCAAAGATCTCATGGTATTTCTTAATGAGTGGCTGTTGTTTGTTTTGGGGGTTTGTTTTTGTTTTGTTTTTTTCCATTATAAGAAGAATATTCTGCTGGATTTAGCTGGGTTCAAGTTAAATTTCTTCACTGTAGGAGCTATGGGGCTGGTTTTGATCTGTGACCGAAACATCACTAATAACACTGTGATGTTTTCACTATCACTGAGCAGTGCTCACACACAGATCAAGGACTTTTTTGCTTCTCACCCCACCAGTAAGTAGGCTGGGGGTGCACAAGAAGCTGGGAGGGGACATAGTTGGGACAGCTGAGCCCAGCTGACCAAAGGGATGTTCCATGACATAGGACATCATGCTCAGCATATAAAGGAGTAACAAGGAAGGGGTAGGACGGTCAGAGTGATGCTCTTCACAAGTAACCATGACACATGATGGAGCCCTGCTCTCCTGGAGACAGCTGAAGATGTGCAGACTGATGGGAAGTAGTGAATTAATTCCCTATTTTGCTGTGCTTGCACATGGCTTGTCCTTTACCCATCAAACTGTCTTCAGCTCAACCCACAAGTTCTCTCTGTTTTGCCCTTCTGATTCTGAGAATGAGCCATTGGCTGTGTGGGGATTTGTTGCTGGCTGGGATTAAGCCATGACACATGTACACATCAAAGGGGGATTAGAAAATAGATTACTAAAACAAATAGCAAATTGCAACTAGGAAGCAGCTTCCCTTATTCCCAACCCCCTTCACAATGCATAAAACATCACCCGAGCTGCCTCACTTTAAACATGGAAGGTGGAAGAGAGAAGAGGGAGAAAGAAGCTTTTAAATTAGAAAGATCACTTAAATTAATATTGTTTAAGGGAATCTGTTAGTATTCTGTATACTTTTGCTCACTGTATGACAAAAGTTAGTTCAGAGTTGATTTTAATTAATAAAAAACTTTAATTTTGCATAAGAGGTAGGCTATGGTAAGGGGTTTGTTTCTTTTTACTTTAAATAACAGTATTGTTATTTAAACAGTTATTTGAAATGTTCACAAGAACCAGAGCAAGGAAATAAAACTGTATGTATATGCCACAAATCTTTTTAATCTATCCCAAACTCTTCAGCATTCTTTTCTGTGCATATAATTGTTAATTTCTGAAAGTCTTTGAAGTTTTGCAACTTTTAAAAGGAACTAGAACTCTGACATTTTCTGCAAAAATAAAAATTCACCATGTATCAACTGGCCTGTGGAGTAACAGTTGAGAGGATACATCCTTCCACACCTCGTCAACCTTCCTAAAATACACAGCAATACAGCTGAGAATATGAATAACTACTTATTTCCTGCAAAACTAAAAAAAGCTGAAACAAACCTTGCCACTTCATCGCACTTCTTAGCAACAAGAATTTTTGCAGTTCAAAGTCTTGCCTTTCATTATTAGACTAGGACTTTGACTTTTTTTTTTTGAGTGGTCTTTTTTTGTTTAAATTACAAAATTACAATTAGGTGTTTGTGATGGCATTACAGACAATTAGAAGTGAAAAAAATGTTACCTCCCATCTGCAGCACATGTACTATCTTCTTTATTCTCAGTTTAGTAATTCTTATCTCTCAAGATATTCCTGTGTCCAGTTATTTTCTTCCCCACTTACATAGAATCACAGAATGGTTTGGGTCAGGAGGGACCTTAAAGATCATCTAGTTCCAATTCCTCTGCATGGGGACACTTTCCAGGAGATCAGGTTGCACAAGGCTCCATCCAACCTGGTCTTGAACACTTCCTGGGAGAGATCACCCACAACTTCCCTGGCCAACCTGTTCCAGCATCTCACCACCTTTATAGGTAGTAATTTTTTGTAATGTCTAACCTTAATCTTTCCTCTTCAAGTTTTAAACCATTTCCCCTTGTCCTCTTGCTACACATCTATATACTACAGCTTTCTTGTAGGCTCCTTTCAGATATTGGAAAGCCACTATAAGGTGACCTTGGAGCCTCCTCCTCTCTCGGCTCAACAACCCCAACTTCCTCACCCTCCTCTTAACAGGGGAGGTGCTCCAGCCCTCTGATCATTTTAGTGGCTCTCCTCTGGACACATTCCAGGAGCTCTATGTCCTTCTGATGCTGAGGACTCCAGAACTGGACACAGTACTCCAGGTGGGGTCTCACAAGAGCAGAGCAGAGGGGCAAATCATGCATTTTTAACCTTTCCATTTCTGTCCTGCATCTCTCGTTCCATACTCTCTACCAGACTGTCTTCTCTCTTCCTGTGCCTTAGTACACACTTCCCAGCTTTCAAAAGAACTATTCATGTAGATTTGTACTTCTATTTCTAACATTTCTTGCAGGTACAAGAACTCTGCCTCCCTCTGTTGAAACCTGGATGTAATCCAAAAGTACTCATTCCTGGATTAAAGTCTCAAAGGTAAACATAACTTTCAGGTCTTACAAGATTTAGACAGATGAGATCTAAAGCTAACACAGTCTTCACCGTGCATATTGTACCACACACCAGCAGACACTGAATCCTGTCAGAAGATTCAGGTGTCAGACACAAATCTTTATTTCCAGGCTTAACAGTCAGTTAAACCACAGAGAAAACCACTGTGTTTGGTACTCCAGCAGTACCTCATCCTGTGAAGACATAAGTTAAGCTACTGACTTGACATTTTCTACTCCAGCAAATCACCTAGAGGACCTCCATGTACTTAGCCACAGATGGGGCTTCTCATACCCTTGGATCTTAAATTCCATTTGCTTCTATCTTCCTACCTGTAAGCACATCAAGGTTGCAGGGAAAGGCTTTGTGGTGGTGTTATTTTACAGAACCTGCTAGAATTATGAAAAACACAAAACACGTGACTTCAGCTCAGAATCATGTCCTTGGGTCTATTCTTCTCCAGTGTCTGGCAGCATTCCCAGTTTCCTACAGGTCACTCACCTCCCTGCTCCAGTCCACCAGCAGCTCAGCAAGCAGAGAGCACACAGCAGCCCAGATGCTGTCACTCAGCCTGATGTGCAGGTCCAGCCAATCACTTACTCTTCACCACTCAGGTTTTTCCAGCTCTGGAGTGAATCATGACATAGCACACACCACTTGTTGCAAACTCAATTACTAGGTGGAAAATGTGTTTTGGTTTTCTGACATTATCTGTATCTTAGAATCACATAGTGGTCTGGGTTGGAAAGGACCTTAAAGATCACTCAGGTCCAACCCCCCTGCATGGGCATTAGACCAGGTTGCTCAAGGCCCCATCCAACCTTCAACACCTCCAGGGAGGGGGCAGCCACAAATTCCTTGAGCAACCTCTGCCAGCATCTCACCACCCTCATAATTCAAGAATTTCTTCCTAATGTCTAACCTCAATCTGTAAGAAAGCTCTTCTAAAAACTGAATTAAAGTCCTCCTTCTGTTGTGCATCCAAGACACAGCTAGGAAACAGAATGCAGTGAGACAAAAATGGCATGAGAAATGTCAACTTCTTAAATAAGATTTTAGTCTTCACATTTATTAAGGGTATGTGAAGGTGAGAGTGCTTCATTCATCAACCTATCTGATCCACGATATTTTCAGTGTAAAGGAGGTCAATAAGTTAATGGGAAAAATGAACAAGAATACACAGAGACACAAAGCTGGCAGACAAGAGATATCTGACAATGCCAAGGACCAAAGGTCACAACCACTTATTAATTGATGGGACACCAAGAAAATGCAAGCACAGCGTTGGAGAAGGCCAGGTGGACTATGTAACTACTAATAAAAGAGAAACAAGAGACACGGGGAGATTTGGGACACTTTAGGAGTGTCTGTGGGACACGTGAATTTGGTTTAAGTGCCAAGATGTTGGCAGTGGAGGGCAGGCTGCAGGGGTGGCTCCTGTCAGCAGTCATCAGGAGCTGCCCTTGTGTCAGACAGAGCAAGTTACAGCTGGCTCCAAGGTGTAGTTTCTACAAAGCATAACACTGCACTGCTGTCCAGCAAGAGTACAAAAAAGCTATTTATGCTATTCAGTAACTGACTTCCTCACCATCTTCCCACTGCTTTGCCCCTGCACTACGTTATCTTGGAATCTGCAATTAGCAGATCACAGAACTATTAACTACCAGATGTCTTTATTCAATGGAGATAGATTTTCCATTATAATACCAATATATTATAATACCATTAGAATAAACTAACACAAGAATTCCTGGGAAAACAGGGGTTTCTGTTCAAAACTCAAGTGCAATAAAAAGTGGAAAGAATTCTTCCAAGAAAACTATTGTTTTTATTAAAGAACTCTTCATACACAAATATTGAGCATGTAAGATATTGAAGTGCCCAAGAACAATAAAAAAGACTTTTCTTTGATAGCTTCTTAAGGGAGAAGTATTGGAATCATGAGGTAAGTTATTATGAGAGCAACACGTAATACCCCAGTAATTTGTGATTAATACAAGCAATATTATTTCTGAGCCAAAGAAATGGTTTCCACTAAACAGGAAACAACTGGTGGATACAGTACAATGAATTGATATCCTTTGCCAAATACATTAAAAATATTTTTCTTAGATATCAGATCTTATTCCTCTGTGCATCCTAGAGAGTTTTGCTTTCAATGTTATTTGAAATACGTATTTTCAAAAATGTTATAATGTACTCTGATCTTTATTGCTTCATTAGAGGAAGACTTCTTTGTATTCTTTATTCTGTTTAAAAATACATCTTTTTTAAAATACTATAAAATGCATGGTTATGGTTTTTTTAATACCTTCAGGTAATCAGTGCTATTTCAGAATTTCAGTAAAATGTAATATGTAATTAACTGTCAGATGCATTTTTCTGTCATGAACAAGGAGCTTTAAATGAATTCAAGTTTTGATTAGAAAACTCAGACTTCAAAAGATTATACTTAGCCATGTATTTATGGCCTAGACTTTGTCCTTATAACATCTTAGTTACCATTTTAATAAAGAAGCTGATATAAACTAATTTTATTCTACTTCATAGAGTTAAAAAAAGAATCAATACTTTTTTCCTCTGCTATTTTCTCTATTTTGATGCAACAAGAAATTAACATGCAGTATTATGGCACATCTCCAAATCAAAATGGTTATCCTCAATAGGCATTTTAAAAAAAGTATATGAAACCTGCAACTATTTGCTACCATTAGAGCAGCAGAATCACAAGAATCCCATGTTCAAAACTAACAAATTAACTGTACTAAAAGCAGTTTAGTACTACACTAAAGAGACTAGCAAGCTACTTTAGGGCTTCCTTCTTCTGAACCTGAACTCTTCTGAATAGTGAGTAACTGTATTGCTCACTGAGAGGAATAATGTTTTTTATTGTTCACTGAGAAAAAACCCTCAACACGCAATTCAGTCAAGGAAAAGAAGCACCTGCCCAGTGAGTCTGTTCTCACTTCTACCTTCTAACTAAAACCAGAACAATTTACTCATCATTACTCAAATGCCACACATTTTTAATTTTAAAACTGAGAAAGTTATGGCAATGTTGATATCAGATGCAAAAACTAAAAGATGATTCTCTTTAATATGGTATTATGGAAAATTTACCAATATACATTCAATATTTTTTCTAACAGGGCCCAAATTTTAGTTTACAAGCTAAACTACATCTAGAGAGGCTCTCAGAAATTACAGAGAGGTACACAGTGTATGAGAGTAAATTACACTGATGTTTGTGAATGTTTCTGATTAACAAATAAACTGCAGTGAAAAATCTATACAATACAAATGTACTATGAAAGAGAAAACAAAAGCAGAAAAAAAGCCACTATTTAATGTACTGGGGATGTGAATGCATGAGGGTGCTGCTGTGAGCAGAACTAAGTTGATAGTTTTGTATAAACCTAAGGGAGAAAAAATACAGACGAGCAACAGGCTTCATCCAAATTAAGAGCTTGTGAAAATGTTTGAAAATTAAAAGACTGAAGAGTAGATGGTAAGTGCAAAACTACACAAAGATTAAAGTCACTCCTCTTGAAGTGGTAAAATCATGAAAACTATTTTCAAATGAGGGATGACAAAAGTAAAATTTTAACAGGAAACAACAAAGAACAGCTGAAACAAATTGCTGGGTTTGTTTTCTATTTCTTTGTATTTGCTTTTAAAAAATTAATCTAAATCTAGTATAATAATGCAAACCTAATGAGGCATCAAAACCAGAAGGCCTATCTATAGACAAGGAAATTGGCAGAAATGCATTCAAACAAGCTTCTGAAAAACATTATCATAATGCCAGTGGGACACATCAAAATATTGAGGATAGAAAGTAGGATGTATTGTTTGTGAAGCAGTGCCATCTGCTAGAAGCAGCTTAAGGTTAAATGTGATTAACAGACTTCTCTAACAAGTAACAGGATCCCTGAAGATTGAAATATTTGAATTGTACAGAAAAGCACAGTGCTCAGACCACATTAGCAACAGTCTCACCACAATGGTAACAATGACTGGGACACACTGGTGGGGATAAAAGAAGTTACAAAGACAGAAACAATAAAATACTGTAGGTATTAAATGGTTAAATGTCAAGTCAGGACAGGATGCCAAGATTAAGTGGTTAGACACTCTTAATGACTGCTTCACCCAGCAAGCAGTCAGGGAAACCACATGAGGAGAAACAGTTCTTCTCTTTAAAGTAAAGCATAGGACCCCATTCAAAGTGACACACTCTGTAATGGCAATTAAAGCAGCACTCAAAAATCTTTTAAGAGAGTGATAAAGAGCCAAATGTTAGTGTTTAACTTCAACAATGTGAACTACATAAAGATAAAAAGCACCTTTAACAAAACAAAACCACAAAAAGGACTAGAAAGGTTTCAAGAAGAGCTAAATCATTGAAAGCAGCATGAAAACTATTTAAAAGCATCACATTTTATGCTAATCATCAAAAAGATTTCAGAAAGTGGAAGAAAAAAAAATACAGCACAGCTAAATACTAAAAGGTGTTTTCTTCTTCAGCAGAAGAAAACATCTTTATAGAAGTTTAATTGCTGTCAAACTAGGAACAGGAAAACATTGGAAATTGTGACAACTTAAATGTAAAAACATAAGGGGGCTGGTCAATAAGGATGGTTTTATCAACTTGAAAAATAAAATGCAGAATGCAGTTTTTTAATACCTCAACAGTAACAGGCCTACCTGAGAGCCTGTGTAGCAAAAAGTTAGGAAAATAAGAAAAGACCCTTCAAAGAAGGTGAGGCTGTAGCAGAACAAGCTTTTCAATGTTCTGTCCCTTTATAAGGTTCCTATGAGAGGTTTTCTGTGAAGGTTCTCTCAATTCTGGCAAACACTTTAAAGACAGCCTCAAAACAAAGATCTCCATTACTCAAATACAAATACTAACACAAAGCAGTCATAATAAACAAAACAGACCTATAAAACAGATGGTCTGATAGCACAGAGACTTATAAAAACCAGATTAGTTCTGCAAGAGTCTACACTGGGCTTACACCTTTGTATATTGTTCTTCTAACTTGAAAAACTAAAAAAGCTGTAATAATAATTCAAAAATAGTCCTTACCAAGTACAAAGATAAGGACAACCAACAATATAGGAAACTTCAACACCAGCAACAGTTAAATAAATTTGAATTTTGCTGCCTGGGAAGGATGGAGCTGAGGGATGGAGAAAAAGCCAAAAGTAAAATGCAGAACTATGAAATTACATGTGCCATGGATCCCCCTGAAACCACTGTCTGCTCCTTTCACCTGATCTCCCCCTGCTCTGGAAGCAGCAGAGACCATGGGAACACATCCACTTGGAGTTAAAATTCTTGGAAGTCCATCAAGTAGTGAATAGTAGTGAATCTAGTAGTGAATATTCACTATCTGGGACTCAGCAAGTCCTGCAAGAGCATTCTGGACAAATACCACTGCACACTTGCCCTGTCCTTACACTTCTCTATTCCTCCATCATGAGCCACTGTTAGAGGCACAATGTGTCAGGCAGGGCACAAAATTAAGACCCTGATTATTTATGCTTTTGTAGATTCCTTCCAGGTCACAACAAAGCTACACAATACAGACTGTAAGACAGCTCAGTTAACTACAACATTAAAAAATTACAGTATTTCACCAACCTAGCACAATACCTCTGAAAATCTCCAAATATTTGACATAAAGACATTATCTCCAACATAAAGGCAGAGAAACAGACTAATAATGGGCTAGTGTTCTGCTTTTTGGAACATTAATTTTAGATTATTAACCTGAATTACTGGGAGACTTGGCTGACTTGTTGACTTCAGCTTTGCCTATATGATGGTATCAGAAACCAGACCCAGCCTCATTCCCCATGACAAAACAGCTCTTCTGGCAGCTCTTCTCTCTTATTTGTCTGAAGCATCTCCTCACTCTCTCTCCTTAACCAAGTGCACTGTATTTTTCCTAGTCTGCTACTAGGAAATTGTCAAAAGTCAAATTTTAAACTCCTGAAATTTAACTGATGAAAGCAAGTAAAAAGCCTATGTTGGGTTTTTCTTTTGTCTTTTACACACATCAACTTCACAAATATTCCTGGAAAAAGTTAAGTTCTTCAAAAGAAGACACTGCCTAAACACACATCAAAAGTATGTTCTAATAACTAATTTTAAATTATGTCTAAATTCATTTATCTTTAGAAGTTTAGAAAGAAACATACGAAAGTATCTTTTCGTTAAAGAAAAAAAAAGTGCTTAAATACTTATTTTGATTTTTAGTGTTCTAAGATCGCCCTCATGTGGCTAAACGCAACGCTGCCGAAGTTGCCACTAAAACACACCGTAAGACAGTACCGTAACCTAACCCACGCCACCAGACACCCAAAACATTTGGCACCTCTCAAAAGAATAAACTGTGATCAGCCACCGGCATCAGGATGCCCTGGTAGAAATGCTCTGGACCTGATTTTTGGCAGCACACTTAGCAGAAATGCATCTGTAGCCAGAGACAGTTCTGCAGTTACAACACTTGACAGGTCTGGGATCAGGTACCCTCAGAACACTTTTGAAGTGTAAAACTGTTGTCAAGCAGACAAACGTGCTGAATAAATATGGATTTACGAGCAGGAGTAGTGGTAACTCTATTTCTCATGTAAAGTTGGACCAGGGAATATAAAGCAGTCCTGAAATGCTTTTACAATAGTATTTAAACCAACACCTGTTAGATCTTTTGCTATTTAGGTGGAAGCTTTGTACTGATAGTGCTGTTCTCTGGTGTAAAATTCCATTTGAGCTGTGAACTTACGTATGTAAATACTCCATAGAAAACCTAGAAATAACTTCAAATTTAAAAACTGAAGCATCTCAGGCAACGACATCAAAAATCCAAGTACACCAGGTAACTAACTAGTGCTAAATTATTGCACCATCACTTCATGAACCTGTACACACGGGGATTGTGAAAGGCAGAAGCGCTTCCACAGTACCACTGAGCCCATGGTGTCTGCGTCATTTTACTTGCACATGCAAACCCCCTGAAAGTCCGAAAGGGACATAAAGGACTGAGGTAACAGGGCAGTGGGAGCACCCAACTTTGACTTGGCATCTCCCTTCTGCAGCTGAATTCAACTCTTCAGCTCCACCTCTTCACACAAGCTGCCCCTCCCGATCTGCATCACTTCCACACCATCAGCAAGCGGCCTGGCACCTGCTCCGTCCCAGGCGTTCCCTGACACTCTCTTCAACAGTTACGAGGGGACAGGCAGCCGGGGATCCTCCTCGGGGGGGCTGTGGCCGCCTCCTCCACCCGTGGACCCCGCCGCCTCCCCAGGGCCACACGGCTGCCCGCGGCCTAGGCCCGAGCTCCCCGGGAGAGGCAGCTCCGCAACCCCACAGGGAGCCCCGCAACCCCTCCACATCCCCCGCTCTGCCCCAGCGAGGGCGCGATNGGGAGGAGGGGGGGGAGGGTGAGCGCGCGCTTGCGCCGTTGCGTCCTCGCGCGGCCGCCGTTACCTCAGGAACCGGAGCGGCTGCGGGCGGGGACCCGGGACGGGACGGGACGGGCCGGGCCGGGGATCGTGGAGAGCAGCGGGAGAACCGCCCCCCTCCCCGCCCACCCCGCAAGCCGCGGGTGCCGCCAGGCTCTGCCTGCTGAGGTGAAGTCGTCGTGTGCCGCTCCGGGAGCGGCCTCAGTTCTGCCCCAGGGCCCGGGAGGTTCGGACGCGCAGGGCCGGCGCTGACCGGAGCCGTTTCGGATCGCTGGCTGTGGTTACGGACGTGTCTCTGCCAACCCAATGCATCCCCGCATTCAGTGCAGGGCGTTTGGAGACGTTCCGAGGAAAATACATTTTCCTACACATTAATGTGTCCGTAAAGCTTTGTGACACTTAGTTCAGACGGCTGCTTAGCCTCGCAGCTAAAACCATGAATGTTTTACAAGTTTATCTTCAGAACACTGAAGATAACAAGCACTTCAGAAGTTTTACATCTGTCCCAGGGAGCTACAGCCTGATGAATCACCCTGGGTTTTTTAATTGTTTTTTATTATTATTATTCAGTTCTTAAGTTACGAATTTTGGCATTACAGTAAATTTTTGTGGTTTGTTTTTAATAAACCACATTACATTTATTTTTGTGGTTCTTGTTTTTAGCAGGTGCCAGGAGACAGGTACTCATGATACAACACAACAGGTGCTGCTGGACTATTCATAAACACCCACATATGCCTTGTGTTTTCCAGTTTTGTTCCTTTTTATGTTTCTACACTAAAGGAGTACAATTTTTGTCACTTTCACTCTTAAGTCATTGTAAATGCTGTGTGTATTAAATATTAACGAACATAGTGTTGAATTCTGTAGTGCCTGTCACCAAAGTTAATTTCCATCCAGATGACTGTGTAGGAATCTCATGACCCTTCATAAACAGCAGTATTATGTTTGGGGTTTTTTTGTCATACTGCAGATGTACTCAAGAATAAAAGTTGTGCAAACAAGATTTCAGTATTAATTACAGTAATTAATGTAAGTAATTTCCAGTTGTAGTGAATGCGTACCTATTAACTGAGAAATAACATCTATAAATATTTTTTAAACATCACTGTTGAAAACATTGTGATCAGTAAAATAAAGCTGCAGGTGGATGGCCACAAAAAATAGTTTTTAATCTAGAAAATATGTTTATGATGACCCACATCATAAATATTGGCTCCAGAGCCTCAAACCTGATTCGGCACAGCTCTGGGACTGAGCCATCTCTGCCAAGCCTTGGGCATTTTCTGGCCATTTCTGCTGTTTTCCAGTGTCATGTTATCAGTGCAGTCTTGGTGCACTTCCTGCTGTGGCAGACACAGTTTTTCTGCCAGCACCTTATCTGAAATTTTCCTCATTTTCTGGCCATCTCTGCCAGATGCAGAAATAATCAGCCAGCCTCACAATTTTACCCCTTTATTGTTTTGAAGAGTCTTGGTCTGGACAGAAGAATCCATCATGTATAAGGGCTCATGGAAGCACACAACCTTAGATTGGATATGGAAAGATAGTTAAGGAATTATTGCCCTGCCAGAGGGAAGGTGGCTCCGTGTCATTTCACTTTCTGGGAAGCAGCAGCCAAGGAGCCAGCAGTGGTGGGCACACAGAGGTTTCTCAGACACACTTTAAGATGAGTACAGGTGGAAGTGTGAGTGTGTCAGCAGGAGCTGAAGAAGGGTGTTGATACCATGGCATGTGTAGGTGTAGCTCCTCAGACAGTCAGATCAGGAAAGCAGAGAGCAGGCAGCACTCAGAGAATTCAAAAGACAGAAAATGAGCAGTGTTGCCTGATGACAACGATGTCTAATGCCTAATGACAAGCAAGATGAACACACAAAAGGGGAAGACTGTCAGCTCCTAAACAGCACAAAAAAAACCATCAGAACCGAAGCTTGCCAGTCAAGGAACAGCCAGGAGACATGATGGGGACTCTGTGGCCCATGTTCTGGTTGTCTCCACAAATAACCCCGGCAGGACTGTCTGAACCAACATCCTGGGTGCTTAGGTGTGTGAAAGGGTGAGTGTGAGCAAGTGAAATCATTTGTGTGCAAAACAAAATCACCCCTCCTAGCTATGTCACCTTCTGCCCTGCTTGAAGCATCAGTCTTCTATTATTGCCTACATCAGTTGCTGCAGATGCAGGAGGGCAGCTTGGCCAGAGCCAGACTTGGGCCCCAGCATAAAACTTTGACTGGGAAGCTGCATTCTGCCAGCATTCACCCCACCAATATTCCTCTTGCTCAGAATGATGGACATGAGACATCTTACACAACAAAATGTTCTTTAGAATTTATATTAGGGACCCAAATACAAGGAACAAAGGAAGACCAGACCTTTCCAGAGGCTATGGTCACACTCCTCTAATCATTTGCTTAATTTGTCTCATTAGATTTAATGATAAAGCAACATTATAGCAGAGTTATGCGTGGATATTCTGACCTGATGAGAAGCAGTATTTAGGCACCTGCCGTTAGCTTGCTGCCTTGACTGACCCATTTCACTTTCTGGACTCCTATTTTTAGTGTTCCTTTTTGCCTTGTGTCACCCCTGCTTGCTACTGCATCTGCCATCTTCTGGAGAATGTTTTCTATTAGGAACAATAAGATGAAAGCATACGTGTGCTTGACTCACACCACCCAGGAAAGGAAGGGATTGTGCTCTTTTTAGGATGTGATTAATACTCACCCTTACCTTGGCACTGAAAGAACGTTCTCTGGTCTTTGAATCATCAGGTCTCACTGCAGCAAGTAGGGTGGATTCTCCTACTAAGAAAATCACTTGTTCCAAATCTTTCACACAGTTAGAACCCACTGGTTAATGACACGTGGCTTGCTGCTTTTCACATGGAATTATTGCATACAGTTCTGCTTTGCACAATCACAACCCTGTGTAAAAGGTCACAATAATAAAGGCATGTTCTGTGCCAAGGCCAAAAAATGGGAGCTCAGAATCTCTGAGCATGGGTGTCTGACCTTATCAAAATGTTCTAGGAGCTCTGCCTGTTGGAGGGCAGAAGAGAAAGGCTCACTGCTGGCATGCCTGACCAGGTCACAGAGCCAGATTAAAGCCAAGTCTTTGCAAGTCTGAATCATAATTTCCACATCTTAAACAAAAATATCCTCCAGTTCTTCCAGAAATTCCACCACATACCATCATATTTAACCCACATAACTCCTCACCAGCATGAATTCAGATTCCCCACACCCAACAGCTGGTCTAGCTAACAGGGTAACTACCATCAGTTGTCTGTACCCTCTCAAATCAGACAGCAACAGAAAATAAACTCACAGAATAGTTTACATTGCAAGGGACCTAAAAGATCATCTAGTTCCAACCCCTCTGCCATGGGCATGGACACAGATGACAAGATACACAGGAGTGTCACTGATGTCTTCTCAAAACACGGGAGTAAGAGTGTTCAAGCACCTTGAGCCCAGCTCCTTAAGGCAGTATGGTCTTGATACACTGAATCCTTTGCTCACCTCAAGAGAGAATTTGATCCCAGTCTGCTTATGCATCTCATTCTGTCCTAATTTCCTGATAAACTAAATTCAAGGTCCACTCTCTACCTGTGCATTCCCAATATTTTCGGTGTATCTCCTTGTCTAACCTCTTTTACTGCCTTTCAGCTCCCAGTTCCAGTTTTCTTTCACAGGAATTTCTTTCCTCAAAGGCTCTTTACAGTTATTTTCTATAGTTACTGTCTCAACACTCACAGATAAGCTCCTGCACAAACAGATGTTCATCAAATACACCTACTGATTTCCTCTCTTCAGTCCACTGAACAGTTCCTCATTCTGCCCCTGGTGTCTAGCCAGTATTTGTTGACTTCTCCTTAACCAGCTCTGAATAATATTGAAGAACTCAATTAAATTGCTGGAGAATGCAAAGTTCACATATAGAGCAAGTCAAGTACTGCACAGGTCTTGTGTTTCCTTCTGGAGCTGGAATCCATGAAGAGAGTGCAGATGTCCTTCCTGAGGGCACAGCAGTTATTAACTCCCCCTTTTCCCAGGCAGGTGGTTTGGCTTTATTCACAAGCAAATAAAAACCACTTTACTGAAAATGTGTTTTCGTAAGTGTCAAATGAGAGTTCACCTTGCTTACCTGTTCACTGTGAGTGGTCCCACAGAATTAAAGCAATGAAATCAACAGGTTAGCATTAGTACTGCCTGACAGCTTTCCTTTCCATTTGGTTTTGCATAAGCTACTTCTGGGAAACTTCAGCATCACAGCCTGTGCTGCATTTGTGCAGGATCTCTGACTCATTTAGCATTGGTGATGCACCTGACCTAGATATGAACCAGGGCTACATAGCAGGGAGCTGGGGGGGCTGTGTCTGTAAAACAAGATTCTGCCTCATTTATTACAGAAGTTGGAAAGTACTGAGAAGCAAACATGAAGTTTTATGAAGGGAAATTCGGAATAGATTTTTCGGGAGGAAGATACTTTCCTCAAAATGTACCTTCATGGTATAGAAACAGTGTTCTTTAACTGTGTCTTCCTCCTTTTCTGGCTGCTCACCATGGCATCTTGCAGTGTGCTTTGAAAAGTATCATTATGTCTGTAGCTGAAATTCTCAGTATCTGTCCTTAAATGTGAGACTTCCCTAACTCTAAACTTCAGTGCATTACTTTACCTTTTTTCCCCACAAGCATTTTGTGAAAAGCTGATTTTACTGAGGAAGCAAAGGATTGGGAATGTCCCATACACACTCAGAAGAAAATTAATTAAGGTACAGGTAAGATGCAAATCTCTATATAGGACAAAAACCTATTTAATTGCCTACATGGAGTAGCCCTGTGAGAGAAAACTGTAAAATATATCACCACAGACCTAAGAATCTGCAATGAAAAATATCAGCAAGAAGAGAAAACCATAAGCATGCCAACAGTCTTGAGTCTGACACTCAGTGAGCTTCCAGTTCTTGACTTTCTAACCTTACTGATTTTTATTATGTTAGTGTTTTTAAAATAGAGAAAACCTTTAGCATTTTATAAAGCAGAACTAATAAAGCACTCTAAGAGAAGAGCAGAACCAAGCAGTATGAGAGAATAAATATTGTAGGAAATCCTCAACTTTGTGCATGCTTGCTGTAGGATTGAAGAAACCAACCCTGACATTGTTTGGGCTTCTTTACTGATGCAAGACACACCACAGTGCATATTCACTTTACTGCGTGTGAGTTTACTGCATTGGCTTGAAGGCAATTTTTGGAGAAGTCTGAAATCACAGTGTTAATATTTTTTTCCTAACGATTTTATATTTTTTAGAAGAGCAGTTTGACCAAAAAGCAGTGGTAGATAACCAGTTGTAGATAAGCATATGTATGTTCTTTTAACAGATGAAATCCCACTCCAAACTCGTGTAAAGATTTTCCCACATCTTCCATGTCAAAGGGCACTGCAGCACGGGACAGTTATGAACTAAATCAGATAATTCAGAAAGGAAATCTTATGAGCAGCACTACTTGTATACTTTTTTTCCTCCTTTTCATTAGCATGTCAGGAAGTAGGATTTTTTTCTCTAAGGATAAGTATTTTATTGGATGTTATTTAAAGCATAAAACATTGATAAACTAAGTTGTTATGCTTTCATGTAGTTAAAATATTTTAAATTACTAGAACTGATCTTTGATATTTATTTTTTTGAACTGATTTGTTAATACTAATCCTTTATTACTTGAAGCCACATTTGCATGCTCCTACTTTAAGATGCATTTTTGCTACTGGTGAGCTGTAAAAAACCAAACTTCCAGAAAACAGTATTTTTTTAATTGCTAGAGCAAAAGGTTACTCTTTCCCATACTGAATGCTTGAAGCAAGCAAAAAAAAATATTTACAGAAATATTTTCCAGTTTGCCAATAGCACCATTCCATAAATATTTTGTATTCCCCTTGTGTCACCGCAGTTCATATTTCTAGACTTCCCTTGGGGTGCTCTGAAGACACAGTGCTCACTACAGACAATTTCACCAGAGCTTGGCCCAAGCAGTTACACCATGACACCTCGAATTACAGAATTACAGAATGGTTTGGGTTGGAAAGGACCTTAAAGATCATCTAGTTTCAGCCCTCTGCATGGGCAGGGACACCTCCCACCACACCAGGTCCTCAAAGCCCCATCCAGCCTGGTCCTGAACACTGCCAGGGGGGAGGCAGCCACAGCTTCTCTGGAAAACCTGGGCCGTTCTCAGAGAATATAATTTCTTTGTAATGTCTAATTTAAATCCACCTGCTTACAGTTTGAAAACATTCTCCCTTATCCTACTACTCCATGCCCTTGTAAAAGCCTCTCTCCAGCTTTTCTCTAGCCCCTTCAGGTGTTGGAAAGCTGCTATAAAGTCTCCCAGGAGCTTTCTCTTCTCCAGGCTGAGCAACTCGACTCCCTCAGCCTTTCCTCATAGGAGAGCTGCTCCAGCCCTCTCATCATCTTTGTGGCTCACTCTGTGTTCATCCCCCATCTCCTTCCTGTGTTGGGGGCTCCAGAACTGGACACAGCACTCCAGGTGGGTCTCATGAGAGTGAAGAAGAGGGGAAGAATCACCTCCCTCAACCCGCTGGCCAGGCTTCTTTGGATGCAGTAGGTACACAGTGACAGTGGGCATGCACCAAACCCTATTAGCCTGCAAATAGCCCCAAAATGTGTGGCACTGCCCACTGAAGTGGCACAAACTACACCCTTAAAACATGCTCTAGAGTAATGCCCACTTTACAGCCTTGAAATCAGACAGACCAGTTCCTCAGCCACAAGTCCTGCCACTTAAGATATGGACACTTAATTCCTATCTTAAGTTCTGCAGCCCAAGGTGTTACAGTTTGAATGTTTTTTCCACTAAGGGTAAACTCTTGCCAGATTTACATCTGTAAAGGTATTCAAGTATCCTTTAAAGATAGGTCCTGAAAGGTGAAGATACATTCAAAAAGTATTTTACATTTATAATTTAGGGTATATAAGGTATATGGTTTGTTTTTTTTTAAATCTGAATAAAAACATTAATTCCTGCCAAGAGATGCTCAAGGCATTATATTAAATAAAACATTAGGTATTTAAAGTGAATTTACCTTCACCTTCTTGTGAATAATCCTGCCTCTTACCCCTATCCAATCAGTTTGATCATCTGTATGTCAGGAGTCAGTCCACCACTACACAGATTTAAGAAAAATTTTCAAAGCTGTTCAGCATGTCTTTTACCTCCCTTTTATTTTGCCACTGATTTCAAAAGGAAAACAACTCAAGCTGATGCTGTGCACTTTTGGAAGTCCTACTTGAAAATGCAAAGGCAATGAATGCTCAGAAATTATTGGAGGTTGTTTTATGCCTAAGAAAGAAAAGTTGTCATTGTTTTACTGTACAATTTACTTGACAATTTTTTTTCCACATTATCTATTTGGAGTAACTGTATCTGCTTGTTATTTTTATCTGCTATGTTTAATGTGGATGTCTGTGTTTAGAACTGCGTAATTGCTGTTTTGTTTTCACAGAACATTAACTTTATGCTCCCAGTAACAACTTTATAATGAAAATGCTAATAAAAATGAGTCAGTGCAAACTGCACACTTACAAATCTCTCCAGTGCTTAGTATGAGGCTTATCATAATTCTTGTCACCTCAGGATTGTATAGTCTACTCATACTGATTACACTGCATGGTTAATTTAAAAATTACCTCCTGCAGGCCTGAGAGAAAGGCAACAATTATAAATTTAACTTCAGAAAAATATATGTACATACTGAAAATGCTTCTAATAAACGGATTCCAGTTTTCTCAGTGTAGCAATATAATCACTGCAGGACTTAGAAATACCCTGTATTAATCACATTTCTGCTTGCAGGTTTATACTGCCTAATCCTATTACAGCTGTACAGATCGGGTTTGCTTTGCTAGGTGATGTCAGACTTTCTGGAGACAGCAGCACAGCTGGAACACTCTGCAGATTCAAGTAGTGTTTTTCCTTGTTCTTTTAAAGACTTTTTGATTGGGGGTTGTTTTCTTGCAGAGGCTCTTACAAGACAACAAATTATATTTAAAAAATGGAAGAAGAAATGTTATTATGTGCTGTTTCTTCAGCCTGGTACAAAATGAAAACCGTGCAGAGGGACCGAGAAATGCTTGCAAGAAAACCAGTTTCACCAGAAGCTTTTCAGAATTTATCACTGTCAAAATAGAAGATTTTTTATATTTGTGATTAGGTATAAAAAATAATACAGCGTGATATCAAAACAGCACCCTTGTTTCATTACCTTTACAGTAATTCTGGGAAAGAGGAAACATAGAGGTACCAACTAGAAAAAGTAAATTCACGCTACAAGAAAGCACATTCTCAACACCACTGAGAAACAGGGGAATGGGAAAAGGCACAAAGATAGGTGTAGAAGAAAGACATCTTTGCTATCCTCTTCCTACTGGGAAAGTTGCCACAGCTCTCACTGAACAGAGCAAACTATTTATAGGATAGTAAAGCAGAGAGGAAAAACAGCATCAATCATGCTGGTTTTGATTTATTAACTCTGCTGCAAGAATTTGACAACCATGACATATCCAAACTGCAAACTATACAAATCTGACAGTTCCTACATGATTTGTATGATTTTTATTTGATTGGACATTGCATCATATGTTTGGCTTCAGCAATCTACTGTTCTATTCTTAATCTTCATCAATTTTCTGCAAGATTAGCATGTCATTAAATACTTCATTCCTTAATTTCCCTCCTGAGAAAGTGAGAACCACCACCTCCTACCTAAATAGTTTTAGCTGCTCCAGTTAAATAATACATACATACATTTATATGTATTTTACATGCACACCCAATTACCCACATTCTCTTTCCCATATATACTTTGTGCTACTAAAATGCATATCTCAGACTTTATTTATTGCTAGTGGATTTTTGTTGTTTGTTTGTTTTTAAATAGTCTTAAATAGAACATGATACACTCAAATATGATGGTTAAGCATGCAAATATATACAGAAAAACTCCTGCAGCAAAATTACCCAAAGCTTGTCTGTCTACAGCTTCTAAAGGTCTCCAGAAGCATCCAGACTTTCCCAGTGACTGCAGCAGGAGACTGGTGGGACTGCACTTTAAAGGAGCAGATGCCCCCCCATGAAACAAGGTAAAAAAAAATTAAGGTATCTTACCTAACTTGGGCACTGTCAGTATCATCAATTCACTTACTAGTCTTTGCATATTAACATTACAACTTCACAATTATCACAGCCCAAATGTAACACGCTGGCATAGTAAATATTGATGACAGAAAAAAATCCATCTAAGAGGAAGAGCTGTAAACAAGTCCTTTTTCAGAGCACTATTGCTTGGCTGTCAGAAAGTTCTGTCACCACCTACCTATTAGTTTTTTGCTCTTTACAAGGAGAAAAACACATACACCACCCTGTGTTCTGTAAATTTTAACCAAATGCCCTCTATCTCTCTTACAGATGAATTTTGAAGGTAGTTTAGAGATTATACAAAATAACACCTCAAAACCAAGCAGCTGTATGCTACTACAGCATTGTAATATCTACGATTGTTCTCTTGGCCTTGCTACCAATTTTCCAGGTTCAAAAATGATCCCTCCTCCCCTCCTACCCATTAGAACCTTGTAGAGTCTTTTTAATTTGTAATCCCAGTGGTCTAATGACATAAGCTGCTCTAATTAGAAAGTACAAGAAAGTAAATCTTGTAGCTTGCACACGTGAGTATTTTCCCTATTAAGGGAGTGGGGGTGGCTGTTCAGGTAATTTTCTGTTTTATTTTAACAATGAGTGCAAAGCTTAAGCTAAATCTCTTCCCACCTCGCTTCTCTCTGGAAAAAACAGTACAGTTGCATAATACATGAAGTGCAGCCCCTAAAAACCATGTTTTTTTTTTTTTTTTTTTTTTTTTTTTTTTTTTTTTTTTAAAGGCAGACACCGTTACTTAAATATCTAATAAAAATGCACGAGTTGGGTTTTCATGGTCATACAGGGGAGCTATGCTAATAAATTGGTCACCCCTGTCATGTCTCAACTATCAATTTGCTAAACTTGTTTATAATTAAACCCACTTATAGTGTATACTTCACATCCTTTCATAAGTGTTTAGTTTTGCTCCTATTTAGTATCTCCTCACGTATTTTGAACTGAATACCTTCAGAATAACAAGTGAATACGTGTTTATAATAATTATTCATATTAATGAAAGACAGAAGAAAATACATTAAAAATCAGTGAATTCACCCAGATGCAATGGAATTTAATGGAGTCACAATCTGGTCTTCAGTAACAACTAGAGATTGATTAAATCTCTCAAGCCAGCACTACTATTCTGCTATAAAAACAACCATCAAACCCAATGAATGGAGGTGAGCTATCACTAAGAACAAGGCATAGGAAGCTATTAGTTCAGTGTGAACTCAGGGGTCAGGGCAATCCCAAGCACAAATAACAGGCTGGGAGGAGGATGGATGGAGAACAGCCCTGAGTAGGAGTTGGGGGTGTTGATTAATGAAAAGCTGGATGTGAACTGGCAATATGAGCTGGCAGCCAAGAATGCCAACAATATCCTGGGCTGCATCAAAAGAAGCATGGCCAGCAGGTCATGGGAGGTGAGTGCCTGGAGCACTGTGTCCAGTTCTGGAGCCCCCAGTACAGGAAGGACACGGGGATGTTGGGACAAGTCCAGAGGATAATCAGAAGGCTACAGCACCTCTCCTATGGGAACAGGCTGCAAGAGCCTGGAGGAGGCTCTGGGGAGACCTTATAGCAACCTTTCTTTGCAGTTTGGGCTACTGCAAAGCTGGGGAGGGACTTTTTTACAAGGGCATGGACTGGTAGGATGAAAGGGAATGGTTCCAGACTGTAAGAAGGTGGATTTAGATTAGACATTAGGAAGAAATCCTTCACAGTGAGGGTGGTGAGACACTGGCACAGGTGGCCCAGAGAAGCCTGGGATGCCCCCTCCCTGGAAGTGCTTGAAGACAGCCTGGATGAGGCCTTGAGCAGCCTGGTCTAGTGGAAAGTGTCCCTGTCCATGCAAAGGATTGGAACTGGATGATCTTTAAGGTCCTTTCCAACCCAAACCACCCTACGATTCTTTGAAGTTTTAAAAATCTATTGCATGTTGAACAATCAGAAATAATTTCCATACAGATCTTTAAAACATTTTCTTCTAATTATTTTGACTGCTTAAAGTGCAAATTTAATGTACTGTTCCATAAAGACTGTGTGTGTATGTATATATATGTGTGTGTGACTGTGTATATAATTTCTGAGTGGTAACGTTAACTTATTACTACTTCAGCTGATGAATCACAGAATTTTCAGAATGGTTTGGGTTGGGACTATAAGGATAATCTAGTTCCAACCCTCTGCCATAGATAGTGACACCTCCCACTAGACCAGGTTGCTAAAAAAATGAAAACTATACCAAAAACTTTAATCTTGCCGTGAAACATTATCCCATATTATTTAAATATTTATTATCTGCTACTAAATATGTGAAATCACCAAAGTTTCTATTTGCCAAATTCACTGATTAGAATTAGTAACTTTTAAATGCAGTAATAAAAAACCAAAAGGGTTCAGGAAGCTGCAAAAATTTAGAAATCTGGGAAGTCTGTGCTGCACTGAAAGCCCACAGAAGACCAATCAATTTAATTGATCAAGAAGAAAAGATTTGTTATGTAGAGAATACCTTTGGAAAACTTCCCTCACTCCTTCTTAAGTCAGTTTTCACTGAGTTTTTCTAATAGGAGGAAGCCAGAAATAAATATAGAGGTATATTTATTACTAGAAGATGCCAGGTAGCTGTTGGAAGTCCTGCAAAAAAGAAAGAATATAAGTAAAGAATTAAAGAGTTTTTAGCCCACCCCATTTACAATAATGTGTTAAAGAGACAACATCCATACAAATGAGGGAACTCTAAGAACATCACCTAACCCTAATGGAAAACATCAACCTTATCAGATCTGACACAAAGAGAAAGTTTTAATGAAGGCTTTCAAGGGTTGGGAGTTCATTTTTAACAGATGTTTGCTCCCCCCAAACATCTGTTGTTTGGGAAGCAACCCCAAAGCTGAGGACAGTGGCAGTAAACAATGACATTATACAGATGGGCTGCTTGTGTAGGTTGTCACATCATGATTTACTAGAACATAAATACGGAATTTCACTTTGTGCATGAAGCTTTTTTTTTCTTGGGGGGGGCGTGGGGTAATTTTTGACATTTTTTAGTATCTTAGTTGAAAATAGGAAAATAAAGTCTACAACTGCTAATTTTTATTTAGGGTTGGGTTTTTTTCATCTGTATTTCAATAAAATTAGATTCCATTTTTTAATCAGAAATACCAGTTTATAGTATGGACAAATATTGATTCTTAGACATCTTGAAGAAATTTAGTTTCAGTCCCTTTTACAGTAAGAAAATGTATTCTCTCTCTCTGCCAGATGTTTTTAAGTATTGCAGTAAATTTCAAGTAAACAAACAATGCAAGAGAATGAACATCAGTAACAGTTGGAAGTGTATTTCCTACTAGTTAAAACCCCTCGCTGTTCCTGGCTAACTGCACATGAGAACATGAGCATCTTGTTTCCATTTAGGTTAAAATACTTTCACTTCTTGGGGCATAAATGCATAATGAAATTATTCTGGAACCATTCTTGGACCCAATGGTCAATAAAAGCATAAGTAAAATAGATTTCTTATCATACTAACACCTACTTATTCTTTAGCAGCACACATTGCATGAACTGTGGTATTTGGGCATTGAGGATGGAAAAGAAAGTGCAAAACTAAACAAGACAGAAGACAGTTCAGCATTTTAATGTCATCCTAAGAAGACAAAAGTAGAAATCCAATTCTGCTCTACCTGGAGCTTAAAGTGGCTTCAACAGCATTGTTTACAGAGGTAATATACTGATAGGGTAAATAAATTCCACCTACACTTAATGTCCCTTGTAGAAAATAAATATTTACTCATGTTATTGAGAATCAGGGCTTGGCTTTGCGAACAAAGATTTAAGAAATCTTCTTAAATCATTATTGAGAATAGAGAATGGGTATATTACCCAAAATTAAGCATATTCTGAATTAAGCTCCTGGAATTATAAACAACCTATTTCATTCTTAAAAAGCTGAATTTTGTTAACACACATCAAAAAGAGGATTAAAATGTTGTCATCTCTAATATTGAAATTGATATGTTGCATACAAGATTTTCAAAACATTTAGTCCTCAATTTTAGCACTTGGGCTTCCCTTCACTATGTTGCTTATTTGGAAGGAACTTTTCTAGGAAAAGAGTCTCTACACATGTAAAAATGCCAGGGTTTTGTTGTTGGGGGTTTGTTTCTCTTTGGTTGGTTGGTTGTTAGCTTTTCTTTAATTTTAAAATCAGCTTTAGCAAATAAAATTGGTAAGCAGCAATAAATTTCAGATACAAACGAGAAAACCTCAATTCTCTGAAATTGAACAGGTTACTAAAATGGACATTTTGGGATGCTTTTTTTTCCATTTTTCAGCTTTCCAAAGGAAAGCTATGAAGTGATTTTTCAGAGCTTGTATCTCTGCCATACCTGAAGCTTTGATTTTACTTAGTTTGGCATCTTGTAGGAGAAGCTAACAGATGTTCTTCTTGGCCTTGGCCTCTAGCACCAACAGCACACACACACACACACACACTGCTGCTTCTGACCTAACAACTCTACTATTAAATTACCTTCTCCATCCCTCCTCACCAAGGTTCCTCCTTTTAATAAGCTTCCCTTTGCTTCATGTTTTCCTGCCTCCACCCCACAACATCAGCTTTTTTTATAAGACCACGTTATGCAAGAAGGGGTTATTTGCTTAAGAGAATAATAAAGATTTCATTAATGCCTCTCTGAAGATAACTGGATAAATCTGTGTCTCCAGCTGAGAGAGCTAAACCAGTGAAACCCTTGGCATGTGATGGAGTGGGAAGTGCCTGTGCCTGGAGAGCCCGAGGAGCTGCAAGTGGAAATACTGGGGGTGTGCTGCACCTCCGGGGAGGAGGAAGGAAACTACTGCACACAGTTTAATAGTGTAGACAAGGCCTTGTGTGTAGTGGGCACAAATGATCTGGTATTTCATGAAACCACACTCAGCTGTAACATTTCTGTTGATACTGAATTGGAATCCGGGTTAAGGAGAGATTTTCTAGCTAACAAATTCCTTAGACTTTAAGCATGAAATATGTGCAAAAAAAAAAAGGAAAAAAAAGGAAAAAAAAAAAAAGGAAAAAAAAAAAAATATTATGCATATGTTTCTACTAGTTGGTAGTTAGTTCAACTGATTTTATGTTTATAAAAAAGGCACTATCCATGCATTTAAAGAATCCATTTTCAACATGTTTTCCATACCATTAAGTCAAGAGAGTTCATTTCACAAAGCATCTTTCATCCCTGCCACCTCCCTTTTTTCCTGTCAGACAGATAAGGCCTGTATAAAGTTTGGAAAAATAATCTTTCACTTTATTAAGATGGCAGATTTTTAAGATAGATAAAGCTGTACTGTTTACAGGAAATTATTCCTCTGTTATCAGGCAAGAAATGATCCAGACTGACATAAATTACATTTCCTACATTCTCCTATTCCTTAACAGAGGGAAAAAAAAAAAAAAAAAAAAAAAAAAAAAAAATTCAGAATCAGAGTTGACTCTTATTACTCATACTTAACTACTACAGAAACATGTGGATTCAACAGTGAGTAAAGAGCATTACATGGAAGTTGTAACTATGCCCTTATTCACTACACACACAGAACCCCTATAAAAAATGTGAACTAAGCTGGTTAGAAGTGGCAGAGCTGGTTAAGAGGGAGTGCACTGAATTACAGGAGGAACAATCCTAGTGAAGGCAATGGACAAGAAAAGTGGGTATCAGTGGACTACTGTTTAAGTAAGATTTTGGATTCTTAGCATTAAAAAACCCCAGGAATTAGAGAGAAAAGTAAATGCATTTTTTCAAAATCACCATGAAAATACACATTAACTGTGCCAATGTGTTTTTCAGGAGAAATTTCTTTTTTTTTACTGATGTTAAATGACTTACCTTAACTCTGATTTCTATGCAAAATTTACAGACAATCTTACAAATCACAGACACTGTATCCTTTTCCCAGATATTTATCTAATTTCATTTATGCTTTTACTGGCTCCATGGGATTCTGACTTAGCTGGTTAAAAAGCACCAAAACAATGGAACAAAAAAGCAAACTATGTGATTTAAAACAGAGCTTCCTATTCTGCAGTATTGTTTTCTGCATGGAAACTTTGAACGCATATTCTGGGTTAAAAGTTAATGCTTGTTTGTTGTTTTTTTTAGTTTAGCAAAAACTGGAATGACAAACAATACCCAATAGATGTGGCTGAGGAAGAATTGTATCAGAATTAATCTATTTCCTTCTCAAGATTTTCACTGAAAGTAAAGCCACTTAGTGGCTTATACTTTTACAACATCCACATGTGCAGATAAGCACACAGGAGCATGCACACTGACACAAAGCTCACTGTCCTATCAAATCCTCACTAAAAACAAACAAACACACAAACCAAGCACAAACAAAACCCCCCCAAGTTCAGCTTACCTTTAGAAATTTCATGTCATGACACTATTCTACTGCCCATTTATCCAAGGAATCATTAAACAAAGCTTTACCTCCCAAGCCTGGAACCACTGTAGAACACAAACTCCTGTAAACTCCAACTATTCAAAATATGTTAATTAAACTTCAAGCTTCAATAGTCTCTTTGCTTTTACTAATTTTAACATTTCACTCCTACTTAGTATCCCACCCAAAGCAATCACAACTGTCCTTTCCCGAATCAAACAACCGTAACTCCAGTTTTGGTCATCCTTAAATTGAATTCTATCTTTCAAGCACATTTTAAGCAAGCCTGCTGAAACACCAGCTATACACCCACATCTGATCTGCTCAGACTGTTTACCCACTCTCCCTGCTACCGATTAGATCAGCTCCAGACAGAGGCACTTGCTGAAAAGGTGAACCTTTACATCTTCTGCTTGGTGGTAACGTTGATCTGAGAACTCCTTCTTCCCATCAAACCTTTGTATTTTTTGTTGCTGCACTATCCCATGGCTACATCAGCACGTGGCATTTCTGCATTTCACTGAGATCTCAGTCCTGGGACAGAGACCTGCATGTGCTCTGTGTTCCTTCACAGCAGCAAGGGCAGAAATCATCAGTGAAGTAGGTCAGGAGCAGGTGCCAGCATCACTCACCCCATTGCACATGACAGCAGAGCTGCTCCAGGTTACAGCTTCACAGGTACATCCTTCCCATCTCTCACTGCCTTCTCCCTGCTTCCTGCCCACAGTCACAATCTGATTTGCTCAGCAACCCATGACAGGATGATTTTTTATTTTTTTTAGGATGGAGAGGATACACAGTGACTTGAGGTTCTGTCAGACATAGGGATGCCACAAGGCATCTAACTCTGGGAAACGGAATAGACGAGGAAGATGTGCAGATTCTTTCCTGGAGGTAAGTTTATTTTTAATGACATGATGTCCCCTGAGGAGAACTCACATCCCTCATACTTGCTTAGTTCACCCCAACTGGAGAAGTCAGAGTTTTGTGCCAATTAAACAGATGAACCAAATCAAAATTTAGAACTTTAAATATATTTACATGCAGGAATAGCAAATACATGGTTGTAACAGTGTTGACACACTAGAATTATCCCTAAATACAGAATTGATGCATTTTCTTGAAATTGTTTGAAATGCCATATTTTGAGGATGTCCTACTAACAAGGACTTCTACAAATCAAGAAGATGCCCTCAGTTTGGAAGGAAAACCAAAAGCACAGCAAAAAGCTTAACTATACAAAAAGGTATATGAACCGAAATGAGGAAAAATGCTCTTGATAATTTTTGTTTACATATTTGGCTGTTTAAACATTTGGCCTTTCAAGTAAGAAATGTGTTACATGCCAGAATCTGAACCTTTCATATACTCACAGGGTTATAAAATTGTAAAAATGATCATCAAGAAACCAGGTTATGGTTCACAATGATTACAAATCCTTTATTTTTCTATTAGAATAAAAATACTTTAGTTTTTTAACAGTTAAATGTGATACTTAAATTTCTCCGAATTCTGGAGCCATAATTCATTTAATGAGACATATATCACTAGCAGGAATATAATTCCAAGAGATAAGACAATGTAAGAAGAGTTACAAGGAAAGAGAGATGTGCTTGCCTTCTTCCTTGTTCTCCTATCCAGATTTCCCCCATCAAAATGGCAATTTTCTGATTTTATTAGACACAAAGGCCAACAGAAATGGTTAAATCTAGTAGTTTTACTACTTGAACAATCTCATGGTTTGGGTTATTTGGGTTTTTTTCAGCATTACCCCACATATCTGTTCTTCTTTTGACAACAAGCAAGTAAATAAGTAATAAATCACTGCTGCAATTGAGAATTGAATATTCAGTGTAAGATTTTACTCTATCAGCAAGGTATCCTAAGTCAGCTAGGGACATGAGAAGTTACTTTGCAAGACAAAGATATATTATCACAGTTTATTTGCAGCTAGAAAAAGATACAGACTTCACCAGGTAGTGACTGCTCCACAATAAACACGTGTGCCTTTATACAGTCAATATAAAACATAATTTGAGTATTAAGACATTTATAGAAATGCTACCACAGGAATTGGAGTATTTACAATACAATAAACTTATTTGAATACTACTGAAAAATAGTATTCCATTCTTGCCAATATGTCACTTGATCATTGCAGAAAGCTGCCTTCCCAAGTCAGTTGAAGTAAACATCCACCCCCCAGCCCTGCCACTTGTTATAGCTGAGTGTAGGATGTTTACAGGAACTAAAGATTAGTTTAACAATATAAATACACCATTGGCTTTCAAGATATCCAAAAATGAATCTGCACAGATATGCTTCAACATTTTGTGTGAGTTGCAATTTGCATAACTCACAAGGCACAGGCAACACATATTAAAACTTACTGACACGAACGAGTTGGAACACCTATTTTTAACATTTAATTTTCTAAATATCAGAACAGACAAATATACACATACAGTCCCTGATGGTGTAGAGGTGTAAGAAGGAAAGGAGGAGTTGAGTTTCTCACAGCCTGTGCATATCAGCAGTCTGTTGCACTTACCTGCCAAGGCCCTTGATGCTCAGAGTAGAAACCTTCTAGAAATTTCAAATTCAAGTCATTGTTAAAACAAACTCAACATCAAAATATACCTGGGAGATTTATGGGGTGATACAAACTGAGCAACACTCCTCATAGATGTCATTTCCAACCTGTTTAAACAGAGAGAAACCTTGGTGATGTTGAACATTTCAACAGTTTCATCAGTGTGATAGATTTAAAAGCTTTTCTTGCTTCTGTCTTCCTATTTGTGTTGTATGTTCTTAAACTGATTCCCATTCCTTCTCCAGCAACGTTTAAGGGTACTCTAGTATGTCAGTCTTTTTCATTCTTATTCCCCTCCACATGGATTTAGTTACTCAGAAGTAAGTCCTTGTAGCAGAACACTACTACTGTAGCTTCAACATCTTCTCTTAGATTTTACAGGTTAGTGCTTTAACTTAGTGCTTGGAGTCTCAAACAAAGATGATCTCATCAGTCCAGGAAATAAAAACACTTCAATAAACTCAGTCAACCAAGAGGTCAAGTCTCAGCCTACTTGTCTGAACAGGTGTTTTGCAGATTTACTGGGGAGAAGGAATCACTGGTGCTGACTATTTCATACACAGAGGAGGGAGGGAAGCCCACCAAATGTTTAACAGTTGTTCTTTATATGAAGGAAAACACAATCTCAAGCATCTCTGCTAAATGCAGCTCCAAGTTCACAGCAAGAGAAGACAGCACTTCACAGAGGCCATTCTGAAGTCACCAAGGACTTTGATGTATTGTTTTTAAGTCATAAAAAGAAGCCAGAGGAAAACCACAGGCAACTAATGCAGGCCCCAACCAGTAGTGCTCACAGGCACTCCACTAGCTCAGGAAGTGAGGACCTCTGTATTCCTCCCTAGCTTCCTTCTGCCAAGGTAGCTCTGTGCTGCACCTGCATGTACAGCACAGCACAGCCACCCAAATTTACCAGCTCTGTGTCCACAAGGTCACTCTGGACCCTCAAACCTGCTTTTCATCCAGGTTATTTTCCTCCTCTTCAAAATCAGTGCACTGCAGAACATCAGAAGCTGTTTCATGACTCTTTAGGATGTAAGCAATGGTCACAGACTTCCCATTAGCCAGGTGGAGCAACCTGCTTGTTGATCACCATGCTGCTGTGTCATCTGCCCCTTCCATTCCCAGAGCTCATTGTTATAGTTCTGGCACTGTGCTGCCTAAATCTGCAGCAGTTGCTTCAACTCCTCCTCCCCACCAGCAGAACTACAGAGGCAGCATGCCTAAACTCCATCTCCCTTTCCCAGTAACCCCAGTGATGGAATCACTGCATAGATATATATACACTTAAAAAAAAAAACCCACCATCTTCTGAGGCAGACAACAGGGGTATCTTTGAGACATGTTAAGATGTTTGGGATTTTGTATTTCTATAGATGAAAAAGGAGATCCTTGTATTTTAGGCACTAAGAAGTAAAAAAAAAACAACAAAACTTCAAACAAACAAAAGTGAAATATGCTTTTTAAAATTTATTTCCTGCAGTTACAAGCCACTTCAATTTGTTTTCATGGTAAGACATAGGACAGTTGTGTTTGAGTACATGTATTAGATACTAGTACAGTATAAATATGCATAACTAACATTCCATAATACTGGACTGACAAACTGCATGAGAACTAAGCTTAAAAAACCTCACTGCTTTTATCTGCCATGTGGAAAGGCTGAAACAGCACTGACCAAAATTTCTACCAGATTAATTATGAGAAAAGACATTTACTTTGATGATTGACAGAAATTTATTAGCAGAACACTTCCTTTCTTCTAAGTCCAAATACTTTTTAGAACAAGAAAATGCTAAATATATACAGCAAACACAGCCTGAAAAGCAACTACCAGTATCATATTTTCTAAAAGACATGAAGATCTGTAGATTCTGTTTCAAATTCTCTTTCATAAACACACGTGAATGATGGAGTCAAGCAGATAATATTTTAAAACTTTGATTTTAGCTGAGATTGGATGAAATGGGCAAGTTGCTTTAAAAACAGATCTTTGTAGAGTCACTGGCATTGAATTGGATCCGTTAATAAGCTCAGCACCTCTCACTGCTGTGCATGTTACTGTGTAACCAGGCAGAACACCCAGGTAACAAACAAAACAGTTACCCTGATGAGGCATCACAGAAGAATGCCTGTCCTTGGGTCACATTTGGTCATTTGCTGCCGGAATAAAAGTCACCTCCTTTCCAGTGCTTGCTAGTCTGGCTTTCATAGGATGAAGAAATCCTAGTAGGTTTGATTCTGATAAATCAAAGACAAAATCTTTCACTTTTCAAGTATTTGCATCTTTGTACATAAACCTTCTTTTACAGAATCACTATAGTAAAGTTAAATAAATAATACCTAGGTTTACTATACAAGCAAAATAAATTAAACAGTTTTAAGTGTTAGAGAATAAAAAGAACATTTTGGGACGGGACAGAATGGAGAGGCAAAACAGTGCAAGAGTATTTTCTGTCTTGGCAGCAGCAGAGATTACTTGCATAGGCCATTCCTTTAAAAATAGAGACTAGAGAGAAACAAAGGTGAAAAGAAATCCTGTACAAGATCCAGGAATCAGCATGTACAGATCCCACCCTGAGAAAAGTGGGAAGCACTGAAGCTTTTTTGCAGATAGCTGTTCCTGCTGACATGATTGCTTTCAGCAGTTTTTGGAACTGAGTTAGTGAAGATTTTTTTCCAAAGAAGTCCTTTTAGAAACAATTTACATCAGAAACAAACCTTTGTAGTGCCATGGGGGGAAGGAACATAAACCAAGGGTGACCGTACCACAAACTAGGGTATGAGCTATGCATTTTTAGTTCTAAAATACATTCTCTGTCATTTTTTTTAACTTTAATTTTGGTCTTGGGTTATATCCAGCTTACAAACAATAAGAGCACCACCCACTCATAGGAGACTGAAGGCAGAATTTCAGAAAACAAAACAAAACCAAAACCAAAACAAAAAGCAAGGGACATAAGATAAAATGCCTGGTAAGTATTTGACAACATTTATAATAATTTTTCCTAAGAGTCATAAGTAAACAGAAGCTGCTAAAGCAGACAATTCATGAGAGAAGTTTGGTTTAAAGATAATGGCACAACAAGAAATTAACTACCACTTGCTGTTGTGTTCCAGTGAAGCACAATTCCACAGCTCATACAAAATTGATGCAAATTTATCACTCAGAACACATCTTCACTGCTTTGAGGTATCTCCATTTCACAATAAATTTCAAGAAACCATACCTCCACTATTAATAACAAGGCAATTCAACTGTGTCCACAGAAACAGCATTATATATATATGTATATTTATATATGCACATCTGTGTTTATGGCAGCTTTTCCTTCTGATGTTGTCCAGGAATAGCCAGGTGCAGCAAACATCTGACTGAAAGCTAGAACTGGTACAGCTTCCAGTCGGGGATGTTTACAGCAACAGACTACTATACATCACTGCATCACTGTGTGAAACAGCCAGGCACCTTTAGGGAAGGGGAAATGAAAAAGAAAAGCTTTAAGACAATTCTATACCATTCCAATCAATTACTGTTCAGATACTTCTGAGGAAAACTTTACTTGCATATCCTGTAGCACAAATACAGTTCTAGATTCCCAACTTTCATTAAACTAACAAAGTTTTAAAATGCAACATAGTGGAACACAAATTCTCAACTTTTAATATACATTTAAGGGCCTCTTTAGGTTCATATCAATTTATTATATATACTCATAAATAATTCAAGATATATATTTTACTTATACACTAAAATATATATAAATGAAATAGATTTTTTTTTAAAGATCCCTTGACTTTACTCACCTATATCCTCAGTTCCTGGAGCTCTCAAAGATGAAGGCACTTCCCCTTTGAATATCTGATTAATTTTGCAGACAGCTATCCTATATTACTTTATTTTATATATCCTATATCCTATAATTACTTTTACTTTAAAATAAAGCTGTATGCAAAATTAAAGACAGTAGCACAACAAGCCACATTCATAACAAAGAAAATATCAGAAACTTGACAGAATTGTGAAAACATTTACTTTCAGTGTCACAATCCTACCTGTTTGGCTTAAAACTAATCAAAAAAATCCAAAACCAAACAAATAAAAAAATCTTTGGGTAGGCATTAAAGGACAGGGAAAGGGTGAGAGTGAAAACAATTAATAACCAAAGGATGGATCCATTTTACTTCCCTTCTTCAATAAGTTAGTATCAAAACTCCCACAAGACTGCATTCTGTTGTGCAACAATCAATTTCCTTTAAGGTAAAAGCACCTTTACAATATTAAAAATTAATATTCACAATGCATACACTTAAAGAGAAAAAAAAAATAAAGTAAATTATTTAGTGAATTGCACTGAGTTGTTGCATATCCTCCTAATACTCTGATTCCCCACTCTTGTGCACAGAAGCAACCCAAAAGTCAAAATTCAAAGGACTCCCGTGAGGCTGCTGCAGAAGTTTCCATCATTTTTGCAATGGGCACAGAGGTCCTGGAACTGGTATCAGCAGGAAATTTTCACCATGCAATTCTGTCTTGATCACATTCATTTACCACTCATATGCTTTGCTTTTGTAGTTTGTAGTGGAATGACTTCCTTTTAGTAACATAGCTGAAAACATTCCCATTTAGCAGCCCTTATGCCTTCAAAAATGAATTTTGTAAGTAAAAAGTTTTCTACTGACAGATTATAAGTAGACTACAGCAATTAAAGGTTGCTTATTCTGGTGGGTTCTGTTTAGGCCTCCATAGCAACACAAAAAAAGACACTATCACAAGTTTCAAATTGGAGAAAAGTTACAATATTCAAGATCTCTATCACAGAAACCCCATCACATCACATTTTCAAGTAAAGGTTTACTCCTGAAACCTGAAAACTTGTAGTTGAGTGAATTCTGTTATTACATGAGTATGCCAAGATTAACGAGGAAGCTGCATGCAGTCACTATGGATACCATGCTGACCTTCATTATATTTGAGAATAGTTTAAAAAAACAGTGGTCACTTGTAACAAAGGCCCCTTTAAGCTGTTCCAAACCTGAAAATTCCTATTTTACATTGGAAAGAAACAGGCTATTTCATGCAGAGGTAGGCACATGGTATTTGCCTAATTAGGCTCCTAAGCATTAAGTTGCAATGAACCATTTCTTATAGTGCTTTCCTTTAACACTTACTTCTTAAGGAATAATGAAGGTTACTACAATGTCACCTGTCCAAAGAGAACAAACTCCCCACAGCCTCCTTTGGTTCCAACACACAAATCATAACAGTCCATATATGTGACAATGAAGTCTTTTACTGCTCTATCAAACTCACTGTGAACTATATATATATATAGCATCTTACAAAGTTATTAGATTTGTATAAAAGGAGTCAAAATTTTCATTTCCAAACGTGGTGCTAGAAAAGGCAGAGGCATTACAGATCACATTGTGTGACTACATGCTTGAAAGATATGACTTCTATAGAAGTTCAACCAAAACTGAAGCTGTGTTTTTATTATGGAACTTCAGCTCTTCTCCCAAACACTTTCTATTTCTAAACAAATCTAAGTAGACAACATACTCAAGCTTTCACTAAAGGCTCTGCCCTCTCATTTTCATAAAGCTTAGAAGCCCTGGAATAAACAGGTTTTATCCTAATATCATCACAAACTGAAAAATCTTGACTGCTGACTCCTGTTAATGCCTTTAACTGTTTTTCTTAAGAACAGCAATAAAGATAGCATTCATTGAAGTGTGAAATCCCCTCCTAAATCCACAGGTAGAGAACACACAAACTCCTTTTCACACAGAAAATTTACCTATTTGACATTTTCCAATAGCAATGTATGATCACCTGCCTAGGAGCTGTGCTTCAACTGTCAGTATTCCAGTTTAACAAAAAAAGGTTTAATACTAAAAAAGGGACACCATTAAAATACCTAAAGTTCATGTTTATGTTTATGTTCAATTTCCAAATCAAATCTTTGCAGGCCACAGAGATTTACTGTAATTTTCCCAAGCCTTATTTTACCACTCACACTGAACTCTGCTTTACACAAGCACCATGAGCAAAGAGTTCAACAAGACAGAAGAAGAGAGGGGAGGAAGGGTGAGGAGGGAAGCAGCCAAAGAAAGTTTCTTCTTTCTCTTTTCCCCCCCATCTTATGATGTCCTCATTTTGCAACTGGCATGACCACTATAACTCATTGAATTTGAGGCCTCAGTTGTCACAGAGAAACAGTTAAATATAATTGGGGTCAAAGGAGTCTATGCATGCACACTCAAGTGTGTGTTTTGGAGTCAAGGTCTTGTCAATCAATCCATCTGCCACTCACATCAGTTTAGCCACAGATGTCTGATGCAAGCAAGAAGTGACTGGAACTGACACAGGAAGGCAAATACTACTGCTCTGATTTTTTAAAGTCACACTTATTGATGAGAGCAGAGTTGAGAATTAAGCAGCCCTAAATGTAAAAAGAATTCTTGAACTGCACACAAATTTAGAAAGTAGGAGGAAAACTTTGCAGTGGAAGTCAATAGCCAGCATTCACAAATTTTCTAGTAGTTAACTCTGGATTTTAGAACTCTACAGTATTTTAAAACTCAATAGTACTATAGCATAATGTTTCAAGACTAATGCTACATGAATTGATATGTCCTCATTATGCTCTTTTCTGTCTCCCCCACAAACTCCTCCGAAGTATAAATTAAGGAAAAGAAAATAATATAAATCCAAACACTTGTTTTAAAAAGATTCTTTTCCTTGGTACTGCATACTCATGTATTTATACCAAGTCTATTTAAATATAAGCCCGTTCCTCTGATACTACAGTTAAGTAGCCAGAAGCTTTATACTTCAAGTCCCTATTTTTACTTTTATTCATATGTTTGGGGTGGGTAGTCAGGGAATAGAGAACAAGTTCATTTTATTAGAAAGTTTATTTCCAAATTAAACGCTCAAGTAAATTTATCCTACTGAAGTATTAAGTGTTTAAATTTCTCACTATTTTTATATATTTTTAACTACCATTATAATACATAAACATTTTTATTCCACTTTTGCCCTGGGTCAAACCATGTGTCTGAATCAGCATTACATTTTAAGGTGCACAGCTAACTTCTTATACGTAATCCAAATCACATTATCTCCAATAACTACAGAAAAAAGATGATGGTGGGAGCCAAAATAAAGTTCAGATACAGATTCAAAGGGCCTCTCCCCAACTGCTCGACATTTAAGTCTGAATCCAGATAGATTCTTGGAGATACTTAATTAGAAACTATCAAATTAAATCACTTTAAATATTTTACAGCTACCTCTACAGGAGACGGCTCCATGTTATCCTGAAAAGTCTTCCAATTCCTATTTTGGGCTCATAGTCTGCAGTTTCTTCTTTCAAGGTAACCAACACCTCCAGTCCAGCACAACAAAGCTGTCTGTAGAAAATTAGATTTTTCTTTTTAAAGACATCTTTAAGATTCAGATGAACCTCCAATCTGGAAAATATAAAGAAAGTTCACTTTACTGAATATATAATAACTGGTCTGATTACCTTTAATTAAAGAGAGTGGAAAACAGAAGAGGAGGGCAAAAACCCCTTAAACTTGACAAGAAGTAGAAATAAGTAATACCTTTAGTACATGTTGTTTGAGTAGTTATTCAAGAGCTCTACCCATTAAAAAAAAACCTAAAAACTAATTAGTCTTTACTGTTTCCAGTAGCAAGTTTTCTAAATGTTGAAGTCCTCCATTGCTGCTGATGATAACATGGCCAAGCATGAGTGGAGAAACCTTCCTGAAGAGATCAAGGCCAAAAAAGCTACATAAGTACATACTTAGGCTAGGTAGGTGTTTTGGGGGGGTTGGTTGAGGTTTGGTTTTTGTGGGGGTTTTATTTGATAGAATATCAGTTGAGCCTGGCATAGCAGACTCCAGATCAATAACACACTTAGCACAATCCTTCACTTAATGACTTTTCACTCACATTTGCAATTGTAATTCTCTGGTAATAGCAGCTGCCAGCAATAGCTCCCAGGAACACTGTGATGGAAACAATTTGAGAACTGCAAGGAGACATTAATACTACGAGGTCCCTTTGCTTACCTCTGCTGAAAAAGGACACATTTGGATAGTCAGTTAGGAGCAGCAGTCCAACAATTAAGTCTACATCATAATACTACATTGCTGGAGAAGATGGTATGGGCCAGAGCACCAAGACATCTATAGTCAGTAAAAGACAAATATTCCCATTTAAAATGTAACCCTGTGTGAACATACTTCAATCCTTGTAAACAAGTACAGTTGCAAATACAGCAAATCCTGGCTTTCTCACACTTTCAGTTTCATCAAGAAGTCTGGAGATTGTTACTGCAGCCTATAGACTTGGTGAAAGTAACAAGGTTATTTCCCCTGTTATATAAAGTGAGCTTCTTCACTGCAATTAAATGCTGAAGAATATCAGACTGAGAAGTCATCAGTACATAAGTATCAATCCTAACCTTGCTCCCAGAGCACATGTATTTTTTCTTCAAAGAAAAAAAGATCAATCCAGGAAGAATGCAAGTCATGAAGATCAGATAAGTGGAGGGTACTTGGTTTTACAAAGAATCTTTGTCCTTGTGAAACAGTACAAAAAAAAAAAAAAGTTAACTATTTGTTTTGCAATAGTACCCAAAACACCTGCACCTTTAACATAAAAATATTTACATACATCTTGCTTCCAGAACAGAAAAAGACCACACAACACAATGAATGGCTGCACTTCTTCAAGCAGAGACAGACCATGAAAAACCTGAGGATGGGGCCAAACCTCATCAGGTTCAAGAAGGAAAAGCACAAAGCTCTGCACCCAGGGCAGAAGAACCCCATGCATCAGCACAGGCTGGGGAGAGCTGGCTGAGGAACAGCCCTGCTGGAAGGGCCCCAGGTGCTGGGGCTGAAGCCATCTGAAACAAGAATCAGAATCTCACTGCAGAGAAGGCAAACTGCAGAGAGGACTGCAGGTAAGGGATGGGATCCCTTCTCTGCCTGCCACTGGCAAGGCCCATCTGCAGGTGCTGAGTGCTCAGGGGAGGATTCTCACTTCAAGGAGGATGCTGAGGAACCAAGCATTGTCCAGCCCTGGCCTACCATGGTGGTGAAAAGCCTCAGGATCAACCACAGGGAGGGAGATGGACCTGAGGGAGATGGGCCTGTTTTCTCTGGAAAAAAGGCTAGGAAGCATCTAAGAGCTGTCCAAGTCAACCATAACTCTCTCAGCATTATCAGACAGGATAAGAAAGCAGCATGGCTATAAAAGGCAGCATGGAAAATTCTAGCTAACCATAATGACAAGCTTTTTCACAGAACCACAGAATTAGCCGGGTTGGAAAGGACCTCTGAGATCATCAAGTCCAGCCCTTGGTCCACTACCACTAGTTACCAGACCAGGGCACCAAGTGCCACATTCAGTCTCTTCTTAAAAACCTCCAGGGATGGAGAATCCACTACGTCCTGGGCAGCCCATTCCAATGTCTGATCAACCTCTCTGGAAATAATTTCTTCCTAATATCTAACCTAAACCTCCCCTGGCAGAGCTTAAGTCCATGCCCTCTTGTCTTACTGGTAGCTACTTGGGAGAAGAGACCGAGCCCCCCCTGGCTCCAACCTCCTTTCAGGGAGTTGCAGAGAGTGATGAGGTCTCCCCTGAGCCTCCTCTTCTCCAGACTGAACAGCCCCAGCTCCCTCAGCCTCTCCTCATAGGATCTGTGCTCCAGTCCCTTCACCAGCCTGGTTGCCCTCCTTTGGACCTGCTCCAGGACCTCAATCTCCTTCCTGAACTGAGGGGCCCAGAACTGGACACAGGACTCGAGGTGTGGCCTCACCAGGGCTGAGTACAGGGGCAGAATCACTTTCTTGGACCTGCTGGCCACGCTGTTCCTGATCCAGGCCAGGATGCCATTTTCACCAGAAGGGTGGTAAAGCCCTACACCAGACTTCCCTGAGAGAAGTTCCCTTCCCACTAGACCAGGTTCCTCCAAGTCCCATCCAATTTCTTCTTGAACACTTGCAGGGATAAGGCATCCACAGCTTCCCTGTTCAGCCTGTTGTTGGGCCGGACCTCCAGAAGTCTGTCACTATACTGGAAACACCATGACCTCATTAATTCCTGTGATACCCTCCCATCAACAATAGCCTTGCTTATATAATTCTCCTCAGAGGTGATGAAGTCAATAAAGTCTTTGGACAAAGAATTATCCAGAGATGACATCAGTACAGACTTTCCTACAAATAGCTAGCACCCCAAATCACAAATATTTAATGTTAAACTATTTTAAACAACTGATGCCAAGTATTTTAAAAAATAAAATACAGAAAAAAATAGAGATTTTATACCTATGCCTACTGAAATTATGCTGCCAAACATTATCCCATGGTCACCTCTGTAGATCACTCAATGTTCTTTTTGCAGTAGAATGTTTCTCATGAGGCAATTCTAAACATTAAATTTTTTAAATGTCACTCTTAATCAATGTAAAAGCATGCCTTGTATTTAGGGATAGACTACAGATTTTAAGGCTCTATTTTTCCATAGCAAGTCTCTATTTTGTTTCCTTCTAGTATTAAATATATCTTTTCAAATTATAGTAAACTAAAAAGGATGGACAGTATGGCCCATGGAAGTGTTATCTTGTCACATTAAAAATGCAGAGTTTTAGTGACAGAGTTGAACCAACTACAGTAAACAGTCTGGGAGTAGTTTAGGAGCAGAAGGACTCACACTTAGGACCAACAGATTAAGCAATCATTCAATGCACTAAACAGAACAGCTTGGTGAAGGGGAATCCTAGGTCACTACCTGGTACCATCATCTTGGTTTTTGGGTACTTTTGGTCAGAGCTCACCCCAGCTGCAAGTCTGAAAACTGTCCCAAGACATTTTTTGTTAACACTGTAAATGCTGTGCCCACAGACTCCTATGCCAAACAGGCAGCAGACTCCACCTGCACAGAAATCAACTGAGCAGGACTTACATGGAAATCACTTTTCTGAAATGCTGGAGAGAATGAGAAGTCTGCCCTTACATTACCAACACACCACTTGCTGGTATGTGGACAGTACAAATTAGTCCAGAAAGCCAGTAATATTAGTCCAGAAAGCATCCTGACCTTGATGAGACAAAGACCAACCAGAAGAATGCAAGAATAAACAAAAGTGCCTCCAAGTCATCAAAGGCATCTAAAGCACCTAAGGCAAAACTTCTCCCCTGGATAACCTGGCAGTATAACACAGTTCTGAATACTAATATTCCTGAAAAATATTTGTGAAAGCCTCTAACCAAGGATGTGGTTCCTTTGATGGTTCCTTCGGTGGCTGCCCGGCTGCTACTACATGAACATTAGTTACTTCATCAGCTCTGCAGAAAAGTTTGCATCAGAGATGCAAGCCAAACCTGTAAGGGGAGCTCCTATACAAAACCATTACTGAATCTGAAGTTTCTACATTAAAAACCTGAAAAAATCAAATTTATACAGCAAACTTTACTGGAGCCCAAAATAAAACCTTAAAGGTAGACACCTCCCCAAACTGAATGAGCCAAAAAAAAAAAATCCCATACTTCAAGCCAGCCAACTCATTTCACCACATTTATATTTGAAAAATAAGAAATAAGCAAACACATGGCTCTTTACAGGAATCCTGTCAAACTCAGTTCATAAACCATGTGATGTTCTCTGAAGGAGGTTTGAAGATCAAGGATGCTACAGCCCTTAAGATTTATTTCACCTGTTGAAAAACCTAAAAGGTACCTTCACAGATCTTTCCATAACAGTTGTCACCTGTTTCAAAGGCTTTTTTATAGACCAAAGAAATGAGGATAAGTAACAGAAGAAAACTCTCAAGGTGTTTGGAGATGGTAAATCATCTCTTTTCCTCAACCTCTTCTATGCCCCTTACCTGCAAGTGTGGGACAAGTTACTGAAAGCACTTTTTAGACACCCACTACTTCTGTTCTGTATCTGAGTGACCAGCTGGAAATTCTCAGTCAGTTTCGCAGAATTGTTGTATCTTAAGCAGAGGTCAGTGGAGACCTTATTAATGCTCAACAAAAATGTTGTAATAACATGAAATTCCTCTAAGGAATCAAATCTATTAAAGAAAAAAAAAATCAAATTTCATGTGCAGTTTGTAATTTTTTTTCAGTGTAAAGAATTAAAATGTAACTGGTACTAGAGTAATAAGCATTTCTAGGACAAGTATGTTATGTGAAAACAGTTAAATAAAAGTTAATCTGTGCAACTGGATGAATAAAGGCACACTGAAGGAAATGCTGCAAATAAAGCCTTCCAGTAATTCTATAAAATAAACTAAAGCACCAATAACAGAGCAAAACTCAGTCCTTCCACGAAGCCACAAGAAGTCAGCTGCCTTAGCATAGCTGAATGCAAGAAAATATCATAGTTGGCAGTATCTGTCCCATATGCCAATGAAGTCTCACAATCATTCAAATTCCAGCAAAACTACAATACTATTTAAAAATAGAGCTCCTCAGACTAATTATATTTTCTAACTTAAAAGCAGTAGCTTAACCAGTAAACATCACAAAGTTACCAACAATCTGTACACTGCAGTGCTTCAGTCTTCAATGATCTAAAAGCCCTATCTGAGCAAAGATAAACCAGACAGCTAAAATAACTTCTTGATTCTACCATCAAGAAGTTGTTCTACAATCAAGGGGGTGAGGAAATAGCTGAGTATTACAGACTATCTATACTATTCAGGAAAATTATGCAATAGCAGATTTGTAGTGCACCAGTAAACTGACAGAAAACAAGTATTGCCCTTTTCATTTAAAGCAGGTGACCTAGGAAAATACTTCCCTTTTCACAAAAAGAAAAGTAATTAATGATTAACATTCCTGGTATTCTTAAGAGAAATTTAGAAGTAATACTACCCATAACAGCAATTTATCTGTGTAAATAAAAGGTCTTGTTTCTTAATTTACAAAAAAGCAAGAAGTCGGGTATCATTTACTACAACAACAAGGAAATTCACATTGAAATTTGTGTTGTGTAAGAAAAACCAACAAATAATCCAGTATTTTTCCCCAACACTGTAGTATGCAACTTCACATTAATATACAGAATCACAGCTTCAGGTTTTTTAGAACCAAGGAACGTTTAAGTACATAGACTCATGTTGCTTTCCCAAGATTTTACTGCTTCTGGTTAATATTTGGCATAACCTGACTTTTAACTGAACCACCAGCTTAGCAGGTCCTGATCCAACTGGTGTATTTATCAAGAAAAGTCACTTAGTCACCATATCCGAAGTGAAAAAGAGTAATTGTAAATTTTTTATTAGGCTTTTGAACTCAAAGAAGTTATAGAGCCTAAAATCAAATGAAAAACACATGCATAATGATATAATGTCTGAGCATATCAACTACTACATTTATTTTGTAACTAATAATGTTAAAAGCATTCAATCAGATGCAGTAACTGATTTTTCAAGTTATAGAGTAATTCAAATTAAAACAGACAGATGAGGGGGAAGAGTCAAAACAGATGCACTTCAAGCAAAGAAAATATCACAAGTTTCCTTGTTAAAGGAAATCTGTCTTATCACAGCTGATTCAAGTTTTTGAACATGGCAAGCTCTCTTAACTGCTATAGTTTTCTGCTATAAAGCCAAGAGATACAGCACACTAATCTTCATAAAGCTCTGGAAGTCACCTTTACTTGCTTGCTATTTCCTTGAAATACTCCCTTGATATAATCAGAACAGACAGGGGACAGGTTGCAGAAGCCCTGACTTCCCTGATACGAGAACTTTCTCAGTGTTCTGGTGACCTGAAAGTGCCTGATCTTGTCAGTTACCCCAGCAAAGGGCTATGTGAAAATTAAGGTGCCCTGGACCTTAGAGAGATCATAAAACAGCCACCAAGGAAAACATTCTTTAAAACACAACCTTTTTCTTATTGAGATAAAGTATACACCTGTCCAACTAATACTAAAAAAAATAGTTAGCTGTAGTATTTCTTGCCTTAACCTAATGTGACAGAAGAAAGGTGTTTATTTATCTTTCAAGAAGTTAATGCAATATTAATTAGTCTTAAAGTTTTACAGATTAAAGTTTACCAAGCAATCATTTAAGCGAAGCAAAACTGCAAAAGAAGTAGACTGAGGGACAATGATGAGAAATAATATCTATTTACAAGCATAATCCATATATAATTAGAGAATTTAGTTACAAATTTATCAGCAGTGCTAATAACATATCACATTCTGTCTCCATAAAAGTTGAAGATATTCTCAAAAAACACCAGGTTAGCATCACACATGATACTAAGTGTATGAATATGTTGAAAGAATGTATGCTAGAGTAATGATACATATCAAGTATGGACGAGTCAGCCAGCAGGATGAATACGGGCATGAAGAGTAAACAACATTCTTTACACACAAAGGTGCCCATCTCCTGGAAGAGCCACAAACAAGTTTTCACAGTCCCAGCAAGAATGAGGCAAAAGAAAGGAAGATGTGATAGAAAACTCACTGCAAATTTAACTTATCTTAATTAAAGCTACCACTGATGTGACACTACTGACTCCACAGGTCCAACAGCTGTGATGTGCCTCAGAAGTTCCAGGTACCAGCAGCTAAGCAGGTGGTTATCATTTGTTTAAACCAGAACAGTTTTCAGTCTGTTCTACTCATACCCTTTTGCTTCCAATTTTTCTCTCACTAAAGAACTCTGCCCCCTATTTTACTACTCTGTCTGGTACTGAGAGTATGGGGCAAGGAGAAAGTTTGGTGAAAGTTAAAAGAGAAAAAGAATACTTTGTGCCAGCAGCCCTGAGCAGGTTGTATCCTAGGTTATATGCTTAGGAAGCTCACACACTGAGGAGCATTTTCTGCCAAGCTGCAAAGGGTCATGCAGGGCATCTTCTGTTGGAAACGGTACTTGAAAGAAGGCACAAGTTTAAGCTTTTTCTGTGTTATTAACAGTACACAAAATACCTCACCACTTACCCAAAAGGCAAACTCAACTGTGACTTCTGCCTATGAAAGTACTCAGTGCACTGAACACTCCAAACGATAAAACGAGCAGTTTAAGATAAGGCAGAGAGAAGAGCTCACTCTTCTGGAACACTCAGAAACACTTTGAACTTCAGAAGAGTGACAGCCCTGCGTTTAGCTCAGCCCTGCTGTATCTGCTGAGAAAACAATGAAGTGAATTAAGAAAGTCCTCTGAGGCTCATCTGGCATTTTGATTTATTATACTCATGTTAAGCTTCCAACATTTATTCTCCACACAACTCCGACACAGAAAGAGATTTTTTTTGGACCAACTTATTTTATTTCTATATTCTTTATATGAAATGCCCATAATCTTACAAATTCTACTAATACCACTGACATCTATCATGTTGATTCAGTGCTAAGCACAAAAATTTAAAAGTCTCTTGGCTTAGCATTCTCTTTCCCCAGGATTCAACATGCCCTCAGACACAAAACAATCTTATCTAGGGCACTTCTTGTTAATATTTTTATTTTTCTTTATCTTTCTAACCTTTTCTGCAGAAATCTGAAGTTAATTCTTGCAAGCTTCTTGGGCTGTTAAAACTCTTTACTGGTGTTGTTCAGACTGAGACATCCCAAGATGACATAACAGAAGGAACAATCTGGTATTACTAAAGGGTAACTTCAGGCACAGAAAACTTATCTGTACTGAATACATTTTAAACTGCAAGGTGGCTTCTGCTTCCTCTCAGTGCCAGCTCTGACAAAGCAATGCCTCTGTACTGGCTAATAGGGCATTCTTCAGTTAGTTCAGTTCACTGATGTTTTAATATAAGAAATCCTCTAAAAAAAACAAAAACGCAGGAACAGTTTGAAACAAATATAAACAGGAAAGACTGGAACTGTTAATGGATTGACCAATATGCTGACCAACAGAACCTCAATACACTCTTTTCCATGTGGGTGCCTTACCATTTATTACAAATTGATATTATAACCATTTTTAAGAAAGAAACAGATTCAGCTTATTGCTTATTGGTTTCTTTGTTTTTTAATAATCCTTAGCATTGAGGTAGGTGTTACAGGATCAATGATTCAACTATACAACTATGCCTTTGTTCTTTAACTTCATCCCTCCAACACTGCCTCCAAGCAACAATCTGGAAAAGATCACCAAGCTAGGTGATGAAGTTAGGCTAGACAACTACCCAAAAAGTTTCCAGCCAAACTAGATAAATTAAGTAGACACATTATCAAAAACATCTTGCTGCCTTGTAGACCATTTCAGAGGTTAAAAAAAAAATATTGTCACACAGCACAAGTGTTTTGTCTGGGCACTACTAAGATTTTAGATAATTTCAACAGTATTAGTCCATGTTATATATGCCAATGATAGATCTGAATAAACTTGAAGGTGAAGTCAGGTTCTGGAAGCACTGACCTTCCTACTGATCCCAGAAGTTCCCTCTGAGAAAGACAGGCATGCTTTCACCATTACATAGGATACAGGATTTTTACTTCTCTGTTCTATAGAGCACAACAGGGAAAGTCCCCAGCATGTTAAAAATGCAACCAGCATGCAAACATCAACACTAGCACAGACTATTAGCTTGTTCTCAAACTGATTATTCACCTGTTTCATACTGACTGCCATCTGCCCACTTCTCCTCCTGTCTCTGACAGATTTTACCATACTTGGGATTTTTTAGCTTCTTTTTTTTTTTTTTTTTTTTTTTTTTTTCCCCAGCACCTTCCTGTACACCTTTTCCAGGTCACTGATACATACAGTGAATATTTATTGCAGGATTATTTCCTAGGACTCCCCAGTCATTACATTTCAAATCAACTCCAATCAAGAGAAGGTTTTGCCATAAAGCACTTAAAACCCCCACTAATTATTTCCCATCTTTAAATATTTTTATATATATAAAATACAGATAAATTATACATATTAAGCATGTATATATATTTACATACAAGATAGGAAATAGATTTGAGACCAAGTCAGCCACTGCTTATGCTTATTTTGCCATTTAAACTGCAGCACGAGCATTAATCACCAGTAGATACATACAAGTGTGAGCCTACAGGTATTTTTATTTTAGGCAAACAATCCACTGCTTCAGAGAACTTGACAGTTGTCTCCATTAACTCTATGGCTGTTATAGTCAAATTTTATCATGTGTTGAGAAAAACTCTGGGATTAATTTTGCAGTTCAAATCTGGCCTTTTTATTAGTATCAGGAATGTTTGTTTCCTTAGTTGTATATGACAGTTGCTTAAACCCCCATCTGGCTTTTTTGATTTACACCAGGAACTTCCGTGCTAAGAGTTCATTAATATGTTAACTGCACTAAGTTTTTTCTTTCCTCTCCTTTCCTAAAAAAACCTTTCAACAGAACACCTAACTTCAAATGGACCTGCAAATGCCTAATAGCATTTTCAAATTTAGAAAGTAACAAAGAAAGATTCCATGCTTCTTTAGACAAGGAGCAATTGTTAAAAAGTAGAAAAACAAATCCAAAAGAGCCTTCATTTGACTTTGTCTGCCACTGACCTTTAGACCTGACACCCACTGCATCCTGTGAGAAATTTTTTCCAAGAGCCAACTTTCTTATAAATATTTTAGAATATCTAAGCATGCAGACTACATTTTATTTGCTTACATCTACAGAATGAAAAGGCTATTGAATAATGACAACACAGAAGTGGAGCTTCATATTCACATAAGTATCTGTAAAGCAATAAAATACAACCTAATGAAATCATGGATGTGCTACAAGCAGGTGCTTCTTAAGTACAAATTTATTTTTTAAGAGGTTTATTGTTAGAGCCACAAGTTTCTAAAATGCACAAAACTGCATTCTTGTACATTTTCCTGCACAAGGTTTTAAGACATATTTATATATACCTAAAAAAATATCAAAAGAATTAGAAAAAGACCATGCATTCCTAGATTGTGTGATAAAAGTAATACTGACAATTCAATTCCCTACGCAACAAGAAAATTCAAGTCTCTCATATTTTGCCCATTATTTTCCTTAAACTCTGCAAGAATGGCTTACTTGCAGGAATGTGTTTAGGTTTTAAGTGTCAAAGCACTGTACCTGTTCCTTTTCAGATAACCACTCTCCTTGTCCAGTCTTACATTCCTCATCTCTCCATTACACTAAGATTTTTTTGTGCAGTGTGAAACAGACCACTTGTAGCAAAGCACAGAAAAGATTTCTTCATTACTTCCCCAGGCCACATCAGCACTCCTCTCCACATGTGCTTCTGCTCCATATCAACCCTTTTTCTCTTCTGTGTGTAACTCCAGTGCAGAGCTGTGCAGCTGGTACACCCGTGACTGCTTGTAAGGAAACTTTCCAGCTGTGCAAAACAAGCCATAGTGCCAGAGAAAGACAATCACATTCAGCAAAACAGGTAAGCAGGAATTTGGCTCCCCCAGACTGCTAGAGCACTAGCAAGAGACTAAAGTAGATTTTAAACAGGTTTTATTTTTGAAACTGAAACATTAGATACCATCCAAAGAAGGTGCCTGATTTCCATATAAACATTTCATTACTGTAGTATTTTACACCAGCAAGTTCAAGCTAGATTTAGTAAGCATGAAAAACAGAAATGTTGGGTTTTAAGAGCTTATAATAAAAGGTTTGTCTCAATTTCATCCATCAAGTGACAGCGTCTTCATTATAGATCACTAAATGCTAACTACAAGTTTAAGGCACCAGATCTGAAGAATTCCTTCTAACAAGAAGTATGCAGTAATACTATATAAAAGCCTTTATTTTACAGTCTAAATATTATCAAAGCTTTTCAGCAACTTTGGTCCTATGTTTTAGCACAAAACTGCATTAGTGGTCCAGCCACACATGGCCAGGATCGAGGCTTCTGTCCAGTAAAACCCCTCTCTCACTGTTACCTCCATCACCACATTACTGGACAGTGGTTACAGCCAGTTCCCATTACCTAACAGAGCAGGGGGACCAGCTGTGTCTCTCTCCCCAGTTATTCCTCTGACGTCTCTCAGGAAGGCAGTATTATGCTCCTGGCACAGATCTCCTCAGCATGCTCGTGAGAAATTTGCATGTGGACATTTGAGACAACAAACAGCCAGTAACAATCCAGCTCTCAAAACCTACAGTAAGATAATGCCAATGAGTTTCCATGCATGAGAACAGCAGGACAGGATGTACAGTGCAAGCTTACATAAGACCCAAGGCACTGCTGGGAACCAACAGAAGTGAACAGCATAAATGGCTCAGGAAAATGCTGATGTCACCCGCATACATTTGGGTTGTGCTGGCCAAGTTTCTCTGATCCTAAAACTGCCCTTCCTAGCTGTTGGTAAAACCTCACAGTTTGCTCTGCTTTACCAAGATAACAAGTGACTTGCTTTTAAAACCTCATGTTTCTTCCTAAAATGGGAGATAAAAAAAATAAATTCCAATTAAACTCTATGTCTACTGTAGCACTTAAAAGCAAGACTCTAAAGAAAAACAGAAAATGCAACAGAGAACTGGAAAAAGCATGCAACTGGGTACACACATACTTGCTCCTAATACTTACCGAAAAAAAAAAATAAATAGTTCAAGCACAACTTACCCATTTTAAAGTATGACCTCTGTAAACCTACTAAGGTCAATGACACTTGGAGCAGTTACTGGTGAGTCCTGCTTGCATAAATTAAAGATGCCTAAGGGTAGCTATGAAACTGGGTGTTTGACTTTTCCAGGGCACCTACATATTATGAACTGACAAAGAATTGCCATTTTACCAGAGCAGCTTTCAGTTTTGTTAAGAAAAAAAAGAAGTTAGCATAAAGTAAAACTGTATGGAGGAAAGACTTAGCTCCCTGAGGTGAGTACTCACAGCAGCAGCTCCCAGCTCTGCACTTGGCTGCTTTCAGCTCTTAATGCAGTGGCCTCACTGCACTTCAAAGCAGCCTGTGGACCAGGACAGGTAACTCCTTCACAGCTTTAGGACCCCTGTATTGAAGTTTTTGCCTAAAAGGCATTTGGTTTTCTGTGGAGAGCATTATATAAGGTGATAGGGGAAATACTGTTCCTAAAACTGAACCACTCCATTTTATTATTCTCTCATGACACAAGTAAGGAACTTTTTGTCAACCTCTTTAGTATCTTTTTGCAAATAGAGGACCCCTGAGATGGCAGCAGTTATTGCAGCTACCCAACCCTGGCAAGTACAACTGAATGGCATCACAGTAAGTTACAAACCAGAAGTAATTTCTTCATTGTATCACATACATCAGAGTATCTCTGATTTACCTATAAAACCACCAAATCTACCACAATATATCTGACAGATGCCAACTATCAAGAGATAATCAGCTACATTAGAAATTTAAAAGGTTTCCTTGGCAGCAGAAAGGGACATCAGTTTTGTTCTAGGCAAACAGGGGGGAAAAAACCCCCATGAACTACCTGCATTATGGAATGTCAGCCCTATAGAAGCACATGACAATGAACTCTCCATAAAATTATGGAGTTCATGACAACCACACAGTGCACATTGTGCAGTATCACAGGTTATTAAACTCTGCTTTAAGCAAGTGCCTATTTCCATCCCAATGTACCTACTACCCAAAAATTCTACAAGCAGAATACCTGCAGCCTGGCTACATCCCCTATGCTTCTACAATAGAAATAACACTATCTACCAGTTATATATTCACATATTTATGTTTTTGGAAAGCACCTCTATCCCTAACCCATAAGTAGAGGTCTGATGCAGAAAGACTGATCCAAGATCACAGAGTAAGTCCATGGTAAAGTGAGAAACTTCACCTGGTTTTGCCTTCATGCAACCAATACTTTCTATTAATGAGTCAGAGCTGCTCCTCTGAATTATTCTTTGAACATGAATAGACTGCCTGTGGCATTCAAAACTCTACATGCTAATAACAGCTTCACTCCAGGGTTTTCTTAAAAGAAAAAGGAAAAAAATCACACCCAAGGGCCTTGTTCTTTGCTGTCACAGAATCCTACTTCAGCACCGGGCTACTGAGCGGGGAAAAGGACTGTGTGTGTAATTATATTCATACACATATAAATATATATAAAATTCGTATGTCTGCCTCGTTTGTGATTCAGCTTTCTCACTAAAGACAAGGCAGTCCTTGAATAGTTTCACTCCCTCGTGCTACAGACCACCAGGCAAGGGCAAAGTGCAGGGAAGAAGGGACAGTCAGCTGGGGAGACAAGTTATGCAAAGCCAGGGGCCGGGGCGGGGGCAGGAGTTCCTGCAGCCCACACACACACACACACCAAAAAAAAAAAAAAAAAAAAAAAAACCAAAAAAAAAAAAAGCGCCCAACTTCTGTTCCCAGGTCAAAAGGGTCAAAGCGCAGTGAGGTGAGGGGGTTGTGCGGTGGAAAGGGACCCGCGGGCCGGGAAGGGTGCGGGGCTCCTCTCCCTTCCCTCAAGAATCCCGTCCCACTCCCGAGAGCCAAGGGGGTGCGGAGCCTCCTCCCCAGGCTCACCCACACGGCGGGGGCTGCGGGCTGCACACCGCTCCGCCCAGGACACCCCTCCGGCCCCCGGCTCCACCGCCCCTGCCCCAAGGCCNGCCCGGTGCGCAGGGGGTGCCCGGTGCGGGGTGCGTGGTCCTCAGGGGGTGCGTGGCGCATGCCGCGCGGGGTACGCGTCCCGTGTGCGTGGTTCCGGTCCGTCTGCACACCCTGTGCGCCTCGTGTGCTGGCGGCCAGCAGCAGTGTGCGGTTTACACACACACACACATACACACCCCCGCCAGCCCTGGGAATGCTGTCGGGCGATGCGGGAGGGAGGAAGGGGCGGGTGTCGGAACGTGCAGGTGCAGGGAGAGGGAAGTGGGTGCGAAGGGGCAGGAGCGGTGGGAGCAGAGGAGGAGGGATGTGGGGCAGGAGCGGGAGGGACCCTGCACGGGGCTGCTGTGGAGCAGCCTGAGGGAGGAGAGGCCGCCAGCCCTGGGGTGGGGAGGAGGGAGGACATGTTCCTTCATACTCCTCAGTGGAGCGAATTCCTCCCGTCTCTCCAGCGGGGAAAGAAAATCTTGACAGGTGGAAGCTGCCTTTTCTACTGCCATGCTACTGCCCTCGCAGTTTCCCTGCGCCCTTCCATCATTTGTATTATCTCTCTGAGCTTCAACATTCCCTGAGGACCAAGCTGCTCTCCCAGTCCCACAACTTCCAGCATGTTCCCGTTGTTTGGAGAGCATATGGGCAATTGCATTTACTTTCCAAAAAGTACTTGGCATGGATACCACACATGTCCCGTGTACTGCATACAGAGAGCTGCAAATCTCAGTGCCCCAGTGCACAATGCGTGCATAAATTTTTTATGTGTAAATCCTTTGCTTTACCCCCTGTCAGCCACGGACAGGTAATGCACGTGCAGCACGCAACCTTCTGCGTGAGGCCGGTGCAGCAGATGCCTTTGGGTTTGTACCTTGTTTTGTGAAAGGTGTGTGCATGAGCAGCACGGCATGTACTGCGGGGCGTACTCTGAGATAAGTGTGCAGGCATGGTGTTTAAATACACCATCAATTAGAGCTTAGGCTGTGCCTTTCATCTGCCCCACACACGGTGTACTTTATGTATGCCACATTATCTGTCAGAACTCCAGAACAAGTTTCAAACGTTTTTTTAAAACAAATATTCGGAAATACATACAGAAATGGACTCGCCAAACCCTTCCTGAAGGTGGATATAAGGTCATGGATGCAGTTCCCCTGCCTTTGAAACTCATCATACCTTTCTCTCAGAGTATTCAAAAAACAGTTTAAATCTTATCACGACACGACCAGGATCTGCTGGGCAAACTCATAGGTGGTCTGGGTCTTGCTCATTTGAAGGCAGAGATCTAATAAATAAATAATTTTAAAGAGAACTTCTTAAGCGTGGCTGAATTTATGATGTGGCTCATTTCTACCAGCCCACCTGGATTACTATTTCCGACTGATGAGAAAACACTCAAATTTGGTGATGCTCAGAGCAGCATGTTGGGGTGGAAGGCCCCTCTTGCACCGGTGCAGCACGGTGTGCACAGGGTTTGGTGCTGACCCACCTGGTGAGGGTCGTGCCAGAGTTCATCCTGGTGAGCCCACGTGTGGCCTTGCACAGCAGTTATGGTTGGTACCGGCTCTGCTGGATCTTGCTTTTTGATGGGTCTCTTCTCTTCCAGTCTCCAAACGACAAGGCTGACCGCAACCAGATCTGTGCAAGGGATGAGCTTGACCAGTCAGCAGCAACCTGAGCAGCCACCTGGGGCCAGTGTGACTCTCAGACATGAGCTGCTGCATATTAAGATACCAGGACTTGGGCTTTCATACTTGTAATGGTGGAAAACTGCAATGTCCGTGTTAGTGGTCCCCCCACAAATTCCCTCTTGAGTCAAATCAAGAGGAAGACTTTGAACTGCAGACTCTTGGGAAGGGTATAAATAAACATGCTACCATACATCACTGTGACACCAGCATATCCCCAGGGAAGTTGTTTCCTTCTGGAATATCTTGTTTGTTTGTCCCTCCAGTTTGGCAGGGGGTTATCAATGCTTGTATGCCATGTGCTGGTGTAGGTAAATACATTCCTTGGCTTGAGTAAATTCATATAAAATACAGTTATTTGGCATTTTTATCCACAAAATCTTAAAAATGGCAATATATGGCTGTAATGACAACAAATGTAGGTGAGGGAGGAGATGGAGAAATCAGTCCTGAGGATGGATCTGGCACTCAGGAGGCCTTAGAGAGCCAGAGCCCATCAGTTCAAATGAAACCTCGAAGAAAGGGAGAGGTAACAAAAAAAGCAAGTCTCTCCTTCTGTAGGGACAATGCGGAGTACCGCGCCTGATTTCCATGAGAAAGACCACTTCTGGCATTGACATTCTTCAGCATCGAGTCCCTGCCACAGACCTCCTCCTCAACGCCAGGCTGAAAGAGGAGGGGAGGAATAAACTCTGCTTTCCAAAAGGGCTGGAGCTGCCAAAGAGGCCCATGAAAGTCAATTGTGCAATAAGGGAACAGAGGGAGAGAGAATCCTTGCTCACAGATGCAGTGAATTGCCTGACGAAAATGGGAGGAAGTGGGAGGAAGGCTAAGAGACATTTTCATGCATTTATCCAGAGTTTGAGTGAGCGCTGGTTTAAAGCAGAATTGTTGACAGGGACGCTGACATAAGGTTGATTTTTAATTTGCATGGAAGTCTTTCCTTCGTATGCATAACATCCACAAGCACGGCTGACTTCAAATCCCAGCTCACAAGAGGTTTTTATGAGTACTTTTTATTCTTAGATCTTGGAGGGCTTCACAAAGGAGAGCTATAAATAAGACAGATGGGAAAGTGAGGAATAGAGAGGGCTTTTAAAGGCTGATAGATTGTTTCTTTAAGAGTTTCTATATAAGGGCCAGATAAGAACTGTCATTTTACTCAATATAAAATGTTTTGCAACGGCACATTGTGCCAAATTACTTATGCAAAGATATTTATGTTATTAAGGGAAAGTTTTGTCGTGCTGTGTATAAATTCTCTCTAGTTAAGCTTTTGGAAAATGTAAAAAGAAAAGCATTTAATGTTAGATTTTAACATACTGCATGCATGTTTTTGGCACTTTTAAATTAAACAGATGAAAGCCTTTTATTCCTAAATGCCAGAAATCCAGTGATATTTGTGTAACTATGTAATTTGACCTGTCTGTTTTACATGTTCCCAAGGGTTTATTATAGGCAGCTTTCAAATTAAGTGGGCTGGAACATTTGATGCTCTCTTCCCTGGTTTTCAAAGCCAGTGCAGAGCCCATACTGTGTGACTGACACAGCTGTTAAAGTGGTAGCATTTTAATTTTATCACAAGGTACACAGGGTAGTGAGTGAATGGAGATTACCCTGGTCCTGATCCCAGCTCTGCCATTCCAAGACAGCCATTTCATGTCTGCCTCCTTCATCTTTCCCCTCTGCAGAACTGGGTACAATATTTTCTTATCCTCCAAGGTGTCACAAAGCTTAGTTAACCTTCAGAAAAGGAATGAGTGAATTGCAAACCGTACTGACAGGGAAAGCCCCAGCAGTTTAAGCACCTTTGTGTTCATACTCACCTGTGTGGAGCCATTTTACTTCTGATGCTCCACAGCACTGGAAGCTTGGCAGGTTTTGGAGAGCCTCAAATACTTTCCCTGCCTTTGAAACAACATTATTATATAACAGTGAGGCAGCCATAGGCTGATGGCTCAGTGAGGTTTTATGCAGCAATCCTTTCACCCAACAGTGACCTTGTAACTGGATAATAAAAGCAATATTCCACTTGCACTTGCACCTGTGCTGCCACTATTTACATCGCAATAGCACCTAGAGGCCCCATTGTGTAAGGCACAGTAAAACTGTCTCTGTCTGGAATAGGCTGAAAGGGGGAGGGGAAGCAGTAACAGAACCAAAATGTTTGTCTCAAGGTCATATATCACAAAAGTAGCTCTCGCAGGAGGATAACTCAGGTCTTCCAAGTGCCAGTACTGTGCCCAGTGAACAATGGCTTTTAGGGAAAAGAGGACATATTTACTTCTGCAAATATAAATGCAAAATGCTGGGAGATCACAGTGTCTGCACCAGGGTTTGCCTTTTGTTTATTCTTGCTGTAGAAGTGCTGGTCTAGTAGTTTTGGGGTTGTTTTCTCTTTTTTAGGCACTTAAGGCAAATACTAAATTGCAATTAAATTGTCAATGCCTTCATGAGAGGCATGATCTTATCTGAAGCACATTATGATTTTCCTAATAACAGACCCAAAGGATCAACATTTCTCTTTAGGAATATTCTTTGTTTGAAGAGATAATTGCTCCTGAAGTAATGCTTCCTGGTTTTGCAGTGGTATTTTGTAGGTCATGAAATAATGAAGCTTCAAGTGACATCATCCTGCTTTCTATCCAGTGTGTTTCCATGTCACTGTCAGCTCTGCTTTGGTTTGATCTAACCAGATGGTATCTCACAAGATGCTAGCCATGAATTTTTTATATGGTTTAGAAACTGTTTTTCCTCTCTCTTCAGTGGTAAAATGTGTCGATTTAAGACATTTCACAACTTGAGAGACTTCCTGGCATGGCGCCATATCTCGGGCCAAAGACAGCTGAGCATTGTTTTCTTCTCACAATGTGGGAAGCAGAGGAAGTTTTGGGCCATTGGAAAAATGGGGGCAAAATTTTCCGTTAAGAGGAAGAAAAAAAAAAAAGCATTTGTCAGGCAGCAATCTTGCAGTCTAGATGTACTTAGGTTAGATTGTCTGGACATAATGTGGAAAGTCAGAGGCATTAGATCAATGAAATTTTTGATCCATTGAATCATCAGCCAAGTTAATATCACATCTCTGAGCCAGTGAGCACTTTGTTTTCGTTCAAAGTTGGTCCTGTTTCAGTTCAGGTCATTTCTAGCACTGTTTTCTTACAGCATCAGAGTCTCCAGCCCCTGTATCCTGTGATATAAATCAATTAACAGTCACCTGCCTGTATCATTTTTCACTCAGACTTTGCTTTTGCTCCTCTCTGGAGACATAAGTGTTTTCTTTTGCTCTGGGCCTGTGTTGTATTTAGTGGGTAATCAATATCAAGTTGCCAGGGTTTCACTGAAACTCTGGAGCCTGCAAAACCAGATTGTTTGGTTTCTTCGGCTGCATATGAAAGTATTTTAGCTCTAGGTCTGCTCAGGGGCAATCCAGTGCCAGATTAAGACACACAGAGTTTGATTCAGTTGCTCATAGAACTTCAGTGCCATGTCATATGTGCTAGGTGACTGCTTAACTTCAAGCTACTTGTGACTTCAGGAGGGCAGTCCCACTAGAATCAACAGAGATCCAGTCAGTAGAGCGTGGAGAGCAGCCACTTGACCAGACCTTAAGTGTTCACTTTAGGGCACATGATCATTGTGTTTCTCTGCTTGACTTTTAGCTGACATGCTTTTCAGAGCAGGATGTGTTTTGCTCTTTAGTGAGCACTCTGGCAACTATTTGAACACTGAACACACCAGACAAGAGTCACACATAGAAGGAGCCAAGTAGCAAGGGACAGTGAATCCAGGACTTTTTTTCCAGCTAGAAGGTTGACAACTGAAAAAGGAAGGCAAATTCAGCTTTGCTGATTCTGTGACCCCTCAACACACACCTTGCAATTGTCCTGGAGTCTTTGATGGTCCCGTTCATAGAAATGAGCAGTTGTGGTCCCTGACCCACAATTTATATACCAATGTATATCTGCTATTGTTTAATTCATGTTCTCCATCATATGATACTCTTGTTAGGCACACACTCCACACAGAATCTGGTAGGTATAGATTCCTATGTAGTATCAATTTACAGCTAAGTAATATCAAACCCTCTTCAGGAAGAGTTGAGAGGCAAGTGGTAAATGGTGGAAAAAGAGCTAGGAGTTGAAGTTAGAAATCTGGGATGATAGAAAAGATGAAGCAGGTGTAGCATAGAGCAGAAGATAAGAAATAAGGATGAGAGAACAGGGGGATAAAGACAAGGGAATAACTTGTACACATTGTCAGATGGTGCTGGAAAAAAACAGAGGATAAAGCACAGAAGGCGTTGGTCCTTTGGCTGGACTACAGTCTCTCCCCAGGACACCAGGGAAACAAAGAAGGAAGAACAGTGCTGAGATTACCAAGAAATTTGTGAAAGCAAAAGAAAACAGTTGACTGTGTTTACTAAAGCAATTTTAAAAGCAGTGTAATTTTGTCCTGATGGCAGAACAGCATGGGGAGGTGCAGCATCTCTGCCCTCCAACACACCAGTCCTGCAGGGCCAGAGGCAGAGCTGCTCCTGGGTGACTGAGGCCCATCATCTGCTGTTAAAAACAGCCACATGATTGAGTTCAAAACCTGTCAAACTCTGTCAGTAGTTTGGATGTCCCCCCCTCAACACACTGCAGCTATTAGGCAGCCTTAGGACATCCCTGGTTAGACATGTTTTGGACTAATTTTTTTCCTGGTAAATTTCTACCACTTGTTTTTGCACCAGAACTGGCTTTTCACTTAAATAGTTCTCCCCAGTGTTTCCCTCCCTGCTGTATTTATGGAAAGCAGTCATGTTCCCTTGCAGCCACTCTTCTGCCAGACTAAACAAGACTTGTTATGAAATGGGACATTATAAAATAGGTGCTCCATTCCCATGGTCCTTCAAAAAGCCCTTCCTTTCACCTAGTCTGTACTGAATTTGTCTTTTCGGAACTTGGTCAGTCAGATGTGATCACAGTTTTTCAGAGAGGCTGGCTGGATGATAGCATTTTCTTGTGACCACAGCTGCAAGCTACAGGTCTCTGAGATGTCCCTTCAGCCTTGCCAATCATTACACACATAAAGCATCCATGGAGTCTGTCAGTTATGGTCAGATGGCTTTACCATCCTCCTAGTGAAAAAGTTTGCCATCGTGTCTAGCTAGAATTTTCCATGCTGCTTTTTGTGGCCTTCACTCTTTCTTATATTGTCCCCTAATACTGATTAAGCTTTTCTTGACTATATGTATAGCTCCCATCTTGGTAGCTGTAGGCAGCTCTTAGATGCTTCCTAGCTTTTTTTTTGAGACAAAACAGGCCCATGTGCCTCAGCCTCTCCCTGTGGTTGATGATCCTGAGGCCTTTCACCACCATGGTAGGCCAGGGCTGGACAATGCTTGGTTCCTCAGCATCCTCCTTGAAGTGAGAATCCTCCCCTGAGCACTCAGCACCTGCAGATGGGCCTTGCCAGTGGCAGGCAGAGAAGGGATCCCATCCCTTACCTGCAGTCCTCTCTGCAGTTTGCCTTCTCTGCAGTGGGATGCTGGTTCTTGTTTCAGATGGCTTCAGCCCCAGCACCTGGGGCCCTTCCAGCAGGGCTGTTCCTCAGCCAGCTCTCCCCAGCCTGTGCTGATGCATGGGGTTCTTCTGCCCTGGGTGCAGAGCTTTGTGCTTTTCCTTCTTGAACCTGATGAGGTTTGGCCCCATCCTCAGGTTTTTCATGGTCTGTCTCTGTTGGGAGAAGTGCAGCCATTCATTGTGTCAGCCTCCTCTTCTTGTCTGCCCCCCTTCCACTTTACAGTCCCCTGCCAGTTTGCAGAGGGTGCACTTTGTGTCACCTTCCTGGTTGCTGATGGCTGTGCTTGGAGCCCTGTGTTGGCCCTTTGGTGTTCTCCCTTGCCAGCTTGCAGCTGGACATTGAGGTGTTGGTTGCATCCACATGAGCCAGAGCTCCAGTTTTCCAGCTCATCTTCCCTCCTGTTGGTGAGCTCAGGCTTCCTCAGCTCCCGGGTGAAACTGCAGTGGGAGACTGACATGAAAGTTGTCCTGAAGTCATTCTGATCTGGGTGTGGATGGGTTAACCTTGGCCAGCAGCCAGAACCCCTTCAGCTGTTCTCTCACTCTACCTCAACAGGACAGCGGAGAGAAAAAGATGAAGAAGTGTAAGGTAAGGACAGGGAGATTATTTACCAAGTATCATCACAAGAAAAACAGACTCGACTTGTGGCAAATTAATTTCACTTGTAGGTAATTAAAATAGACTCAGGTAGTCAGAAACAAAGAGAAAAATATAAAATTACTTTTTCACACTCACACCTTTCTCAAGTTCATCTTCACTCTTTACTCTCCCCCAAGTGGCACAGGGAGGGGGAATGGAGTTTATGGTCACAGAATCATAGAACATCCTTAGTGGAAAGGGACTCTGCCTCCTTCTCACAGGGCTACCTAAATCTAACCCATATCACTAACAGCATTGTCCAGACACTCATGGAATCACAGACCTCTTGAACTCGACAGACTTGGTGCCATAACCACTTCCCTGGGGAGGCCGTTCCAGTGACTCACCACCCTCTCAGTGAACCTTTTCCCAGTGTCCAACCTGAACTTTCCCGAATACATCTTTATTCCATTCCCACGTGTCCTGTCACTTGGTCACCAGAGACAGATCCGCACCTCCCCCTCTGCTGCTCCACTTTGAGGGCTCTTCAGCAAAGTCAGAGCGTCCCAGCCCCTCTCGGCCGCTTCTCAAACAAATAAAAAATCCAAAAAAAATTAAACCAACACCTTCCTCCCATACTTTTTCCATCCCCATCCTCAGCCCTTCCCTCCCGGCTCCTCTCCCCCAGGGCCGCAGGGCTGGGCTGGGGGTTGCAGTCAGTCCATCCCAGCCCCTCTCGGCCGCTCCTCCCTCCTCACACCTCTCCCTGCTCCAGCGCCGGCCCTTCCCTGGGCTGCAGTCCTTCAGGAACAACCTGCTCCCTCCTTCTCCTTCTCCTCCTTCTCCTCCTTCTTGGCTTCCTCCTCCTCTGTCTTGGCTGGCTTTGGCCCTTTCGGAAACCTCTTTCCCCCCTTCCTTCCCCCGGCATCCCCAGCTTGGCTGAGGGGCTCAGCTATGTCCTGCGGTGGGGATGTTGGCACCGGCTGGGACCGACTGGGACTGACTGGAACCAGCTGGAACCAGCATGGGGCAGCCCCGGCCTCTCCTCACACAGCCCCCAGCAGCCCTGGTCAGTGCCTGATTGTGGTCAGACTCTGCCGAAAGACACGAACTGGGAAGTTCAGATTTCTCTCAAACTGCCCCTCAGCTCATCACGCGAGGCTGGTCAGGCAAGATCTGCCCTTGAGAAGTTTTCATTGACTGTTTTACAAATGGGGAGCGTGTGGAAGAAAACTTACTTAGAAAAACCTTTAATACTTCAGTCCCTTACCCAGAACATCCAATTTTCTTTATTTTAACAACTGATTGTTCTAATTTGTCTTATTCTAAACTTTAATGTCATCTGTCTTTTTGTGGGCTGGTGTGCCCATTTGAAGCAGAATTTGCACGTGGATCTGCACTAGGGTTTTGCCTCTGCTCTGACCTCATCCTAGAGAGTCAAACCTGCCATCACATCTCACTCTTGTCACGCTTCTGCTCTGCTACTGCACGTGTCAGAAGGATTTTACTGGAGATCATTGTCTCCGCTCAATTCTGAGTCCTCTCTGCAATACAGTCATCGGTCTCACTGGAAACTGAAAAATAATAAAAAACCCCCCTGGTTTTAGACTGTAATTATATTATCTTTAGTTATTGCTCAGCTGTCTCTGCTGAATAGATATGCTTTTTACCCTCTTTTAATTGTAAGGCTAGAAGTCTTTGATGTATCTTTTGTCTTGCTATGTTAACTTTTCTCTATAATGTTTCCCTAGATGAGAACAACATCTGTGTACACCATGGAGGCCATGGTTCCCATAATTTTTTGATGAATGGACGTCTACCAACCTTCAGCGTTCTCTGCAGAATGCCATGCACCGCTATTACCTAAAAATTAATTGGAAACATTGTAGGAAACATTGCTTAATGTATCTCCAGAGACTGGATGTGAATTAATCACTACAGCTAACTGTACCCCATCCAAATTTCTTCTCAAAACCCTCAGGTGTAGAAGACAAACTGGATGGAGAGCAGTGATCCAGTCCCAGCCACAGAGCTGTTGTCCTGAAGGGCTCTGTGTGTTGCTCTGTTTTACTCTGTCAGACCCCTGCTGATGGGGATATATGAAAGAGACAAAAATCTTTTGCATCCCTCATTTCCCAAAATGACTGGGGGGGTGTGAAGTGGTTCATATTCCTACATTTACCTACTTGGTTAATTATTTCAGATCTCTAAGTATTCTGCTGTTCTTTTTTTTTTTTTTTCCCGGCAGTGAGGCAAAATCTACAAAAAAACCAACACTGGCAAAATCTACAGAATAAAGAACACTGCGAATATTTTCTTGCTCAGGGCTGACTGGCATGGTTGGCTACAGTATAGTTATAAACTTTTACTGTCCAAAACAGGATGGCCTCATCCAGACTGCAGTAGTTCTTCATGGTGTGCAGGCATTGTCTGGGAAAACACGAGCTGGCAGGAGAAAGCCATCACTCTTCCTGAAGTGTGAGATAGGGAGGATTCAGCCTCAGTGCCCAGGAACTTTCCCTGCGTTGTTCCATCCATTTGTATGGGTGTAACCTGCATGGCAGCTCTGCTGATTTATTTTAAATTATGTCTTTAAAAAAACAGGGGAAGGGAGAATCCACAACTGTAAATCAAACACTGCAGCTCTGATACTTGGGAAGATATTGAAACTAATTAGTTACTTATCCCTAGGGGATTACAAGCCTATGAGAAGCAGCCAACATGGAATTGTTAAGAAAAAGGCATATCACATGAATTCAGATTAGTTCTTTAGCCCAGTGGATAAAGGCAAAACAGTTTTGTCTTGGCTGTAGTAAAAATCTTGGTGTAACCCTGTGTAATGGCCTTCCTGACAGACAAAGAAAACTGGTCTAGATGAGCACTGCTTAATCCAGATGATATCCCAGCATCATCTGGATCAGCAGACAAAATCCAGCACATCGAGTCCCTGAGGCCACTTTCTGTGATCAGACATGAGGAGGCCTCTACCAGCTGGAGAAAAGGAATGAGCTAAATAGCTGAGAAGGAGGAACATCTTTGTTCAGAGCAAATTGCTACAAGGCTGGGAGCGTCACTGCCTGTAAAAGGCATGCCGAAAGAGAACTTATAAATTATTAACTTTCCACCATCAAGGTCATTTGGGGCTGACAGGTCTGTCTGAAGGCTGGATGTTCTTGTTGCTAAGTTTCCTAGTGATACAGAGCATACTTCTATACCTTTTGCAGAAAATAACATTCTGGGTAGAGATGCAAGTGTTTTGGAAGACAGTGTTAGAATTCAAGTAACTGTGATAACACTGAGAAAGAACCTGTAACTGAGAAACTAAAACTCAGTAACAGTGACTGCAAAGTGTTTCACCTCTGAAAAAAAAAAAGAAATAATAATAATAAAAAACAAGTGGCGAATATTGGTCTATACCTCAGTATAGTTTAAAAAAAGAGCAAAGGGCTGTATTAGACCAGAGGTTGAATGTAAACCAACAGGTAAGATGCTTTTGAGCCATTCTCATTTATGTCACATGTAAGAGATGAAAGGCTGTTATTCCACTCTGTTTAGCAGGGGTAAGACCTTTCCTAGGGAATGTGTCCCATTTTGAGTACACATACTTTTAAGTAGTGTCCATATGTGCATGCATACATCTGTGTATATCAGAGAGAGCCCAGTGAGGGTGACAGGAGTGCTAAGAGATTTAAGACAGCAGTACCTATCTAGAAAGAGTGACTGAATTGGGGTTGGTCAGTTTTCTAAAGAGCACATCAAATTTGGATGGGGAAACAGGCTCCAAACAGAGAACAGTGCTACAAAAGGGATACTCAACATTTGTTCCCCAGGCCAAGGACAGGACTAAATAGGAGTGTGTTTACACTACGTGCAACCTTGCTTAGGCATTAGGAAACAATTAGCAATTAGGAAGATACCTATATATATTGGGGCATGTTACTGGTAAGGCTATGAAAACTCAGGATGAGGGCAGCAGGCATTTTTGAAAGGCAAGGTTACCTCTCATCACACCTTGGAGTAAGTGATGTGGTTTGAGTTCCCCTCTTGCACTGTGGATCCCAAGAAAGGAGCCTGCCCATCTCCCTGCCTTCTGTCAGTCCCCTCCAGGAGGGCAGGAGGCATTTGCAGCAGCAAGAAACAGGAGGTGGCTTTATTTTTTTTTTTTTAATGTCTACTCTGTTCTGATCCTATAGGATATTTTTAAACTTTCCACTGTATTTGCCTTGATAATGTTTTTAAAGCAATAATTTCCACTCTTTTTTTCAGTTAGCACTATTACTATTTTTTTTTAACTGACTATTTAGTGTGACCATTTCCAAAAGTTGGGATAAAGTGCAACTGTATGGATGAGTCTTTACTACTTTGTTACCCTTTAGTTACATGCCAGCATCACAGCAATACCATTACCTTCCTTGTTGGTGCCCAGTGTCACACTATATCTTTGCATTCCAAATCCTTTCCGCCTTCCCTTATCACCAGGTTCATTCTCTGGAAGCCAGCCAGATTCACAGCTGAAGGTCAAGGGGATCAGGGAGGGTAAGGGAACAGAAAAAGTGTTTTTTCTGCAGTTCTGTGCTCTCAGGTAGGAGCTGCCAGGTCAGCAGCAGTTTCTCTGGGGAAGGATCAGAAGCACAGAGCAAGTTGGTGAGACAGAGATGCAAGAGAAAGTCTGAAGGGCAGATGCAGCTCACACCATTTCCTCAGCCTGAAGAAAAGGCAGTAAGAAGTGAAAGCACAGAATCTCTCTCCATAATTTTAGACCCCCTCTGATATATTGCATTTTGATTGTTTGCCTATTCTCACGGTGTTAATGCTTTTTATTATCTTACATCCAATGACTGTGGAAAACATGCAACAGTAACAACCACAAAGGAATCAAAACAGTATCCTGAAGAAAGGGCAGCAATTTCTTCCTTAGGGATGTTCTTCAAAATCTCTCAGGTCCTCCACCCTCCTACCCTGGTTAGCTGCTTTCCACATCTGAAATGATGTTAACTTGTTGGCATGTTCGTTTTGGGCATTATGAGTTTTGAAATTAGGGTTCTAAAGCCAAGGAAAATCCTACCAACTTATGCCGAAGAAGTCAGGAGTTGTCAAAACAAACATTGCTATTTTCTGAGCTGCCTCAATCTGCCCATTTTTGTGTTTGTTTCCACTGTGCCCTGCAGGAGAGCAGAAGTGGGGCTGTGGTCAACAGGCACATGACATTCCTGACCAAAGCTTTGTTTAAGCCTGAAGAGAAGGGAATGTGACCTTTGCAAGACACTTATGGCATCTCGCAGTTGGCTTTATAGTTTACATCAGTTGTCCTAATCCCCATTTGTGGTTCAGTCCCAGCATGTCATGCACTCTGTGTGTCTGCAAGCTGTGTGCATGCGTGCAGAAGACACACAGAAGCACACACAGATGCATCACACCTGCAGGTTTCACAGATGCATTTTCATCATGCCATGGATTGAAATGCTGGGCAACAGGAGCTCAAGCTCTACAAGACTCCTGCTTCTTGCAGTGTACGCCAGATTTGTCTCATTTAAAAAGCTTATGAAAACCATTTTACCTGTGCTTTTCTTCCTGCTGTATGGTGTCTGTGGAATGGCTGTATTGTACTGCCCTGCACTCCTCTTGCAGCCAAGCTGCTTTGTAAACTTTAGATTATTTATGAATGCAGCTCTTCAGGTGCAGAGGTGGAGCCATTTCATGTCTTTGAGGCAATTATCCAAACCCTGTATGAGTTGTCTTAAGTTTTGTGTCATTCAGAAACCTGAGAGAGCCCACTTCTACCTACTCCCAATCAAGAAATTTTGAGCTCCAAGGTGGTTTTTGTGGTTTGTTTGTTTGTTTTGTTTTTTAAATTCAGCAGATCAATGTATTTGCAAGAAGTTCATAAACTTCTGGCAATGCCTGCAAAGGAGCAGCCAGTACAGGAAGGGGAGGAGGAGCTTGGAGGAGCCAGGGATGCTCATGTCAGGGATGCTCATAGAAGTAACAGCTTGTAGGATTCAGAAACTGATGGTCAATGGGGTTGACCACCTGACACACAAGCTTGGATGAGGTCCCCAGACTGGTGACTGGTGGTTTTCTTCCTGAGCATTAACTCTGTCAGCACAAACCCACTAATCAGTTTTGGATCAATATCACTGTAAATACAGAATCTGGCCTGGATCCAGCAAAGTGCTAAGTGGATCTGGAGTTGCAGGTGGCCTGTCCTTTAGAGAATTTGCTGCTATTCTATGTAGTAGAAAGAAACCTTAAAAGACTGTAAAAAGCCTATGTTTCTCCTAAAGAATATATGACTTCATGAACGGTATATTGTCTCTTCTTTTTGTGTTGTAAAGCTGTCATTTAAATAGTATTTTCTCCCCCCAAATTCAGGGGAAGTATTAAAATTAAAATGGTGCAGATAAAAGCACCCACATTTTCTTGCAAAATCCTCCCCAAATCCTCTGAAAAATCTCCAAACAAACCAACCAAAATGAAAAAGCAAACTAAGAAAGCCAGGATGGCTGGCTCATTGATGTAACAGTAAAAACAATCAGGCCTACTGAGAATTTTCTTGTTATTTTCAGTACTGCTCGGTCTGTCATTTTTGTGGAGCACTATGTTCTGGTGGTGCCCTGCTGAGGTGGTAACAGGAATGATCTATCAGCATTGCCATTATAAACCTCATCTTTCTAACCTGGATGTGCTCATTTGCTGTTACTTCATATTTGTTATAAAAACATTCAATTTTCTTTTCAATTATTTGATAATTTTAAAAATAGAAAAATATAAAAGGTTTCAGAAAGCAAAAAAATAAGAAAGGCAGTTTTAAAAAAGAGAGAATGATCTACAAATGGCAGCATTGATAATTATTTTTAGTAGTAATAGCTGGAAGTTTTATTTGTGCTGCAGCAGTGCCCATACTCTGTAGAACTAGGTGCTGTGCAAACACTTGAATATTTTTAATGGATTTAGTGCTGGCATAAAAGGTTGGACTTGAAAGCCTTATGATCTCCTATTTATTATTTTTTTTACTTTGATGGTGCCCTAGTATCTGTCTGAGATTTGGCTTTTATTGTGATAGATGTACATGTACTCAATTATCTTTGTTGTGAAAAGCACTTTAATGCATGCTTACTTTTAAAAGGGAGCTGAAACACTCACCATGGAAAAGAGCATATTGGTAGAGCAAGGAACAAGCCTCATCATGTGAAGCACATCAAGCACAGAATTCTTACAAAGCCACACTCTAGAGATGCAGCAGAGATATCTGAGCAGCCTCCAAGGAGATGTGGGCTCTGGGTCCAGATACTGGAAGCAGCTCAGCCACGTTAGTGGGAAACCCTTCCAGCACTAATTTGCAGGCACTCCTTGGAGCTACCTAGCTTGGGTAGAACTCCAAGCCACTGAGGCCATATGATTTCTAGGCTCCAACTCAGTAAGGCCCTGAATATGTTTTTAACTTGACTCTGCCTTGTCCAAGGAGGATCTTTCAGCCTAAGGCTAAATTCCTACATGCTGCAGGTGTGTTGGGCTGCTACACCTGTGCAAAGCCCCTGTGGAGTTTACAGCCTCTGTATTGCCTAATGAGGGAGCAGGTGTCCTTCTGATGGCCCCAAAATACAGAGGGGGGAAAAAAAAAAAAGAACACTTTGTTCTCCTTTTTATGTATAACATCATTTGGGTATTGGAATATGCTAAATGTCTTGCTTGGGGTTACACAGGACACAGACACAGCTGGATCATACCCACATGTTTCTGACACAGTAGCTGATCCCAGGCTCCTGCATTTGTAGTCCAGCACTTTGCATAGGATTTTATTTGGCCAAAGCAGGACAGCCAGAATCCCTCTTGGACGGGTGGCTTAATGCAGTCTAATTGCTTTTTTCTGCCCTCAACTAAACGTGTCAGCAGTGTCAGGCTGTGATTTAGCTGAAGATAAAAGCAAACAAAGGAACTGAAGCTCTTCTAATTTTAGTAATATGCAGTTTATCCTCTTTTCACTGTCTAGGCTTGTGAAACATTGTCTCAAATTTACTTTAATTTTTACTTTAGTTTTTATAGATTATCCATTACGTCTCAGACTGGTTCTAATTACACACATACCAACTCTTTGGTTGGATGCAGCATGCCCAGACAAAGCATATTGTGCTCTTTTTTCATGACAAGTCACGCACACTGCTCATGTAGATTCACATTTAAGCTTCCCCGTCTCATGATACATTGTGCTGCCTCTAAAGACTAAGTGAGCAGTAACTTTCATTAAAAAAAAAAAATCATAAATATATTTTACTACTTGGACTTAGTGCAAATGCACAACTGACTCGTTGGCTCGATAGATGTAATTGCTCTCAAGGAGCCTTTATGGTCTATTGTTTCAATTATAAGTGAATTACATAGTCCCCAAGTACTTACTCTGCTTTCAAGGAGAGTGAAAAGACTGAGTCAAGGAAGGAAATTAGAGAAAAAGGACATAATTTTATTGAAACTCTTCACCTTCTGAGTGAGGAAGGGAAACATATCAAACACAGTCCAGGGCATTTGTAAATGACATATTTTATATGCCTGAAGCCATTACAAGCCCTAAATTTTATAAATTCAGATGCTGTGAGAGGAAGGCAAAAATCGAAGGTAATATACACATGGAAAAGAGAAAGTTCATGAGGAGTGAGGCCAGGAATAGAATGAAATAATCTTCCTTCCTGTAATAAATGATTTGGCAAAAGGAGAAGGAGTAAAATCCAGGGGCTTGGGTTAGAGCTCTGAGAAGCTGAACTGTATTTTGAAGGACATCCTGCAATTTTTCCTGTGCAAAAAAGGATTCTAGAATCTGCAGCTTTCAGTACCACACACTCGCCATGACAATCACTGCATTCTTCAAGAAACTATAGCAAGTGCTACAACTAGGATGGAGGAGCATAAAGATGATATTACTTTGTAGGTAATAAGGACTTCAGGTAACAGTCCTCCCAGGCCAAAGGACAAGATATGGCAATGATTTAGTGACAACTGACACTGAGGGTGCACTCGATCACTGATAAAGATAATAAGCAGAACCACCCAAAATGCAGTGCCCTGGGATACACCTCTTGTGACTAGCCACCAACTGGATTTAGCTCCATTCCCCACAACTCTTTGGCCCTAGCTATTGAGTCAGTTTTTTTACTCAGCAAAGAGTACACCAGTCCAAGCCATGAGCATCCCAGTTTCTCCAGGAGAATGCTGTGTGAAACTCTGTTCACAGTGGATCCAATCAGTGGATTCCTTCATCCACTAAGTGGGTCACCTTGTCATAGGAGAAGATCAAGTTGGTCAAGCAGGACCTGCCTTTCCTGAACCCATTCTGACTGGGCCTGACCACCTGGTTGTTCTGCACATGCTGCATAATGGCACTCAAGATGATGAGCTCCATAGATTTATAGAATCATAGAATTGTCAGGGTTGGAAGGGACCTCAGAGATCATCAAGTCCAACCCTTGATCCACTACTGCCATGGTTACCAGACCATGGCACTGAGTGCCACATCCAGTCTCTTTTTAAATATCTCCAGGGACGGAGAATCCACTACTTCCCTGGGCAGCCCATTCCAATGCCTGATCACCCTCTCGGTGAAGAAATTCTTTCTAATATCCAACCTAAAATTCCCCTGGCACAACTTCAGACCGTGTCCTCTTGTCTTGCTGAGAGGTGCCTGGGAAAAGAGACCAACCCCCACCTGGCTACAACCTCCTTTCAGGGAGTTGTAGGGAGTGATGAGGTCTCCCCTGAGCCTCCTCTTCTTCAGGCTGAACAGCCCCAGCTCCCTCAGCCTCTCCTCATAGGATCTGTGCTCGAGTCCCTTCACCAGCCTGGTTGCCCTCCTTTGGACCTGCTCCAGGACCTCAATATCCTTCCTGAACTGAGGAGCCCAGAACTGGACACAGGACTCGAGGTGTGGCCTCACCAGGGCTGAGTACAGGGGAAGAATCACTTCCTTGGACCTGCTGGCCACGCTGTTCCTGATCCAGGCCAGGATGCCATTGGCCTTCTTGGCCACCTGGGCACACTGCTGGCTCATGTTCAGCTTCCTGTCAATCCAAACCCCCAGGTCCCTCTCTATCTGGCTGCTCTCAGCCACTCTGTGCCCAGCCTGGAGCTCCCCATGGGGTTGTTGTGGCCAAAGTGCAGGACCCGGCACTTGGCCGTGTTGAACCTCATACCATTGGAATCAGCCCAACTCTCCAGTCTGTCCAGGTCCATAACCTTCCCCAGCACCACAATCAGGGTGACAGTAGTTCCCTGGATCATCCTTCCAGTCCCTGTAGATGAGCATTGTATTTGCTAACTCTCAGTCATCTGGGACCTCTCCAGTTAGCCAGGACTGCTGATAAATGATGGAACGTACCTTGGGGAGAACTTCTGCCAGCTCCCCCTCTACCTGTGGGTGGATCCCATCTGGTCCCATAGACTTGTGTGTGTTTAATCCTGAAGTTTTGTAAACTCAAGCCCATCAAATTGAGGCATCTCTGACGTTTGGCTGTAACTGAGCAGGACTTCTGGGAGCCACACTTTGGATTTTGGATAAGGCAACATTCAGGCTTTAGATGAGTGAAAGGATGTGAGTGGCATGGCTGCTTCACACAGTCTGAAACTGGAGCTGCCAAGGTCTTGTGTGTGAGAAGAGGTCCTTTCCTTTTCTTTTGTCCTGATTTTAGATGGTTACGTTCAGCTTGAAACCCCACAGTAAGCAATCCCATCCTTGGTTGCCTTTCAGTCTTGAGGGATTTCTAAGCAACCTTCTGCAAGGACTCCTGTTCTGCACTGCTTCACCTCTGTGCAGGGGCAATGCACCATGTTACTGCTTTCAGATTGTCTGTTCCCTCTGTTCTGACATCCAAGAAACACTCTTCAGTCCTGAAAGTGAATGTCACAGCAACACTGACAAAGATAAACATCCCAACACACCTTCAAAACAGAGGACCACATCCAGTGTACCAACTGGAAACCATCCATGGTTCAATGTCCAGCTGATTTCTGACATTTCCCTCCTTCTAAAGCTCTCTCTGAGTATGTCACCACCAGAGATGTCATGATTTCTGAGCTATTCGTTTCTCCAGCTGCTGGGTCACTGTCTGGGACTTTCTTATGCATTATGCCAGCTGAGACTCTCTTTGCTGGTACCATACAACTGAGAATGGTATCTATCACTCTTCCAGAGTTAGTGTCATGTGGCCTTTATGTTACATCTCATGAAAGCAATGCTGCTTGCAATCATCAGCACCTGGAGCCCAGAGTGCTGCTGAGATTTTCCTTTGGCTATTTGCATGTATCTGTCTCTAAAGGCATCCCTAAATCCCCAATGACTTTGTCACCACTGATGTATACCTTTGCTTTTTTGCAGGACAAAATCCCAACAGATTACATTTCTTTTTCTCTGGGGCTATACCAAAATTTAAAAGCACTAAATACAGCTCAGAGTCTGACTCACATTTTTTAAAAACTTAATTATTGTTATTTTATTCCCATTTTTTGCTACCCACGCGACTAGCAGTGATGGAAAACTGATGTGTCTAAACCACACACAGTGCTAAAACTCAGATTCAGAGACTTGAGGTGTGCAGGACTTGGCTTTCTCAGCTGCACTTTGTCTCCCACCCTGACTCAGCATGCAAGGTCACCTCTTATCTGTAGCATCTTCTGGTAGAATTAATTTAGGAAATTATCTGGGACAGGTACGTTGTTTCCTCTAATCAATAGAGGGAAATCTGTGCCTCTCTAGCTTTGGAGGACCTGTGTTTGCTACACTATTAACAAAGGCTTTTTGACCTGATTTCTGGTACAAGAGGCATACCTCAAGGGCTTTTTTCCATTGTTTTTCATTTGCCACTTCTCCACCAAGGATTTTTATTTTTTTTTCCCCCCTTTCAAAAGTTTTCACTGACAATAGGGATTCCCATTCCCTTCCTCCCAGCTGGCATGTCCATACTCAAGCTCTGGACTCAGTGCAGGTTTTGCTGTGATTTGAACACCCGAGCTGTATCATCTATGTAGGGATGGGGTCAGCACTTCATCCCAGGAAAAAGGGCAGTGCTTCCTGAATTAAGATATGCTATTTGCCTTCGGGAGCTAAAACTAAGCACAGTGTTTTCCACCATATTTCCCAGTGACTTGGTCAAGTGTTTGCCTTCTCCACATGCTAACATCCATGGGCTCCATTTTTTGGTGTCCAACAGCCCTATTTGGATACTTCTCCCATGGACAGGCCCAGACAAGTGCTGTTTGTGAAACATGGGAGAGCCCTTCCCTGTCCTGTGTGCCAGGGCACTCCCAGATGCATCCCATCTTCCTAAATGGGATGAGATTCCGGCATGCAACACCCTCCCACCCCACCATCATCCCTCCTACCCAGGTGAAGAGATCTGCACCTGTGAGACAGAAAGGTGTCAACAAGACCCTCAGGGTGCACAGCTGAGGACCAGAACTACAGCTGGTGCTACAGGATGCCCCCCAAACATTTATCCCTCCCCATGTACAGGCTGGGGCCCAGGCAGCTGCTGCTTTCCTCTCATGTGCTGCTCTAGCACAGTATAAGACACTGGATTAATTTGGGAATGGTGATGGTAGGGGTGTATGTTTTTGTCAGACAGCAACTATTTCTTGGAGTAAATAGGTGGATGTAAGCCAGGGTAGCTAGATTTCAGATGATTGCTGGGATATATGCAAATTATACATGAGAATAAAAGCAGATCCAAGCAAATATGTAAGGGAAGAATGAAATACAGAATAATTCTTGACAGCAATAGAATTAGAATAGTAACAATTTAGAGCATAAATTATTCAAAATAAAAGTGTTATTCTAAGTGTATTTTTGAGTAACAACCCTAAATAATTCTACAAAAATATCATGGGAGTGACAGCTGGGCTTTACAGCTAGCATAATTAGAAGCAGTTTTTTAGAGTGATTTTGGATAAAGGAAAGAGATTTGAATAAAGATCTCTTACTTCTACCTGATCCTAGAATAATTTCCCATCCTCACATTTGCCAGACTTTCTAATAAAACACAAACTGTCTGTATCACTAGATCTCTATCACTAAACCACTGTGGTGGTTTATTCTTTGATAAGCCACTGGGCTGTGCTATTTCTCTACATTTTAAGGTTTCACTTCAGAAGAATGACTACTGCTAGTGGCAGATTTAAATTGTACAGTATCATAAGAATCTCTTCAATAATTAATGCCACAATAGCAAATAATGAGCCAAACTCTAGCTCAGTCATAATTTTTGTTTTCTTTGTGTACCTGAAATGCACACAGTAAAGTAATTTTTGTTGTTTCAAAATAGTTTTCAGGCACATAAAGAAGTATCTAGTGATGCAGATTACTTGTAATTGGATGCTACAGTCCAGCTACCAGCTTCTTTGAATTCAGATGCTCTGTTTTCTATAGGTAAATGGAAAATTCAATGCGAATTAATGAAAAAAAAAAAAAAGGCATATCTTGACTTCATGTTTTTGTCCATTTTTTCCACAGCTTTCTCTCTAGCAATTGATCTCAGTCAGCGAGCAACCAGGCTCATATCTGTATTCCATGGGCTTGGTTTTTAAAGGTGTAGCTCCAGAAAAAATATGCAACAGTCAATATACTAAAATATTAATAATATTTTAGTTGAGCAAAAACATCAAGCAAGTGGAAGTAACCCACCCCTCTCTGGCAGGCTGCTTGGTCCTTTTGATGTTCAAGGTTGCACTGTGTATTGCTTTATTATTATTGTTATTGTTATTGTGATTATTCTTGCTATTATTGTTACTTTTATTATTTTATTTTTAGTGATTGAGCTGTAGTGCAAGGTGGTAAAGATTTCTGTCTGTGCTCACTGAACTTTAAAGTTTTTCATCCACTCAGCCCCAGATTTTGTTCCAGGGTAAAATCCTAGGAATTCTTTATTTGATTTACAAGAAAATATGACTGATTTGCGAGTATTCTCTCTCATTTTATCAAGTTATGCACAATTTTAAAATAGATAGGAAGTCTTTTTGATAGGCCCATGTAATGCACCAAATCTGCTTGACTGTGGCAGCATTAAAACAGGAAATAAGCTTCCCATTCCTGCAATACAGCTTTGAGGAGCATATTAATTGCTCTGTGTTTTTTCTATTGTGGCAAGGCTACTAATCATGGATTGAGGTCCCATCACACGAAGTACTGTAAAGCACAAAACCAGACAGACATGGCCAGGATCTTTCAATATCTGAGGAGTTTACTGGGGCAATATGTGTTGTGATGAGCACATCTGCTGCAGGCTCTGCAGACCAAGAAATTCAATGGGTTCAGCATTATCTTGAGTGAGGCTCCAAATAGGATGGGCTGGAAAAAAGTGTGTAGGTGCTTTTTCAGTGTGGCAGGGCTGCTCAAAATGTGAAAATGTCCTGGTGGTCTCTGCAGTGTGTGGTGTGATCTCAGCCCAGACCTCACCAATCACCTGTTCACCCCGGCTGGGTTGTCTTAAAACTTCACAGACTCCATGGCCAAAGAATGACCCAGCTGAGGTTAGGTACTATTTTTACCTAGTCCAGCTTGAGGCATGACAATGTTTGAAAACTTGTTTTTTCACTGATTGACCTGCAGGGGTTACACAGCCATTTGAGGTTCCAAGACTGTCAATCTATTATCTCTCAGGAACATTGCATTTGCTGTAATATCTTGCAAATGGCTTTAATTTTAATGCGAAGCTTGATCTATAATTAGTTAACAAGTCTCTCTTGAGCCAGCTATGACAATGATTACTAATTTTTAGTAGAATATTTATAGAACTGGTCACTAAGATATATGTAGTTCCTCATCTTTTTACTGCTGTCCTGGAGCATGTAATTATTTTACAATCTAGGGACACAGCTGAAAATAATTCTCTAAATATATTATTAATAACAGAGTACCCATTAAAATAAATTTTAAAAATAACTCATTTACCTCTTTTCCATGAGAAACATTTATTCACTGTTTACATTATGCAAAGTCTGGATGGTGAAGTATTATATTCAGAGATTTCTTTCTGGTTATTTTCATATTCTGGTTCTGCAGGACTATTATAATCAGGCTGAAAACATACTTTCTAGAGACAAACAAATAACTGCTTTCACTGCCCTTTTGATTTTTCCCTGAATCATATATTGCTAATGATTTTTATGTAGGCTTGGTTTTGATCTTTGGTGTCAAGCGTGGCCTCATAAAATAGTGATTTGATGTCTTTTAGAGACACTTGTTTTGACATGTCTTTGGAGCTCTGGAGGAGAGGGGTTGCCTCTGGGAGCAGAAGCAGTGAAGAGAGGGGAGTGTGATTTTCCCCTGGGGATGGAAGTATCCCGGTGCAGGTCAGTTTGTGAAACATCCTTCCCTGCAGGGTCAGCTCCTCACGCTCTGAAAGAGGCTTCAGCATCCTTCATACACAGACATTTGCTTTCACACTCTAACAAGATTTCCAGAGGGTCGACCTCACTCGCCAAGAGTGTTATCCCGAGGGATGTGGCTCTTGGAAGTTCATCACTCTGAGCTGCCGAGGGGAAAGTGGCTTATTATCAAACTGCCTCTCTCTTCCAGAAAAGTAAAAACCCTGATTTCTTGCTTTTAATCCTTTTTCACCCTTTCCTGAAAGTAAATTAGATATTTCAGTGCCACGGGGTCTGCCAGCAAGGACTGATCCTTCCACTCAGAAGGGCATAAGCTCCTTTCAGCCTTTGGCTTGCCTGCCCTTTCTCCCTGTACCAGGGCACTCAGATGTGGCCATGCCCTGCATCTGTTTCCTCTACAGTACCACTTGGTGACATCCCAAATATCTGAGCCAGCTGAGATTCCAGCCGATCTACTAATTTCCTAGGAATAAATATCCTGGTCAGTGGTAAAGCAGAAGATGAAATACATTTCTCTTGGATTCTGGTTTCATGGGTGCCCAGAAGGATATGGCAGTGAGGGGCAAGGAAAGAATTTCAGGGCACTTCTTTTTATGCAACACAGCCAGATGTGTGCTACTTAGCTTGCAACTTATTTTTGGGGAGTGCTTTTCAATGTCCTTGCCCCCAAAATGCAAACTTGTCTCTTAACCCAGACATCTCCTGATGAAATGATGGTTCTAACTCGGAAGCAAACACGAGTAACTCTCATAAACAAAGCCTGTGTCAGTGCCTGTTGTGAAGAATACACCGTGTGAGTCAGGCAGAGCTGGAAAGGCAGGGGGCTTGCAGGAGGTCCAAGTACAAGCATAGATGCTGGATGCTTAAAAGAGGACGTCACTGTTGGAGATTCTCCACATTGAAGTGCAGTTATCATCTGGAAAGTGTAAAAGTGACATCCTGATATGCCACATTTATTCCTCCCCCACAATTTCTATTCCAAATTCACTCAGTGTTCAAGTCAATACCATGTTTTTTTCTCTGACTGCCAGCACAGCTAGCTCAGCCTGTTACCTGAGAATCAAGCTGTGTTCTCTCTGCTTATTAAAACATTGCCAACTGCAAAGCTTCTGGAATCAGACATTAACTGGCAATACTGTGAGAGAGGCAGAAGAGCTGAGCACAACATGGCTAGCACATCCCTGGATACAGGAAAGAGAGAGCAAAAAACCACACGGTCCTTAAACTCAGCACATATGCCTCAGGAGACCCACAGAGAACACATACTGACAGCACCTAGGTGCCATTTTTATGCAGTTACTTTTTTTATCTAACGTTACATTTCATTACAGAGCAGCTAAATAGGGAGCCAAAGAGCCCCTCACTCAAGTCCCAGCTGTGCCAGATTTACATAGGACTGATTCTTTTGGGATCTTAATTTCTCCCAGCTGAAGTCTGCACAGCTAACAGGTCCACAGCCTAGAAAATTATAATCTAATAACGAAATTATCTGCCATCTTGATGGTCTCCAAATGAAGATCTGAGTTTTCATACTGATGACGTGGTCTCTGAGTGCTCATCATGAGTCCACTGGCTGTGGCGTCAGTCAGACTGACTGTATCAGTCACTTACTGGAGTGTCAGTCTTTTGGCCAAACTTGAAAGAAGGTTAATGGTGACCATTTACCAGTGAGCTGATTTGCAGTTATTCTCCATATGCCTGAATGACAGAATAGTTGAGGTTGGACAGGACTTCTGGAAGTAATTTGGTCCAACCCCACTGCTCAGACAGGGCCACCTATAGCCAGTGGCCCAGGTCTGTGTCCAGATGACTTTTGAATATATCCAGGGATGGAGATTCCACAACATCCCTGGGCAACTTGTGCCTATGCTCAGTCACCCCCACAGTAAAAAAAAAAAAGTGTTTTCTGATGTTCAGAGGGAACCTCTTGTGTTTTGGATTGTACCGACTGCCTCTGGTGCTGTCAGTTAAAGAGATTGTATGTAATTTTCAGCAGATGGGAGCTAATTCATGTATTTCATTCTAGGGCCCAACTGAAGTGGCACAGGACAATCCCTGGCAAAAATCCTTGGTTTGGTTCAGGGAAAGAAAGATGTGAGTCTTGCAGCTGACACTGAACCATGTCAGCCGCTTGTGGGTGCAGGGTCTGGGTCTGCACATGTCTTTATTCTAAAGGTACACAGTATTGTCTTCAGTCAACTTGAGAAGCATTTTTCCTCCAGAATTTAGCCTCCAACCCACAAATCTCATCAGCAAGTACCACACAGATCTTTAAAACTGGGCAGTGGGTAGGACTTGCTTCTTTTAATTCTTTTCTAACCTTTACTGAGATCCTGTTCTTTAAAGAGGTGCTGCAAGTACCTACTTTCCCACCCCAGTATTACCACTTGTTATTTATTTATTGTAGTTTGTTAATAGTTGTTTATTATTTAATTCTTTCTTCTTGGCTGAATGGTGGAAGATAATAGCCATGTCACAGTATTCAGCACTAACTCCAGGCACCAGCCCTGCTGATGTCTTAGTTATGTTACAGCAGACTGGTGGTGGCCATGTCACAAGGTGGGATGGTGATATAGGTGGCCCAGAATGGGTATAAAAGTGGCTCCTCCAAACCAGGCTGGCAAACAAGAAGCCAGGTGAGCAAGAGCTGAGGGGGAAGGGCTGGGGAGGGATAGGCAAGGGCTGCCCATGGTGATGGAGGGTGGCTGCTCCTCCTCTGTTTCTTCTCCTGACTTTCACAGCTGTATCCCTATCTGGGGATGTGACCAGACCATGGGTTATTCTTGTCATCTCCCTTCTCCAACACTTAGCCAGAGAGCTGTCAGTGTGCTACAGGGCAGATGAGGTAGCCCCAACCTATACCCCACTATGGCCTTACAGGGAACTGGGAGTTACCTGTAGCCACAGCAAAGCCATGCTCCCTTTTCCCCAGGTAGCCAAGGGCTGGGCCACACACCAGCTCCTGGTACCGAGCCCTAGCATCCAGGTCACAGCAGAGAAAACAACATTCAACACCATTGCAGTGGTGTTGGTGACATAGTTGGCCCAAAAGGATGTTTCCTGTCTGTCAGGGAGACATGGAACAGACAGCCTTGACACTGACATCTTGAGTCAAGATTCATCACAGAATGTCAGGTTGGAAGGGACCTCAAGGATCATCTGGTCCAACCCTTCTAATATTATCTTTTACATGAGATATCTCAGCACCCTGCTGAGTTGAGATTTACAGCTTTCCAAAGTGGGGGAATCCACCACTCCCCATAAGAGACCATTCCAATGTTTGTCTGCCCTCACAGTGGAAAATTTTCGTCTTGTATTCAAACAAAATCTCTCCAGGAGCAACTTGTCCCCATTGTCCCTTGTCACTGTCTCTGTACCCCGTCATGGTCCTACAGGCAGCTGGAAGTCCCCTGAAGCCACAAAGAAAAGGAGCTCTGCACCACCTACCATCTCTGTGTAAAAGTTACCTGAAAATAAAGTTTGAAGCCATTGGCTGTTCCTTCTGGCTTGTGCTGTCATTTGGAGGAAGCCTTTGGGGGCCTTTCCTTTTGCTTCAGTGCTGCATGAGCCTGAATACTTTATGTAAAGAGCCCCCATTGGCAGGCTCTTCCAGACAAACCAACTTTTTTTTTGCAAGAACACACCTTTTGATAGCTCTTGGCACAGATCCCTTTTCAATTTTTGGAAACATTCTCCAATCTTTCACCTTCATTCCAATTCTCTTGGGTAGCAGCTCCTGTTACCTGGTAGCAAAACTACCTTTCTTCACATAAGACCCATGTCCCTGTCCTGCCTTTCCCATGAAAAAAAAGGGAATGTCAAAGGAACATTACAGAAAGCTCACCCCTCCACCTCCCCCCAAACATTGCCCTTCATCTGAAGAAGGACACCAGAACAGTGTTGTTCTGCACCAGAAATGCTGGAAAAAAAAAAAAAAAAGAAAGGTTGGCCTCTCTGTGATTAAAATAGCCACCTTGCAATCACAAATAGCCAGTGGGGATGCAATATGCTTCTGAGGACACCCTGGCAGCTCAGCACGGAGGTTTTGAGGTGTATCACCTCATCCCAGATGTTTGGTGCATGCAGTACCCCCCAGTTTGTAGAAATGTCTTAATTTCATCCGTTTTCTCATACCTCCATGGAAAATGCAAAGAAACAGCAACACAGCAGTGAGATCCTTGAGGGGGAGGGGATGGAGGGACTGAATGGTGGCCTCTTGGGTTTGCACTGCAGGGGGTAGACCCAGTTATGACTCAGTTGATCAAGGGAGGGACTTCAGGGAACAGGTAGGCTCTGGCTCTCAGTGGTTTTGGTTTGCTTTGAGGCACAGCAGCCACCTGACTGTACCAGTGATCTTGTTCAGATGATGCTCTGATCACCCACTGCACTCCCAGCCAGGAAACCCCTTGGCTTCTCACTGATCCTATAGCTGTTGGGAAGCCTTCCTGGAGATAGGAAATAGGCAGACTGTTTTGTTCTTCTTGCATGAATCCAGACCCCCAAAATTACTTTCTTATATGAGGAGGCACTGGAGTGGAACTGGAACAAAATATCCAGGGGATAACTGTTCTCTGCCCTCGGCTTGCTGGGTTTCCAAAGGCAGAAGATTCACACTTTCCACCACACTGAGCTGGATTGTGCATCTCAGTGCACAGGAGGTCAAGAAGTATTTGTTTGCTAAATGAGTCAGGAAAAAAGATGATGAATGGAAAAATAATTGCAGGGCTCCTTAATGCATCTGATAGGTCAATAGCAAAGAAAGCAGAAGCAAATACAAGGGAACAGACGGACAAGGCTTGAGACCCTGGTGCCCTGCTGTGGACTGCAGCAGAATAACCCTTCTGGGGATGACTGTAAATGGTGTGTGGAAATTTAAGTACTGCCTGTATTTAGTGAGTTCTTCACAGGATGTAATACTGCTCAAGTAGGACTTCGGGCATCCAAGCAGCCCTTTCCAGAACTCAACCCTGCTGTTGAAGGCTTAAAAAAAGACTCAGACAAAAGAACAAATAGATTAACACAGCAATTGCAAAATGCTGGCGTGACCCTGGACTGCTGTTATACTTCCTTGCTGTGTAGGTGATGAAGCATGATATTAGCATCAAACATTCATGCCAGGGTCCTTTCCACTAAAGCCATGTGCCTGTGCATTAAGAGTACTAATCCAAATGCAAACTCTGATCCTGTGAAACAGGGTCACTAGAAGGGTAGATTTAGGCTAGATAGGAGGAGAAAATTTTTACAATTAGGGTGGTGAAAGACTGGCATAGGTTGCCCAGACAGGTGGCAGATGCCCCATCCCTAGAAACATTCAAGGTCTGGTAGGAAGCTGTCCCTGCTCACTGCAGGGGGTTGAGTTTGACTAGATAACTTGTAAAGGCCCCTTCCAACCCAAAACATTCAATGCTTCTATGCCTTGTTGGGCATTACCTTGCCAGACAGTAAATTATTCTAAGTTTGATGATACGGTTTTCTGATGTTAAGGACCTCAGAGGATTCTCTCCTTCCCAGCCCTGAAACTTCAGGTGCTTAATGAAGAGAAAGAAATTCAGTTTGAATTCTTCAGCTGCAGGGATAAATAGTTCAGTTCCCCTCTTAAGCACCACTGGAGGATGAGGACAGGATTTCTGAAACCGCCTGGGTCAGTGCTGATTTTAGACCCAGGTCTAGGCTCTGAATGTTGTTGCATGAAAAACAGGGCTAGTGAGAAACAAAGGAATGCAGAGGTACAACAGTGATTTTAGAACTGTTACTCTGCTGCAGCTGAGCGTTCAGCCTAACCTCTCTGATGAGTGAACAGTTATTTGAAAATCAGGTGCTTTCCTTTGTGGTCTATTTTTTTTAATTATTCTTATTCTCATTCTCTGTTTCACGTACTCCACATATAAAAGTACCTGGCTTCCCATAAGGGAGCGAAAATATTAATTTGTTAAGTCAAATGTTTATGACTCCCAGAGAAGGGAGAGGAAGTGACCTGAAGATATTTGTTACAGACAAGTAGCTGAGGTTCCTCTGGAAAAAAATTTAACTGCAAATCTGTGACACAGAAGATTCCTGACGAGGGGTGAGTCATCTCCTGTCCTCCCTGTCACACACCTGGAATTAAGCTCACTGAGGGTTAGCAACCCTATCACACGATGGCTCATTTTTCCATCAATTTCAGTGGCTGCTGTTACAAATCTGGGGGTCAGATTATCCAGAGAAGATTGCTGAGCATCCCTATCATGGCTGTGGCAAGGCTCTGTGATAAGGTAGGGGATTAAAGGTCCTTGCATCCACCTGGGGAAAAGCAGGGAACTTTGTAAAGTCTAAACGACTGTGCTGATCAACACTGGCCCAACAGCCAGCATAAGAGTGCTTTACAGGGAGATTTTCCATTTGGATTAAACTAGCAAGGTAAACTAATTACGTGAATGAATGTTTCTGGCTGCAGCAATATCCACCATTTGAATGCATTTAGCCAATGAACTATTAAGTACAGTATATCTTTAGCATCACAGGAGTCAATATCTTTCCTTGGGTGGCAGGTAATCATTGCCACCTCAGCTCTGCCCTCTCAGTCCCTTAGAGAGGAGTTAACACCCACTCATAATCAGGCCCTTCATGCTCAGTCATGCACACAGTCAGCTCCAAATAGACACAGTCCTCCTAATCACCACCTCTGCTCTCACTTAGGCTGCCATTTGGAGTGTGATTCAATACTAAAATGGATCTCGGCAGCATGAGGAGACTGTCTTGTACTCCCTCTCATTTACTGTGGCAGTTCCCAGCTCTAATCATTCCCCTGGTGCAGGGAATAGCCCTGTCCCTGCACACACCTCTCACCGTGGCACTGGCTGCCTGAAGGAGGCACCTTTAAAGAGAGGATGCAGAAAGGCTGTGGAGTTTTCTAGGCGTGATGTGTCTTATGGAAGTGTCATCATAAGTGCAAGTCTGTCCCTTGCACCAGTTGGGATAGACAGTTTTCAAAGATTCACCTTAAATTCTGAGATTCCCAGGTAACATTTTGGCATAGCCTAGCAGATGGTCTCCTGGCTCAGTGCTGGCCCTGCAGAGCCAGGGCTGGTGCCACACATAGCCAGAGGATGCCTTCATGTACCAAATCTCCAAGCTTCAGGCTGCTGCATGGTTATTACCTTGTACCAGTGCCTGAAACAGGTCTGCATGATGCTTCCAGGGCAAAGAAGACCAGGTCTCCTCCAAAAGCATTTTACCATTATAGTTTGTGCCTTCTGGCTCAGGAGGCGGAAAGGATGCAGAAATTGTCAACAGAGCTTTAAATTAAATTTCCTTCTTCTTTCATGTATTCAGGCAGCTCTCTTCTCCCTCCACAGCCCATGGCCCAAAGCCTCATTTTTTTCGTTAGTTCTGAGAGGCATTTTCTTAATTTGTCATCTTTTATTTTAGCCTGGAATAAAGTTTTTATGCAGGACTGACTATCTTGTCTCTGATGAGCTCACCACTGAAGATCTGTTTCTTAATGTGTCTCCTTGGGCCATGACATGGTTATCTGCAATTCCCAAAGCTTGCTGGTGATGAAGATAGTAATGTCCTGGATGTGCTAGTGAAATATTTGGATTTTTCTCAAAGTTACTCTTAGGTGTCTCTGTTTAAGTGGTCTTTCTTTTTTCTTGTTTGTGCCTATATATGAACCAGAAAGTTGATTAAAATTAACTAAAGACAGGAGTCTAAAGTGAATTAGCTAAATTGTATTAAACTTCCTATTTCACAATTAAAGCAACCTTAATATGACTTAGCCTTGTAAGAGAAGTAAACCAAATCAAATAAAAGCCACTTTAATTCTGACAGTTCCCACAAAGAGCTTTAATTAATGCAGTTTAATCCACTTAAAAATTCAGATCAACTTTTCTGAGCAGCTTCATGTAAACAAGCTCTTACAACCACTTTTCACTGAAATGATTTAGCTTGGTTGGATAGTTTTCTTTCATAAGGCAAATCTGTGCAAGCTTTTCTCTGGTGGAAGTCCCACTGCAGAGCCTTGCACTTGGGTTATTACATCAATTGGAAAAGTTGTATAAATCCAGAGCAGCTTAGCTCTTCATAATGCCTGCCAGCTCTACCCTGCCGTGCTTTCCTGCCAGTACATACATAAAAACCAAAAATAAAAAAACAAAGCAACTCCCCCCCCACCCCAAAACCACCAAAAAAGCAAAAATGGCACCTCAGAAGGGAAGAACAAATGCTGGTGTGCAGTCCCATTTTTCCCCTTCAGTTAGTGCAGAGGTTGGCTGTCTTGGTAATTTGTTGGTATAATTTGCATTGTGCCATGATGAGTCCTTCCACCGCAAGCAGGCAGGCTGCAGTCAGGTTGGGATTTATTTTAGGTGGGATGACAATTACATTAGCACAAAATTAATTTGCTCCTATGAGTCTTAGAATGGTCTAAATGAGGGCATTGAGTGCTTTTGTCTTTTCGGGATTTTTGTTTTGTTTTCCGTGCACCTTCAATTTGGCTGGTGTCAGTTCTGGCTTGGGGTGACAGCGAAGGACATGGCTTACAAACAAGAAAAATCACAAATAACATAGGCCAAGGAAAAATAAATATAAAACCAAAAAGACTATTTCAGCCAAAACAGACATTTAATCCGTTTGAAGCATATCTCATCAGTGTGCACATCAGTCTGGCCCATTAAATATCACGTCCTTTAATTCCTTCTGCCTTAATGAACAATTCACTTTGTAGCTAAAATGCTTGATGAAGGTAGTGCGGCCTCTTTTTGAGCAGGAATATGGATGTTTGACTTTCTCAATTAGCTGAAAGTCCTTCAGCAGGAGTTTCCTTGAGGCACATAGAGTTCCTTGGCTGGTGACCCTTATTCTCTGTGCTGCTTTACCCTAGCAGGGATAGCAAAATGCAGACTTTCCACCAGGTTTTCTTCAATTTTAAAAAAAATTACCAGTCTGCCAGTTTGAAACATAATTCCCTGGTTTTGGGAGGAATAATCTGACTATTCCAAAGTGCCCCTTTTCATTGCAGAGATCTACAGACCAGTCTTTCCCCTTCTCTCCTGGCCTTTCTGGATCACATTTGATAGTCAACACATCCTAACCCATGTTACCTTAGTCTGGGCCATGACAGGTACCCTGTGTGCAGCTAGCAGAGCTTTTGCTTTTCATCACATTTATTAGGCTGTATCTTAGTGAAAGAGCTCCCTCAAAATAACTCAGGCAACTGCAAAACTTCAGCATCACTGTGCACAAATAAAATATTCCCAGTGAAAAAAAGTGTCAGCATCACCTCTGCTGGATCAAAAGTCATGTCAGAGAAGATATCAAAGCATGAAAATCTGCTTGCATAAAAAAGCCAAAAGCCTGAAGCCATCCCAACCACCTTCAAACAACTCAGGAGTCTGCACACACAGCTGCTATGCAGAGGTGGTGGATCAAGAGGTAACACAATTTCAAGCTAAACTCCTTCAGCTGTTGCCATCTTCTCCCAGAGCTGATTTCAAAGTGTGCAAAGTTTAACTTTTCTGGGGGTGAAAAAAGCCACTGCACAGAGTTGGAAATCCTACTTCAGAGACTTCAGCTCCTGTCAGCTGTAGTTTCATTTAGGACAACAGAAGCAGGAATCATCCCATCCCAGCCAGAGGTGAAATCTCTAACGGGACTGTTTTCTGCCCAGATTTTGCAGATGTGAGGAGCAGCTGGCGCTGGGGCAGGTGATGGGCTACAGAGACCTCCAACTCATTAGCTCAGGTGCCACCAGGCAGGAAGAACCTGCAAGTCACTCTGATGGAGCCTGTCATTTATTCACAGGAGCACCTGCCACCCAAAGGATCTTTTCCGAGCCCTTAAAAATCACAATTGCTTGTTGCTCCCCCCCTACCCACCCTCCCGCTACCACTGAAGAATTTGCAATTTATCAGACAAGCTGCACTCTTTAAAACAATTTTTCCTATGGTACCAATTGGGTTCACTCCATGTGACACAGCACCCAGGGCTGTGAAGTCCCCCGGGCAGGGCTGTGCTACTCACAGGCAGCAGCTCGGCTGCGGGTGCCTGCGGGCAGCGATTGACGGCTGGAAGAGGGGTGGAAGGGGTGTGTGTGTGTGTGTGTTTGTGTGTGTCTGGGTGGGTTCATTGGGCTGTTCATCCCAGCTCTGGGTGTCCTCAGTGCAGAGATGGCCTCACGTGAGCAGAGGTGGCCCAAGGGACTCAACATCTCCGGTGCTTCTGGGTGCTGCTGCTGCTCACTGATAGATTTGGCCTCGCTGCCTTCCTGCTGTGACACGAGCTGTATGTTTCTGTTGCAAGCAGTTGTGTCTCCTGTCATTGCTCTAAAAGGATGTAAGCTCATCCTCCCAGAGCAGCAATACAGCATCTCTGTGCAAGCATGCAGCAGCCTTCCTGCTGGAGGCTGTGCTCTCATGAAAGGAGATCTAGAAGGCCACAGGTGAAATGGTTACAGCACGTCCCTGGGCTTAGTTACCAGCCTGGAAACAGTAAATAAGTTTTGCTGTTGGCATTTTGCAGTTGAATATTTGCATTCTGTCATGCTCTCCTTGGATATTCATGCTGGGGGATCCTGACCACATACTTGCTCCAGATGTTTTGTGTCTAAAGCACAGTGCCTGGGCAGAAGCCCTTCAGCAGCTGGGGGAAAAAGCATCTTCTGATGCTCCATAATAAAGAAAACATTGTGTGCCTCCTTCTTGCACCGTTTCTCTCTTCCCACTAATGACTGTGAGATAGGAGCCCTTTGAAAACACAAAGACTTCAGCTCATGTCAGTTATAGGAGAGACAGCTTTCCCCAGTCCTGCCCATGTGGTGTCTCTGCTAAATCTTTTTCTACACCCACTGAGGCATTTGAAAGTGTTACACACTATGGAAAACCCTTTGTTTCAAGTTCTGGAGCTTAAGGGTTAAAACTCTAAATCCAGTGTTTCGACAAAAATGATTCTTTGGTTCTGTTGGAAGAGAGAAGCAGTATTTGCCACTGATGATGCATATGATTAGTGTTGGAAACGCAGGCACCATTAGTGTGCCAGGCACTATTCCAGTCCTCTCCTATCATCCTCTGCACCTTCATAAACCTGGCCAGCTGCTTTTTTACTTTTGCAAAGGACACAGACTAAGCAGCTTATGTACTTCTGAAATGGGAACTCAGTGTGGTTTTTTCACCGTTTATCTTGTAGCCTGAAGAACTCTGTTTCTTTGCATTTGCTGTTGTTTTTTTTCCACCTTACTGTGCCTGGATAATTTTGCTCTCTCTCCAAATTTGTCTACCTGTGCTGAGAGCTGTGATCTCTTTTGTATCAATTTCTTTTCCTTTGTGTAAGCACACATTATGGTCTGAGTTTCTTTTATTACTTTAAGTTGCTCATCAGTTTACACCATCTTTGCAACATGCTATGTCTGCAGTATCAAGTTACTACTATTCTTACACCTGAAACCCTCTGGAAGTTTTTTGATCTTTGTAAACTCGGGTTTTGCTTAGATTTGCCATCACTTTGCAAGAGTGGTGTTTGGCTTTGTTTTTTTTTAAGACAAGTGAAGCTAAGAGTCATGATGTTAAGCTTGGAAAATCTCATATGAAGGAATATGGATTTTTACATGTGGGAATAATGAAAACAATGTGCCTGATAATCCCACTGCTGATATCCTATCTCCTATACAGCATTACTAGTCAGCAAGTGAATCCAAGCTGCTGAGGAGAGAGTGACATGATTGGAAAGCCTAATTTAGGCTTTCAGACTCTGAAGACTAAATTCTACTTAATATAATTTATGGGATCTTATTATGTGGATTACAAATGTACAAACTATTGCCAGTGATTCATGAAAACCACTTAGCCCATATGAATAGTTGACTGAATGGTTATGCTGAGATTTGGTTTTTTTAATATTTGTTGTTTCTCCATATGAAAAAAGATGTTCCAACCATCCAGTCACAGACTGGATGGCGAATATGAGTGATTCCCAAACAGCCTTGAATTTGGGGTTTGGTCCTGGACTATTTAGTAAGTTTTTAAAAACAGTAATAGAGTGTGCATGAATGCATGCACGTCAAAGTGTAATTGCTGATTATAGTCACATCTATTAAAAATATTTTCAGTGAATAATCCTTGTGGGCTCTCAAAAATGCCTTCCTTATGGATACTTATGGAGTGAAAAAAAAGATTAATTGAGAAAAATTTGGGAAGGCATGGAGGAAATCATGTTTGTACAACCAGAAACTTTGCTGTCTGGTTACAGTGCTTGGTGATATAAATTCCTGACAGTGTATTTACTTATGTATGGTTAGGGCAGTGTCCTGTTTTGGTTTTTTTGGTCAACATAAATTAAGCTGGTTTATTTTTTCTGTAAATTCAAATAATTTCCTTAGATTTATATAGGTGTTTTGCTCAACCTGAAACAGAGGATTTTGCTCTGAGGCCTAGATACATAAAAACAGATAGAAACCTAGATACATAAAAACAGGGAGGTGAAAAGAGAGCGAATTCGAGCTGAGCTCAGACAGCCGCCTTCAGATCTCTTCTCTACTTGATCAGAGAAATTCAAAACCAGCCCAAAGAGTGGGTTACAGAGGAAATTATGGAAGTCAGTTCCCTTTGGTGGGTGAGAGGGTGAAATTTATCCTCTGGGATTTCTTCCAGCCAACACAGCTGTCAGGAGCTGAGATGCAGAGATGCACTCAGAGGAGTGAAGTCGGGTGTGAGAGCCCTCTGGGAGCAGGAAAATGCATCCATGGAGCCTGTTTTGAGCAAGGCAGGAAAGGCAGCCAAAGGCAGGGAGAGACAGTAAGTGCTCCCACAGCAGCTTCCTTTTATTTTGCCTGGTCCAGTGGGGGAAGAGTCAAAATTCTCAGGGAATCTGAAATAAAACATCACTGCTGCAGGTGAAAGTAGCTCAGATTTTGGCTTGTTCTGACTCATTGCTTTCAACTCAAATTTCTAAATGCTTTTGCATCGAATTGGAGCTGTCTCTAAAAACATGTGTCCGACTGCACACTTGTCTTTTCTACTGCTCTCTCTCAGTCCATTAAGTGGTTATGTTTGCTTGTTCCCATCTTCTGTTTTTTGCACTAACCTATTGGTAACTTTTTTGGCAGCCTCTGAAGAAAAAGAAGATAAAGATGGAGCGGTTTTGAGACACCCACTCTTATCCATCCCCGAGGCAGGGCTCTTTGAGTGTAGCCTGGCCAAATGCCTGGGTGGCCGTTTTCTTCTGAGCTTCAAGCAGATCCCATCCTTTCCTAGAGAGTGGGATGATTCAAACACAAAGGCTTGGATGCTGCTCTGGCTTGTGACTAATGCACAGGGAGGTGGGAGAGAGAGTGAAGTGTTTCCTTCCAATTCTCCAGTCCATTGGGCAGCCAGAAGCCAGGAAACTAAGCTTTGTGCTCCAGCATATGAGCACCATGGGCATAGTGGAACTCAGTGGCACAACAGCTGGGGACTGGCAGCTGCTCTGTGGGCAGCATCTGCTGTGCTTCAGAGAAGGAGGTGGGAAAATCAGCACCAACCAGCTGGAGGGGCTGTACCTATTTCTGTTTCTCCAGGTCCCTTTCAAGCATTGTTCCCATGTCCCTTTTCTCTGGTTCCTCCAAAGGAAGAGCTCCTGGTCTTCCTGGTGGGTGTTTGGCCTCTATCTCTTCCCATATCTGTTTGGACATGACAAATAATGATGGAGGAGAGCTGCACTGCACCTTGAGTTGAGTTTCAGCAGAACAGTGGGGTGGATGTTAAATCCTGTGAGGAGATTTGCTTTCCTTTTCTTTCAGTTCCCTCAGATCTGGAAAACCTGAATAATGAATGTGGTTTTAACAGTCAGGCTGAATTCAGCTTAATTAGGGGGATGATTATCTAGGGAAGAAATCACTGTGTACATCAGGTACACAATCCAACATTTGTTTCAGGACAAAGTGGGCAAAAAGCTGCCTGCAGACAGCAAGGCAAGTGTCCCTGTGCCTAACCATGCCCACAGCCAGGCAGGGCTTTCCCTTGTGCTCACACAGATCTCCAAAGTAGCTTTTCAGCACAATTTATCAGCATTCAATAGCATCCCACTTGGTATCAAGTTCAGATTTATCATTCATATTACAATATCACTTAAGCAGCCTTCACTGGCTGAGCTGGGAGTTACCTGGACCATAAAGATAATCCCAAAGTAAATGTGTGAGATTAGGCTGAGTTTATCTCTTTCTAGTTAGTGCACATTAATATAATGGGGCTATGGTATTTACTGTCTCCCAGATGAGCAGTTGTGACCTCGGAGGCATGTCAGGTTGACAGGATCAGCAAATTTTCCTGCAGGAGCATGAATGGCAAGAAAAACCCCCAAAGATACTGCCAAGCATATCTAGATTTTTTCCCTATTTATGGCACTAGAATGGATGGATGCTCAGGTCTCATTTCCTAGTGTCTGAGGGTGTGATAAGGCCTTAAAAAAGTTATCTCTCTTTCTTGCACCTTGCTTTCCCTAATAGTAGATAACAGATAATGTTGGATTTTGTGGGGTGTTTAAGTAGATACAGGTAAGTGGAAGTCTTCAGTGTGGAAATCTGAAGTGTAAGCTCTTGGGGAGGCAGAGACCCAACCTCTGTCTATCAGCATCAGTACAATGGGATCCTGAGGCAGGACTAAATAGTGGAGGATTTAAAATGAAGGTATTAATTTCACTCATGTTCACAGACTTCAGCTTTCCTTTTTCCTCCCAGGACTGACTGTTTTTCACAGTATTGTTAGGGTTTTTGTTTTTGTTTTATTCTTCTTTTCTTAAAATCTCCTGAAGCTTTTGTGCCTTTTGATTTTCATTAATAGTTTTGTGTTCACTTTCAGCCTCCTGTCAATCTGTTGTTTTTAGCCTTGGAGGTCAGTTTTTAGTCCCTGGCACACGCATAGATTTTCAAATATACTTGAGGATTTAAAGAGCAGCCCCAATGACACTGTTACAAGCACTCAAGTGCCCAAGTAAGGCTTAAATTGAAGAGCTTTTTTGAGTAGATTTAAACCTGGAATAATGCTACAGAAGTAAGGCAAGTTGTCTAGATTTATACTGGGTGTTTCAAAACAGAATCAGTGTTCGATCTTAATTTACTTTACTGGAAGCACTTCTAATACCTTAACAGACAGGTTCTCTGTTGTACAAATGCAATTAATGAGGAAGATTTGAGACTTCCTATATATTGTACTTTTGAAGGTTTACTGTAAGATATTGCAGTTGTAGCAGAAATTGGAGAAAGCACCACGTCCCCACGGTACATTATGTGCAGCACTTCCCAGTGGCAGTAAATGTTCTGGCTTAATCAAAAAGATCACATTTCTTTCTATTACTACCTGCCTAGGCAAGTTAGAATAACTTTTGACCAAGGAATTCATTAGTTTAAATCTTCAATTTCAAATCCAAAGACTTGCAGATGTGATTCCTATGTTCCCCTTTACTTCCCATGTATTTTTTTTTTCTCTCTTGCTTACTTAGATTTGTACGGGAATTGTCATGCTGTCAGGAGCAATTGTGCTGGTCAGAGGTTGGGCATGGGCAGGCAGGGCAGCCAAGTATCCCTGGAGTGCTGTGTCACGGTTTAACACTGGCCCAGCAATTAAACCGAATCACAGATGCTCTCTATTAATCCCCCTCTCCTCCCTGATAAAGAAAGGAGAGAGAATAAGAGAGAGACACTTATGGGTTGGAAACTAAACTAGACAACTTTAATGAAACGGTAATGATAAATAGGTAAAATTACTAAATATATACAAATATACAGGAAAATTGATACCACATTCCTCCTCCCTTTCCCCCAATAACTCTCACGTCACCACGGAGGCTGCAGGGCAGCCCTGGGAAAGTCCAGGCTGGACTCCTGGAGTCGGCAGCAGTCGGGAGCTGGAGGCAGGAACACACAGATTCAGGCTGGCACGGATCAGGAGCACAAGCAGACAAACAGATGGGATACTCCCAGGATGCTGAAGCAAACAGGGACAGACGAGGAAAGCAGGAAGGGCAGGAAGGGCAGGAAGGGGTTTGACCCTTGTGATCCCTCCAATTCATACTGAGTATGAGGTGTATGGGATGGAACACTCTGGTCAATTCTGGCATCTATCTTGTCTGGTCCTCCCCAAAGGAGGGGTTCAGGTGGGACCTCTTTACTCCTTCTGGAGGGTAAAATGTTCCTCAGAGCTGAGCAATGTCCTTGGCTCTGCACACCAGTCTCTGGCAGTAGCTATAAACATCCAGTGTTATCAGTCCCAGAAGCAGACACTGTCTGAGAAACTTGCTGTTAATTTCAGCAAGTGCAACTACTTGCAAGAGATTTAGCTGAAAGCAAAAGTACAAACCAGAAAATCACCTTTATCCTGGCCCAAACCAGGACATGCTGGGACTTTGCTCCCCAGCCTTAGCACAGCCCAGCCACCTGGCTGGTCACCTCCTCCTGTTGGAAGTCCTTCAGCTAAACTCTTCCCAGCAAACTCTCTGTTCAGCTGGAGACACTCTCCTGTTTCTTGCAAATGATCCTCAAGCAGCTTGAGCTTTAATTTTGAACCCCTGTGTTCTCCTATTTTCAAGCTTCGTGGTGAGGTTTCTGCAGGCATTTGTTGGCCTTTGGGCTCCCCCTAACCCGATGGCTGCAGGTGCCTCTTCCAGCAGTTCTGCCTCTCCCTGTGGTGATGTGTGAGTGTCCCAGTCTGGTGGAGTGGGGACAATGCTGGTTACCCACCCACTCTACATGCCTGTCATGAAGATTTATCAAGTGATATTTTCAAAGTGTAAGGCCTTATTTATGCCAGGTGCTGTGATCTATCAAGAACAAACGGAACAAACAATGGGTAGTTAAATATTTAAAGCAAAATCTTTGGAACTGGGAGATCCGTGGCTTTTTCTGGCTCTGCTAATGGCTTCCTGCCTGTCCACAGACAAGACACTTCTCCATTCCTGCCACTTGTCTCCCTACAGCTTTTATAAAATACATCTATTTATCTGTGAACTATTCTGGTGAGCCCTGCTCTGGCAGGTGCTGCCTGAAAGGTACAGTGGGTCCTGGATGGTCATGAGACTCTCAAGGCTTTAGTTTTAAGATTTCAGCCCAGACTGAATCCAGGGATGGAAAGGAAGAGCAGGTCTTCCACCAACCCCCTTCAGTTTTATTTCAACTCTCAACATCCCTGTCATTGTCCCCAATATTACCTCTGCTGTGTAGCTCTGTATGCTATGGCTGGTTTTGGGTGTCACTGTGTCATAGCTCTTGGAAACAACTGGCTTGAGGCAGTGATAGATGGATGAAATGCAATGGTCTGAGAGAAGATGGCTGGGAACAGGCTATTTAAAAACCCTTCTGCTTTTAAATTCTAATTTGATGACTATGAAACTATCACACTTCAGAGCTACTTTCTTGTAGCTCTGACACCTTTTAAGGTAGCCTTTTCACCTTGTAGAATAAATCTGCTGTTGACTTTTCCTCCTGGTTGGTACATTTCCTGTTTATTAGAGCTCAAGTATACAGATGTATAGCAGGGTGCCTTTTCTATCATATCAAAAAACTGTCAGAAAAAATTGCTGCAGATGTACCCCAAAACTGTTTATCTGAGTAGTGGATATGGGCCCAGTCAAACTGGGGGAGTAGCCTGAACTCCAGCTGTGAGAGATCATTAGCTGACTCCCCATTTATATGATTCCCAGCTGCACATCTTGAGAACTGACACATCCTTAGTGGAGCTTCCTATTTGTCCATGTAAAATGTCATTCAGTCACACACTTGTGCAAGCACTTTCTTTGCCCTGGAAGTGTCCATTTATTTGTTTTCAGTACAGTGGAATACTAAACACAGATATCTTTTATAATTCACATCTAGGGCACATTCATGGTAGTATCCCTTAAAGGACCACAGCACAGACTGCACTTTCATAGAAACATAGAATGGTTTGGGTTGGAAGAGACCTTGAGTACTTCCAGGGGTATCTACAACTTCTCTGGGCAACCTGTGCCAGTGTCACCCTCAAAGTGAAGAATTTCTTCCTAATACCCAACATAAATCTACTTTTTTTTTCCCTGGCTTCTTGGTACCAGCTTCTGACTCAACTGCAATGTACATATTTTATGATGGAGAATATTTTTTTCTGCAGTACTTAATGTTCGGAGAGAGTTTAATCAAGAAACATGAGTAATTGGCATTAACATTCACTTGTGAGCAAGAGAACAGCTTTGATAGCATCTATACTCATTAGACTTTTTTGCTCCAAACACTGTTCATTACAGTGAGAGCTCTTTGTATTGGCTTTTACTTTGTAAATACAGCACAGATTCTGCTCAGCACAGATGTATGCCCTGAACAAACATGCTGTGGTTACACAAAAGTTAAAAAAAGTTTTAACTGCCAGAAAGAAACAATTGGAGCACTGCAGGTGCTTTGAGAAAATTTCTAAGCAGTCTGCAACATGACAGAAAAACCTGCCATGACAGGACACAAGATTTATTTACTGGCTGCCTAATTGGAACGAGTAGGATGGATTTTGTTAACAATACTGAAAAGAATCCTTGGAAAAGCTCAAGCTTAAACTTGAGAGGCCTGGTGAAAGTTTGTTGGGGTTCACTTATGGAGCCAAGACCACTTCAGGCATTGCAGGAGCATGAACCATGCCAGCAGGGAGAGAGGAGGGAGCTGACAGGTCTCAGTCCTTCGCACTTCTGCCTCCCTATGTAAAAGTCCTCGATAGCAGATGTGTACTGAGCCCCAAAGTGACTATATCAGCAAGTCTGCAACATGCTCCTGGTCCTCCAACCATCAGAATTACTCCAGATTAGAGACATCTAAGCCCCTTCCAGTCTCTGTTTCTTTTTTAAAATTAATTTTAACTACAGGTGTATGAATAAGCACTTCCTCTGTTCACTGTGGAAACGAAGCACATAGAGTCATGCTGATTTTCAGGTATCTTAAAAAATAACAATAAGAATATTGTGTTACAGTAATAACTAAAATGGCCCTAGGGCAGAAGATAGGAAGTGTGTTCCATGTCATTTCACCCCTTCACTCCCTGATTAAGTTTGCATCTAAATTAAGTAGTTCAAAGTCTTAATTTGTTTAATGAGTCAACTTGACAAATAGATCATTTTCTCTTTTAGCAATTGCCCTGAAAATGTGAGTCAGCAGGAGCCCTGATTTTTATATCTATCAATTCAAACAGACTGGGGATCTTGTTCTACTGTGCTACAATAGTGGATGTTTTCACAACTTTAAAGTGTTTCTCAGAAAATATACTATCTATTATTTCAAGTATTGCTGGCCATACTTATGTTGAGTGAAGTACAGGAGAAGCTTCATGCTGGTGTTTGAGGATAACATGCCAATACAAGAACCCTTGGATCCCAGTTGCCTGCTGTGACCATCTGACCTGAGACTTTACTTATTCCTGCACCCTGCAGGGTGATCTGCAGTAGCCAGATAATTTCAAAGAGCTCCAGTCTGTGTACTTGGTTCATGGCTTTCTGGGTGTGGTATAGCCAAGAGCTGGAAAATCTTGGGGACCACTGCTCATTTAAGGAACCTCTGCTTGAGAAATGCTGCCCTAGAGGAACCTTTCTAATGCCAGGATCATACAAGGTGTGTCTGGTCAGGCTTTCCATCCTGAACAGATCAATGCAATCCAAGAAATAGGGCTTTGCTTTGTTTTGTCTGAAGTCTGCTCTCATTGAACCAAAACTGAAATTTGCAACAACGAATATTATAGTACTTACCCTGTGCCCTGGGACAAGAGTTCCCCATCCACCTTTCTCCACATACAATGTTTTGCTCTTTTCATGCTGACATTCTTCAAGCCTGTATCCCAGGAAAAAGGCTTAGGTGAACTCCATCTTTCTCCCTTGCTGGACTCGAGGATGATCTGGGAGGCTGGCTCAGCAAGAAGCATCCCTGCCACCTGCTATGTAGAGGTGAAAGTGCTACCAAGTCCCACCTCTGACTTATTCCCTGTTTCCAGCTCTTTCCCATCCTGAGGACAGGACAAGGGGGTAAGGACAAAGTGCATAAATATGGGCAGGAAGGAGCAACACAAGGCCTTAAGGACAGAAGTAGAGGAAATGAAAGGGACTGTCAGTAAAAGGACAATGAGGACTGTCAGTAAATAGATAAACAGTCTGAATGGTAATGGATAAGGAGCTTCAGCTGCAGTCTTGTGGATGTTAAGGAGAGAAGGAAAATGGGCAGCAAAGTGTTTGCAATAATGAAGTTAGGCAGAAGGGACCTTACTCAGATCTTCAGACTTCAGAAGCTCAGTGGAACAAGGTGGGACACTCATGGCTTCCCTGGGTGGTTCACAAAGCTTTCCAGCTGAAAAGAACATAGAAAGACCTTTGCACAGCAGATTTTGTCACTGCTGTCTTCAGTCCTAGCTGAAAATGGAAGGTGAAACAAAAATAAATATTTATTTTCCTCCAGCAACCCTCAGTTATTGAAATATTGAGTGAGTCTGTGACTTTGTTTAATCAATACTGGTCTGGTCAAACTTGTCACTTATAGACAAAAATACATGTATGCTGGAAGACAAAACAAGACCAGAGAAAAACTCAACAATATTGACAGTGACCTTTGAGAAAGAGTAGATTTTATTTCTGTTACCCTCATATATTTTTAACTTCCTAGATCAAAGTTCACAGTAGGAGCCGGAGCCAAGTTTAGAGACTTAGCTCACTATAGGGAACTGATTTGTCAGAAGTTCAGAGCACTGATTTCCCATGAAGGAGTAGAAATATCAAGTACTCAGTGTTTTCCAAAACAAAGTGTTAGTTGTGACATTTTTTCCCATCCCGGGGTCTTTGACATGTCTCTTGTGATGTCTGGTACCTTTCAGCTTGGTTGGTTCCACTTATTGGAACAGTAAGTGACTCCAAGCCTGGTATGTTCCAAGTGTTTTATCACTGGATCTGGAATAAAGTGGCGCAAAACTATGCAGAATTTTCTTCTTTTTCCATGCTGACAGAAAAATCTTTAAGAAAATCTTTAAGAAAAAAGAAATTCTCTTCTTATTCATGAAGCTCATTCTAAACAGAAAATCAGTGAAGGATATTTAGTGTGGAGGAAACTTAAGTATAATGCAGGGCATCTTTTCAAAACTTAACACTGGCTCATATTCAGAAAAACACTCTTGAAGGTGCAGTGAAACCATGCGGCCTGCTGATGCCTTCCCTGAGTGTGTCATGGTAGGTATTTAACTCAGTGTGTCTGTCTCTGTAAAAATCAGCAAAAGTTTTTTTAATGTTGAGTAGCTCCGTTGTGTCTAAAAAAACTGAATTCAGCAAGGGACAGATGGAGAAATATTGCATGCCAGCATGATAACCTTGTGTGACAGCATAGTTCTTATAAATATGCTATACATCTAGAAGTTCACTCTGATACATAGCCTGGACCAAAGGGTTCTCTGGCAATGTGATGATCTACTGTACTGCCCAGCCAACTGGAGTGGCATTAAAATGAATTATACCAGGGTCCTGGTTTGGAAATTGTCTAGCCCATTATTTTTTAAGTACACATTTCTCAAAGGGCAGAAGGAACCTTGGAGAGAGAGAATGAATTGGAAACAAATTGTAACCATGACATTCTGCCCTCTTCTCTCTCCTTGCCATTTTTGGCAATCACAGCATTATTTCCTATTTCCTGTCGAGGACTGTTAGGGTTTGAAAAAGGCTTTTTAGTCTTTTGCCTTTGTTCTGACTTGAAGAAGGGGAAGAAAATAGTTGTGTATCCTTCTTGCCTGCACAGATCTCTCTGTGCTTCATTGTCCTGTTATATCTCCTTTTTTTGTCTTTGGGTACAGTTTCAGAAACCAAACATAAGAGATGGGTGGACAAATGGGTTGCCCAGGCTATATCCTTAGAATTTTACAACTGTTTAATGATCCCACAGACCATGATGTGCTGAACTGTTCAACCAATCTCTATGTTCAAACATTCCTGTGTTTTTAAAATAATCACATCTTTGCATGTTCTTCTTCTCCCCTCTGACTTGTGTGAGAAGGTCTCTAAGCCATCCAATCCATTCTCAGGTTACTAGGTAAGGTTTTTGTTTGTTTGCTTGTTTTTTCTTACTTTGTGCTAATTTTAAATATCCTACTGATTATGTTTTCCAGTTGTGTAGTTTTTTACTTCTGATGAAGCTAGAAAACTTTTCAGTGCCACTGTAAGCATGAATTCTCTGGTAATAATGCCTCTATCGTATCAGGTAGAATGATCCCCAGGAAGACATACTGATTTTGGGTCATGCAAGATGTCCAGTAAGATAGTGCAATTTTGATCTGCTGCATCCTATCGAACTCTGCAACCTGGATCTTTCCCATGCAGAGCACACATACCTGTGCTGAGGGGTATTGTGTGAGTTCAACAACTCAACAGCATTACTTGGTTGCCATCCATCTCCTCATCTCTCCCTCACCTCCATTTGGAAAGTGAGCTCTTACAGGCACTCACTTTGCACTTTCATTTGTCTGGCCTTCAGAAAAGTTTGCAATTTAGTATGATAACCAGATAGACCAGGTGCTAGCTGTGGGTGAATCACTCTAAAGGAGGAGGAGACTCAGATATGTTTCATCTGAATTCATATACAGCTGCCTTTGGATGTGTTAGTCAGAGATCCAGAAAACTTGCTTCGGTCTACATGGTTTGGATTTTCCAAAAAGTCCCTACAGCTGAAGTACCAGTTTTGGACAGTGATGCCTAAGACACCTGCATGAAAAAAAGGTTTTTTTATGATTATAGGTTGGTTGCTTATTTTGCCAGATGCTAAAAACATTGCTGCAAGTACCTTTTTCTGATAGTTCATATTACTCTCTGCACCATTGGTTCTATTTCTCACACGGTTTTATGTAAACTTTATAGTGCACAATCCCTATGGGGTGATGATCACCTTATGTAACTGAATAATCACAAATAATTACATACTTTAGATTTTTTTCAGTGTCATGAGCAGCTGCTGATGGATATACAGGCACAAAGTCTCTGTCCATGCCCTCCCAAGGCTCTCTTGGAACTGCTCAGTGATGTTAAGCACTTAAACAGCAGGGACTTTCTGGGAACAGTCCAGCTTGCTATGGTTTTAGGAGCCATTTAGCAAATGGTGATAACTAATTTAATTAAGATCAGATGCTATTGCCATTTGTGAAGATGATGCATATGGACACAGGCCTACTGTTCTTTGGCTCTGAAGCATCCTTCTCAGATTTTTAGAGTGCCATGGCATACGTGAACTAACACACTGACAGAAATGCACAATAAATGGTTGAGTATTCGGATATTTGTCATTCTACCAAGATATTTTATCTATTCAGCTGTCAGATGTCATCAAGACCAGAAGTTTTTTCATTCTTGAAAGAATTATTTCCTCAAGTGACTGATTCGGAATGAACAGTGTTCTGAAATTCTTGTCATTTACTGTATAATTTACACTTTGGCTCTAATTTACACTCTTTGGGTACAAAAGATTGGTCTGCACTGATAGTAAATGTCTACTTTTCTGTCAGCCAACAGAGGGGTTCTCACTAATGTAGATATTTTTCTGCTGTTGTACATTACATCTGTATGTTCTGTGGAACATGACTTCCACTTCTGTCAGTTAGGAAAAAAAAGTGTCCTCCCTCAGTAAGTTGATTTACAAGTCAAGAAAATCCTAAACCATGGAGATCATTCTCACAGAATAGTGTGGATACTAAAAGTTTCCAGGGTTTTTAGAAGGCATAAAAACAGTTTAATGAAACATATTGTAATAATTCTTTCTGTCTATAAATGTTGCAGATGACAAGGGCCTCATACAGACTACTGTACTCATTTCTGTCAGTCATGACTGAAGACAATTTGGATCATGGTGTACATTCAAATTATGCACATGCTGATAATTCTACCATTTCCACCCATCACGATTTGTGTCAAAGTGTCAGTTGAAATAGTAGCTGTTAAGACTACAAGCAGTTGCTCATGTTCTACCACAATCAAAACTGGCCATTCTGTCTGATGATTTATAGACAGAAATAGCAGAAATTCTGCTAACACCTCTAGGCAGGCTCCTGGTATTCTGTCAGCAATGGGGGCTGTAATGACAAGGGGATCAGGCTTAACAATAACCCTACTGTGTTGCTCAAATATTTTTCTCTCTGGTCAGGTTCACCCTTGGTGTCCTGGTGGTAGCTGTTATTTATCCCCTTATATTTTGTTTGTAGTCTTAGCACCTGGCAGTTACACTTATCACACAGCTGGATGATGACTTCTTGTTTGATGCTGAGGGCCCATCGACATTTGCAGATATGTCAGTGCTAGTCCTGATAAGAGGCCTTTTATCAATAACTGACAGCTTGCACATCAAGGCATGTCTTTAATCGTGATATTGGGCATTTAGCAGGATTTGTGAATTCATAGAATTTGACGGGGATGTTAACGTAAGCATTTCTGCTGGGTCCTGTTATATATGAATATCTATCAAAACCACTCAATGTTTCATTTTTTGTTCTCTGCAAGACTGCTTACAGGTAACTCCAGAGTGAGAAAAGGGGCAGAGATATAAATTTTACCTTGTCTCTGGATCAGAAAGATTTGAAATATTCTTGTTTCTATACTGTAAATTTGAAATCTCAGGAAGTCTTTTCTTGTTTGTAATAAAGTAAGAACTTAACAGCATCTAGACATAATATTGAAATAGATCTGACTCCCTGCAAATTGATTTTTTACCAAGAATTCTTTCTTATATCATTAACTGACTGAGAGTATGACTATTGTGTTGTTGAGTCAATGCCCCCTTATTTCATATTTGTAAATAACCCGCTCTGGTCCTCTAAGGAGTTCTCCAGCATAGTTATGAGACACAGATTCACAAGCTCTACTTCCACAATAAGGGTTTTTCTAACTTTTCCTCATCAAGAAGCAAGAGAAAGAGAACAAAAATGCATTTCATCCACTGATTTCTCAAACACTCCCCCATAGTTCTGTGAACACAGAAGGAGAGATTATTCTAGTGATACAGTGGTTGAAATCATGCATAGTACCTCTCTGGATGGATGCTTTCTCAATTGTTATGTACATATAGAGACAGCAGCCACAGTCACTAACTCTTGGACAGACTCCTCAATATTTTCTTGCTGAGATACTTTAGAAGAGGGAACAGCTTTCTGCCATGTGTTACTTGCTGCTGAAGGGCGGCTGAAGGTTGGTGGCATGTGGGCCCAGCTCCAGTGCTGAGATTTTGCTAGCTGAGTTTTAGACTCAGAATAGGAACCCTCTCTCTCTCCACATTTAAATGTTTAGCTGAAAAAGACTTGCTATTATAAAAATGGCACATTAGAAATATGATCAAAATCTAAGAAACAGGGCTGCTCAGATCGATGAGCAGACATCCATCTTCGTTGATAGAGCACATAAAACCTGTGAGAGCATAATGTGGCTCGCTGAAAAGGACTGAGGAGAAACTGAGGCAATATAATAGCAAGCAGATAACAGTAGGAGTCTAAAGATATTCTTGAAATCCCACATCCCCATTTTTAGAATTATTCTTCTGTTTTCAGTCAGTTTCCAGTCTCACCAGTTTTCAGAGTATGTGATTTAACAACTGAGTGCTGAGTGATTTAATAACTGAGTGTTGGTTTGTTTTTTTTTTTTTTTAAATAAGCAACCTTAAAGGATTTTAAAAAGAATAAACACAATGATTAGCCCTAATCAGAGAGCAAAACTCTCACTATGTGGCAAGGTGTTCAGATCTGTAAGAGGAAAATGAAGCTCTGCCTTGAGAAGCAGGGACAAAACAGGTATGTATTAAAACAAGGTATGTATTAAAGAAGTGAGAATGGTTTGTTGGAGGAAAGGAACAGGCAATGCAAAGACAACAACAGGATGCTCGAATTTTTAAAAGAAATCTGGGATTAAGTCTTTTCAGGAGAATAGCACTACACCAGTGAAGTGAGACAGAGAACTGAAGTGCTTAGCCCTGGAAAATGAGCAAGGTATAAAACAAATCCCTAACTTTCACAGCGAGGAAGAAATGGAAATAGATTTCTAGCTATGACTCTCAGACACTGCTGTCAAAAACTATGATGACATTTGATGCAGTAAGTGAGACTGGAAGGTAAATTCAGAGTCAACATTTACCCTGCAGCTTCTGACAAGTAGATGTAAATTGATGGTCATCAGGATCCTCTGCCAGTGGAAGAACATGTCTTAGGACATGTTGAAATTGAATTATCCTTGGATAAATTGAGTTGTAAGAAATTAGCATCCATCTGTGCAGTCCTTTGAACTGAAAGAGCAGACACCCTGTGAAGACAGAGGAATGAAAATAGGTGTGTGTGGTTTTGGGCAGGCAGGTGCTGTCTTTGGGAACTGCGCGCTGTGATTTCCTTACAAAGCTCAAGATCCTCGTGTTAGAAAGCAAAACACAAGCTAGTGAGCATAGACATGGGTATGTGAGAAGATTTCTGAGTGCTGTGGAAAGAAGCCATAGAAACTGCCTCAACTTGCCCAAGCATTTGTTCCTGCTCCAAAACATAGTTTCTGGAAGAGCTGTAAATAAAAATAAGAGGCAGCTGTAGCACTTCTCTTCCAGAGCAGGTTCTCTCTCAAATCCATCCAGCTTCCTAACTTTCATAATCTCATTTCTGGTTCATAAGAAGCCTATGTCATATTTGTTTTTACAAAGCTTTCAGATACAGTTTCAGAGCTTTGTTAAACTGAAATTTGTTGGTTTTACAACATAAGGAAATGAACAAAGCTCCTTTATTTTTCTGAGCAATTGTTTATGGGTAAAAGTCTGCAAGGACAAGCACCACTGGTTTTGTGTCACTGACTGTACATGAGCCAGAAGTTTAAAATCATATTTTTATCCTCTATATTTATGCATTTAAAATGTATATTTATACCATGTGAAGTCCTCTCCCTCTGCCTGGTAAATGTTGTATTTAAAAAAATGGATTTATAACTGAATGAAAAATATATTACCTCTGTTTTTGTCTTTGCTCTCCATTCAAAGGAACATAACTGATTTCAGTAGGAGATGCCTCTGATTAAAACTAGTGAGTGCAACAGAACAGCCTTTACAAGCAGGGGTATAGAATAGAAAGCCAAAATCACCCAGATGCATTTACTGTTTAAGCTAGGATTTAAAAGTCCTGAAAATCTTATTTATGTAATTTTTATTTCCCTTTAACCCCTTGGCAATAGCTGGTAGGACTCCTGCCATAAGCACTAATGAATTTTGCATTGAATTCTGACTCTTGGCATTTCGGGCTTAATAAAATCTTATTTTCCTTTAGCTGGAAGATTCCTTTTCTGCTAATTGGTGTCAACATCAATCAAGATCAGAGGTGTAACAACACTAGTTTAAAGGCCTTTTGCTCTTCTGCTTCATACCCCAAGTAATATGGAGCTTTAGGCAGCTTACACATAAAAGTGGCAATAGATGTCCTTTCACTCTAAAATGCACAAAAATATTGAAAATGTTGAAGAACTGTGCTGTTGCATCAAATTAAAAGCCAATTCCAGGGAACTTCAGTTACACAAGTGGCATTTTGAGTCTGTGGGGCTGAGCTAAATATTTTGTGTAGCTCTGTAAGAGCTTTCTCCAGATCTTTAAAACTGGGTGACTCTGGGGAGTTCTTTAGAGGAAGCTCCCCTGGAAGATGAGGACTGTCCAACAGCTCCATGCATTTGCATGTCTAGCATAACATGTGATAAACATATTCAGGGCAATTTACACTGCCTGTGCAAGTTCAACAGATCATTAAAACCTATGCTTGACTGGAAGCAAGACTAGAAGTTGGAACTATGGTTTTAGATAAAGCTGATGGACAGCACCTTGTTTCCGTGCAAGGTGACTGCACAATGCTCTGTGTGAGGCTGGAGATCTTGGGTCTCACAGAATTTGGAATTTGCCTATACCAGGCAAATCCAGGGAGATCCAGGGAACCAGAAGCTCCAGGTGAGTCCCTGCAGTGGCTGTTTAATGCTTCACCAAGTATCATAGCTGTGTGTAAGCTACAGCCATCCAGCCAGCTCCCCCAACCCTGCAGGCACTTGGAGATGGCAGCAACAGCCTGTTAAAATCAGTTGCAGGGTTGCAAGAGCTTCTCCTGATGCCTTGTTGTGGACTTTCAGAATACTGGGGTTTTTGTTTTTTTTTTTTTTTTTTTTTGGGGTTTTGTTTTTTTTTTTTTTTGTCTAGGCAAGCATTATGCCAAAGACAAATGGGCACCACAGGGCTGCCCATTCAACACAGACCATTGATCCACTCCATATAGACTCTACTCAAGTACTGATCATCTTCCTCTACTGCACAAGCAACACAACAGTCTTTACAGAAAAGCAGCAAAGGGTAAATATACTCCTGACTTTCAGAGAGCATGTCTGTGGGTCACTAGGGCTGCGTGCTTCTGCTGATTATTCCCATGGGATGAAAAGAGATTTAATTGCATGAAGCTTACTGACTCTTTATTGCCTAATACAGTGCCTTTGTGCACCACTGTGAGAGCAGCCAGGACTGTTTCAAAGGATGTGGCAATCCCAGCTGGAGAATCCCCACATACAATGCCCTCAGTGCAGGAACCTGCAGTGTAGCTTTGAGATGGTATGTGGAGATCCTGATGCTTCAGTAGGACCAGCAGAAATCTTCCTCTAATATTGATGATTCTTGCTCTGTCCTCCATGGGGTTAAAGTATTTCTAAGTAAAAAGTAAGTGAAGAATGATTTTTCTTCTGAACACAAAATCAAAGCCAGAGGGAGAAAAAGCATACAGTACAAAGTGTACATATTTGAAGCCAGTATTTTTATTTTTTTTTCAAAGCAAGGGTAAATGAAACATGGGACATTCCCTTCTTTTCCCAGGCTGAGCTGGGGAAAAGTGCTTTCGTTCACAGGAGCACTATGAGCCTGAATTCAATGCTGACAGAGAACTAGGAGCAAAAACCAGCAAATTTTGAGTACTCCCATGATATTTTGTGGCTCATTCTGCTGCACAGCTCATTGAGCTGTAATATTGGAGTAGCTTGATCTTGCTGCTTAGTAAAGCCTAAAATGAGAGTGGGGAGGTTCACAGAACCTGCTTTGTTAGGTGCAACAGTGAAGAATTCTTAAGGAAAGGACAAAAATCAGAATTACACAGAATCATTTAGGTTGGAAACAATGAGCTGTCCAGGGAGGAAGTGGAATCATCCCTAGAATTACTAAAAACCCATGTAGACGTGGCACTTCAGGACATGCTCTAGGAGGCATGGTGGTTTTGTTTGTTTGTTTGTTTTTCCTGGGGGGAAGGTTGGACTCAATGATTTTAGGGGTCTTCTCCAGCCATGAAAACTCTGTGATTCTGGGATCTTTTTTCTTTCTCTTGTCCTATTACATTACTTGGGAAAAAAGACCAACCTCCACCTCACCACAACCTCCATTGAGGTAGTTGTAGAGAGCTGTAGCATCTCTCCTCAGTCTCCTCTTCTTCAGCCTAAACACTAGGAGTTCCCTCAACTGCTCCTCATAAGAGTTGTTCTCTAGACTCTTCACCAGCCTGGTTGCCCTTGTCTGCACTCACTCCAGGATCTCAATTTCCTTCTGGTAGTGAGGAGCCCAGACTGAACACAGGATTTGAGGTGCAGCCTTGTCAGCACCGTGTTCAGAGCCGTGCTCACTTCCCCACACTGGCCACACTGTCTCTGATACAAGCCAGGATGCTGCTGGCCTTGGCCACCTGGGCACTCTGCTGGCTCAAATTCAGCCAGCTGTCAACCAGCACACCCAAGTCCTTTACTGCCTGGCAGCAGCTTTCTGGCCACTCTTCCCAAAGCCTGTAGGGTTGCCTTGGGGTTGTTGTGACTCAGTCACAGGACCCAGTACTTGGACATCTTGAATCTCAGACAATTGGCCCTGTCCCATTGATCCAGCCTGTCCATGCCACTCTGTGGAACCTTCTTGCCCTCAAACAGGTCAACATTCCTGCCCAGCTTCATATCTTCTGCAAATTTACTGAAGGTACACTCAGTCCAGATCATTGGTAAAGATACTAAAGAGAACTGGCCCCAGCACTGAGCCCTGAAGAACACTATCTGTGACCAGTCCCCAGCTGGATTTAACTCCATTCCTCACAGCTCTTTGGGCCTGGCCATCCAGACAGTTTTTTACTCAGCAAAGTGTGCACCAGTCCAAGACATGAGAAGCCAGTTTTTGCAGGAGAATGCTGTGGAAAACTATGTTAAATGTTTTACTAACATCTAGGTAGACAACATCCACATCCTTTCCCTCATCCACTAAGTGGGTCACCTTGTCATAGAAGGAGATTAGGTTAATCAAGCAGTCCTGTATGTGCCATGTTATGGCACTCAAGGTGATCTCCTTCATAACTTTCCCTGGCATCGAGGTGAGACTGATGAGCCTGCAGTTTCAGCCCTTCTTGTAGATGTGTGTCATATCTGCCAACCTCCAGTCAACTGGGACAGCCCCAGCTAGCAGGAAGCCAGGTATTTATTGTTTCTTCCCTCATGATTCCCTGCAGCTGGAAGGATAGAGGAGAACACTGCTCCTGATCCCATAGCCAGTTGTCCCAAGTCCCTTTTGATTGCCCTCGAACCTCTTATTGCAGCTTCATCACTTCCAGTGTGAAAAATCAATAATGGATCACAATCCGAGGGCTGTTCCTGGGTAGGAAGTTTTCACATCTTTAAACTGGGCCCCAAGAGGCAGCAGACTTCCCTAAGGAGTGGGTCTGATCAGAATTTTGGCTCTTCTTTTCCTCACAGAAGATTCTTCCTATGAAAATACTGATTTTCTTTCTCTGTGGAGCCAGTTTTGACACAGGATATGGTCTGACCTAACCCCAGCAACACCTCCAGGCTACATAAACCATCATTGTCCTTATTGTTGGACTGCACTTGTAGAGCCTTGTGCCTGTTATGTGAGGGGACCTTGGAAGGCAGGGGAGTCAAGGAGGAGATGGACCTGCTGCCCTAGGCAGGAATTTGTCACATTTGTCCCCCATCCTTGAAGTCACCATATTCTGCCAAGTGGGGAGAGGAAGGGCATCCTCTTTATCATGTGTCCTGCCTGCCTGGTGGGTCTGTCCCAGGGATGGGAGGTGCAGTGCCAGTAGTCTCTTTCCCTCTCAGGCTCTCTGATACTCCTCAACCCTACCCTCTCACATTCTCCTGGAGCTCTGTCACTCATCAGAACAATTAGTCTCCCTGGCCATCTCCCACAGCTCTGCTCACTGCTGCTGTCCATACTGGTGTGAGAGTAACCCTAACCATACTGGTGTCCATACTGTGACAGCCTGCAGCCAGACACCAGGATGCCAGCATGTCATATTCCCATGGGAGTTCTGTCTGGGAAGCTGAGTCAGTCACAGTGAGTGCAGAGTTTGGAGAGGCAATGGCCTTCTGGTTGGGAGACATGCTCCATGCTGGAGGATTCCAGTGCCAATTGTGTCAGCAGTGGAGCTGCTCACCTCTATGGTTCAAGCCTCCACCTGTGTGCTGAGAAATTCACTCTTGCCTTCCACATTCAGCTGACAGTTAGCAGTCACATGGGTTAAATCTGGTGTCAGATTCTTTGAAATACACATCCTGAGACAACTATCATGATCAAGTCACTCTGAGAGATAGGAGATTTCACTGAGGATATAATGAATTGTCTCCAGTGAATAACTTTTATCAAGCTGGACATGGACTTAATCTCAGTCTTTCCTGGGGTAGGATTTGGGGAAACATTTCAGAACTCCAGGATCCAAGTGACAGTCACTGAATCTCTACCAACTTTTTCTTTTAGCTGGTGTAGAGATGGCCATGAATGCTTTTTGCTTTGTTTTGAAAAGAGGTCAGCAACCCTTTACATTGTTCTTAGTGACAATCCTTGAACAAAAGGGAGATATTGTGAAGGAGTGCTTCTTGTCTATGGTGAGGTGTTCCACTGAATGTTTCTGCCTCAGTGTCTTCAGTATTGGCAATGCCCCAGTTTGCTCCCTTGCTCCTGGGGTCAGTGCAGCACTGGGATGATGTCAAAAGCAGCCTTACTGGTGCATAAGGGGGGCATTTTATCCTCATGGGCTGCCAGCCATGTAACTTTCTCTGGAAAAATGCCTCTTGATGCTATTTCATTATACGATGCAATACAAGGTTGCCCCTGGTCAAGAGTGGCAAATCTTTTGGTGTCCCATGGGCTGTTGTGCATTTTGAGTAATTTCTGCCTGGGGAGCAGGTTAGTGCCAGGAGTGGGCATTGTTTGCTGTAACTCACATGAACAGCTATGAAGAGAAAGGCTGAACGTTGCGATGACAACACATCAATAAGCAAAGCCACTTTCTCCACCTTTTGACATGAATTACCTGTCTTGGATACTGCACTATAATCAGCACTTGCATCTCCAGGAGGAAAATAAAGGCCAGTTTGACCTCCTGGAGTAAGAGAATCTGTTTTCCTGGACTAATGGAAAAGTCATTAGTATGGAAAGTTACTTGGACTGACAGTAGCCTGCTCGCTGTGTGATGTACTGCCTTGGCTGAGCCACACCTCAGTGTCTAGTTTATACCTTTTGCATAGGATGAGTTCTTTGGGACCAAACACATTTGAAGGCATGGTGACTGAGCATGGATGAATCTGTACCATGACAACATGCAGACTCTGTGCCTACTCAAAAGTGATCCCTTTGGGCTGAGTCAGAGGGAGAGAACCAGGAGAAGATGCTTTGCTGGGATCACCAACATCCCTCCTGAACACCCTGGCTAAGTGTGATGCTGGTACCAGGGCTGCTGGACTGATGCAGGGAAGCAATTAAGACAGCAGTGGGACTACTTCTGCATTAGAGGGACACTCATATCAATAGGCAAGACAAACCAGACTGTTTTGTCCCCCTTTCACCTTCTAGGCAAATCAGTGCAGTCCCCAGCGCTGGCCTTAGCTATTCCCCTCTTCATTTCACACATATTTCAAACAAACAGGGATGACAAAAGTATGCAATTTATTGCAATGCACAATGCAGGTAATTTTGCAGGATCTGGAGCCAGCTGAGCAAAATGCTGCTGACCTTAAATTGTTCATTCCCCTTTGCTGTTAAGTAGAATAATAAATCAGTGGTAATTCCTTTCTCTCACCATACCTCCTCTCCCTCCTCCTTTTTTAAAGCCAGACATCAGTCCTTCTTATTTATTTAGTCATGACAATTCAACTAGAGAGAAGAAAATCTTAGTACCATACCAATATGTTTTGGTTTCTTTTATAGTGTTAATTGGATGTCAAAGATATGCTTAGAGCCCTTCCAAGAAAAACATGATGCTAACCCAGGAAGCTCAGATAATCCATTGTCAAATTTATGTATTTATTAAAATTTTTTCTTCTTCAGAGGACTTAGCCTCTCCTCTTAAAACCAAACTATTCAGGGGATTGGTGGACCCTGTAGCATGCTGTTGCCCAGTAATTGAAGACTAACCTGCTGTTGTGTCTTCTCTGAGTAATGTGTGCAGCTGCGTCATAGCACTGCTGCTTGAGGATCTGGGAGAAGATGCAAAACCATTTTAATTCTTTGTAGTTCTTGCCTAGAAGAATATTAGAGAAAAACGGGGAAGAATTTTTTTTTAATACATGCAAAATGTGAACAGGGTACTTGGGCTGCTGTTGAACATGCAGCTTGATTTACATTTGGAGGTAGCTCGGAGGAACTATTTCTTTCTTTCATTTATATATTTATATAGTGTCCAAAAAAGTCCATCTGGATTGCAACAAACCTTCAGTGCTTTGAAGATGTGAAACAGCAGACAGGAAAAGGGATTGGTTAATGACAAAAAGCCACATCCTCTATGTCTGAAGTCTCCTATGAGATAATATAATGTGTAATCTTATATGTAAACATGTATAGCCATGTATATGTCTATGTGTTTATCACATCAAAACTACACTGCTTGCCAGGAGTCTGTCTGGCAGAATTTGTAACATGGAACCCCTGGAATGTTTCCTTACCCCTTAGCATCTTGTTTCAGGCAGCCAGCCTGTGCAGTGGCAGGAGCCTGTCCTGCCTGGCTTGCTATGTGTAGGACAAAAGGTAAATAGGCAGGCAGGCACTTTATCTGAACTGTCCATATGGGAACAGAACCAGCATTTCTTATCAGCACAGAAAACCGTTCTAATACTAAGAAATAACTCATACAGAATGAAATCATAAATGTATATGGTGCCCTGAGGGTATGCCAGTTTGTATCACGGAGCATCAATAACCATCCACTTTTGTGTTTTTGGGCAGGGGAGGCCAGTTAATCTGTTCTGTGGCAGATGAACTGTTAATATCCAATGCACCCTCTAATAGGCAGAGACATGAGGGCACTATATCAATTTATTGGGATATAATGAAATATGAACAGAAGTAAAAATAGAAAAGAAAAAAATTGATCTGTTTCAGTGAACAATCACATTTTGGAATATTTTTTCCTGGTGGGGGAAATTTAATAAAACAACTGGAAGCCATCAGCAAATGATAAAGTATTTTCTTACTAAGGAAGAAGTGTTTTTGCTAGTTCAGAAAATCTGAATATCACAGAAGCCAGCCATAATTTGTTTTCTCAACAGGCTGATTCCATTTCTCAGACTTTCTTTTCCCCCTCCCCTTTGGGGCTAGTTAGGCCTTTATTTTCATTTAATATGGAAGTACCTCTGGTCTTCTCAGACTACTGCTCTGATAGTTGGACAATCAACATCAAAAATGAGATGATTTGTGCCAGCAGACCAGGCTTATGAAGCACAGAACCACATGGCCAGTTGTCCTTGCTATGTAGCAGAAATAGCTGGGTAGTGAATTACCACTGCTGATTAGTCTAAAGAATTTCTGGTGACAGAGTGAGACAGAGTGAGTAACAAGAAACCATTCAGTTTTTGGTGGTATAAGACTTGTCATCCTGTGCTTTATGGCTAGGTCTTAGTGGCAAAAGAAGCCACTGGGAACAGAGACTTATCCTCTGTTCAGACTCACAGTGGGATAGACAGGTGTCATCTCGTGATGACATTTAAAGGTGGACGAGGCCCATGAGTGAGGGAGTTCAGTCTGCCATAATCAGTGTCAGGCCTGATGATAGTTATTTTTGTCAACTTTATTTATTCCTTTGAGAGATCACTTTGGAATAACAGGAAGACTGTAACTTAAATGGTTATGGGGGTGGACGGGTGGGTCAATTATTCATTCCTTACAGAAGGCAACTCTCCATTGAAACCCCAAAGTAGCTGACATACAATATCCTCTCATCTCTTCCCACCTTTGGTGCATTGAACACAAAAGGAGTACTATGGCTCCTGCAGCTAATCTGCTGGGATGGAAAATTAACATCTTCCCCTTTTATTTAAGGAAGATGCTTCACTCCCAAAGACACTTTAATTGGTCATCTTTCAGAGCTTTGATTTTAATGAGAAACAGCAGCATTTTGCAGCCAGACTAAGCAAAATGATGCTGGAGTTTATTGTAGCATGGATCTCAAGAACACTGAAATAAAGACTTAGGCCAGTGATTGCAAAGGCTTCTGCTACTTACATGCAAATGTGTATACACTGCTTTGTTCTAGATACCAGCCTATTATGATATGCTTTGATATGCCTTGAATTTTGTCCCTTCCTTGAAATACATGATTTTCCTTCTGAGATGCATCTTCCTTTAAAAAAAACAACACGACAAAACAAAACCAAACCAAAAATAAACCAACCCAAACCAAAACATCCCTGCCTCCTGATCTAAAGTCAAGATCACCTGTGCAACTCAGCACCTGGGAAAATGTTTCATCTAGGCCCATCCCTTGCCTTTTCCACATGGCCCTGAGGCCATCAGCTGCTGCTGATATGGGGATAACCCTGGCTATGGCATACCAAATAGAGTTGCCACAGCAGCAGCCCTCTTTTTTCCCCCTCTGTCTTCCTCTAGGAATCTTGAATGTGTTTAAATATTAAAGCTGGACACATCTCAGTATATCCCCTGTGGAGTCTTTCTATTAAAAGCATCCAAAATCCAATAAAATTAGCTGGTCCTTTTGATGTTTGTAAAGTGGCTGCTCACTGTTCTGGGAGTCCAATATCAGACTCCTATAAAGATATCTGCAGAGCTTTTCCAATAGTGCTGATATCTGTAATCTTTTTGCTAGCTATTTCATTCTGCTGACAAGAATATCCTTTATTTAAAAGAGGACATTTAGGAGGGTTTGTTTTCTTTATTCCAACTTCAATGTAACATTGATTTACCTTGTGTTTTAGAGAAATCCCTCAGCCAAGAGAATTATTTGAGCTTACATAAATTTATTCACCTCCTAAGCAAAAATGTTGACAGTACTCTTTAAAAGAGAGATTTTTTCACTTCTGCTAAGGAGGGAAAGTGTTTGTTGAGTCAACAGGGTGAAAACTCAGAATTTTTAGTATTTAGCTTTTTGCCTTAATAATACTGCCACCTCCCTAAAAAAAAAAAAAAAAAAAAAAAAAAAAAAAAAAAAAAAAAAAAAAAAAAAAAAAAAAAAAAAAAAAAAAAAATAGAAATCACAGACCCAAGCGCAATTGGGAAGAACAGCAACATCTGAGCCCTTTAGGATGAAGTTAACATGAAAAATAAGCTTATGTGCTTTGCTCTTTACACTATTTCCATGCTCTCAAATCAGGGCTGATACAATATCAGGACAAACCCTCAGCTCCTGCAGAAATATTTATGCTTCCATTTAATTTTCACATCAGGATCAAATGCTATTCATGAAGATTAAAAATAGAAATCAGAAGACAATAGAGTTTCTCAGCCAAATTAGTATTGTCAGTCAGAAAGAGCAGACCCTTTCAGCAGCTGCCACATTAACCATTGGCCTGTGTCAGTTTTCCATTGAGCAGCAGGCACTTTTCCAATTTTATAATATACTATTGCCTTGGCAAAGAGTAAATGGGATCTGGTGCCAGGACACTTGTATCTAGAGCATACTTTTACTCCTTGCTGTATTTGCAGAAATTCCAGGTACACATCATTAATCACAAAGCCTGTCCTATTCTTAAATTATTTAATACAATTTTGGAGCAGTTCTGAATTATTTAAAGCAATGTGCAAAAGGTTCTCTGTGATAAACATGCAGAGATTATTAAAAACCTTGCTAAACAGATTTAAATTGCCAGAACCTAATATCAGCTCTCCATGTTCCACTGCCCTAACTCAAAGAGGGAAAGAAACAGCAGCCTCCTGTCAAATAGCCTCCTGATTTAGCCTAAAATTTATGACAACTCTTATAAATAAGTGAAATTATTATAATCTATCTCTTCAGAAGCTGATCAAAACACGACAGGAAAAAAGAAAGGTCCCAACACATTGTAATTTGGTACTAGAGGAGAATGGAAAAGCCAGAAGGCTTATTTGATCCTCCTGAACCTGTGAACCAGGCATAGAAATAACACGGAAACACACTGTTTTCCAAAGTGCTTTGGTCTTTCTTGTTTTCTGGAGAGATTAAGATTGAAAGAGTAACTTTTATAAAGAATCTGTGGTTATTCTTCCATATCCATTACCAGTCAAGAACGTTCACTGGATCTTCCTGAGAAGTTCACTCAGCTCCAGAATGGGTGGACCACGGGCAGGCAGCTCTTCCACGAACATTTATGCTCCCCAGCTGCAAAGTTCAGTCTCATGAGCAGTCCTTACAAACATAATACTTGGGCTGTGCATGCTGGTGCTTGCAGATACTTTCTGAAAAGTTCCTTCTCATGTGCTATTGCAGTGTGCAACTCTGTTCAGGTCACCAGATTACGGACATAAGGTGTGACAGACCCCCATCAGCACCCCCTTTCCATAGCCAAGCTCAAGACTGGACTGCCCAGAAATTCATGAAATAAATGAAGTTGGAAAAGTAGTCCAAGACTACCTTGTCTGCCTTAAGTCAGTCAAATGACAAGAGAGGTGAGTGATGGTATCTAGCCCCAGAGCAGATTCCTCTCCTGGATATACTGTGACATTCAGGCTACACTTGTGATATCCCACCCAGAAACATCACCTGGATCTCCACAGATGAGTGAGAGGGGTGCTCTAGGAACCAAAGAAGGCTGGGCAGGAAATTGCAACTTCAGTATACTTTCAAAAGCAGTTCAGCCCAATCCTACATGCTGGGTCTACTTTGCAGCCATGACCCTATTTTTGGGTGGTGGCTGTGCCTTCCCACTGAAGTGGTCCTGCCCTTCATACTCACCACAAAGATGGGGTTGGGAGAGACTCCTTTCACCTTAGAGAAGGGAGAAGTGGCAGCTAGGAAATTCTCATCATGAAAATAATCAGTTCCTGCAACCTTCCTTCTCCTCTTCCTCCTGTTCTGTTACACAGACAATTGTTGGAAAGATGGGAACCTCCTTAAATGCCCTTGATGACAGCTACGTATAGAATTAGCACCCTATAGAGATGAACATGCCAGGTGAACCCTCGTCAGAGCTGATGTCTCAGCTTAGCATTCAGGCATATTAGCAGATGCACTCAGGTTATTTTCTTGAAACTTTTCTTCCCAGCCAAGTAGGTGGACTGACATTTCCTACTGAATCTTTCCCTTCAATGTGATAGCAAGTAGCTGAGTCCAGTCACAGAATTTCAGGAGCTACAGCTTTATGTGCCAATACTTTAACCTGGCCAATGGGGACATCTAGGTTAAGAAGTAATTTTCAATATGAATATTATTTTCCTTCCAAAAAAAGACTGGTCAGATTTTCCTGAAAAATACATAGCATTTTCCCCATTGTTAACATTAAACTATTGCAATTAAATGGTGAAGAAGGGTAGAAGAGAGATTACTGGAGTGTATTTTTTAGCCAAGTAATCACTGTGGAAGCATTCACCTTTCCACTCATTTCAAGATGGCCATGAACTTATTATATAGCCCACTCTGACACACCAGGGTAATATATGATGGTGAATCATCTTAGTTTATCCATTTAGCTTGCCCTATGAGTTTGCGAGGGCTTAAAATCTATTTGCTTTTCACCTCGTTTAGCCTTGATTTAAAGGTGTGACAGCAAATAAGTGGATGCTATACTTCAGTGTCTCTTCTATGGAGTACAGTGTGTCACACACTGCTGCTGGTGTGTCTGTCCTGGTGTGCATGGGGGAGGATGACTCCATGTGGATAAGGGACAAAGACAAACACACAGCTCTGTGCCAGAGCAGAAGGGGCAAAACATTTGGGGTTTTGCCCACTCTGTGTCCAGCAGTTTGGTTATTGGAGAAATGAAGGTTAGACAGTCCCACTGAACCTCCACCCTGAGTGTATCTGGGATCGTGGAAGGCATCAGAAGGCCCTGCCTCAGGAGGAACTTGAATTTCTACACCTAGAAACGGCACAGAATTATTCTGGGATAGATGAGAGTGCCTGGGTCACAGTTTTGCCCAGTGTTTCATGCTTCAACTCCTTTGGAACATTCCTATTCTTTATTATTTCTTTTATAATGACATGCAGGATAAAGTGCTCTCCTTTTTTCTCTCCCAAGCTTTGCTGGAACTGAATCAGGTGGATTTTGCCCTGTACACTTTCCAGTTTCTCGTTCAGCACCATGTTCTCTTTACTTCATGTACATTCAAAATTACATCATAAAAGTCAATCAATCAGCACCTTGGCCATACTGAAGACAAGTAATCACACCACAAGCACAGCTGGCTTGTATTTTTTTGTTTTCTTCTTCAGTTTTTCACTTAATCTTCAATTTAAACAATTTCAAAACCAGATGGCAAAATCAGAGGTTGCTAATTTATGTTTTGATTGTTAAAAAAGGGCTTTGCAAAGATATTATTTTTGTTTATAATAACTTTAACCAAATAACTTTATTCCTTTTAAATCAGTTTTGCATTTGTAGAACTTAAAGAGCTGTGTCCTTAATGTTAACATCCTTACAAAGATTTTCAATCAGTCATTTATGTTAATCCAGAGAACATAATATTCACCATAAAATTGTTTTAAGGCCAATGTGGATTTTCAAAGGCAAACATACTGTGATATTTTTAAAGTCATATTTTCTTCAACTTCTGGGTAACTTTAATTGTCTGCTTTTTTGAAAGAAATGTGTTTGGTTTTTCAATGCAACGTTATTTTTCCTGTGGAGTGTTCTTTGAGGTACACAAAAGCAATAATAGAGATACCCATCTTCTTGTGCCATTATCATGGTACTTCAAGACTTCTTTGAATTACTTGTGGTGCTGTAAGGAATAGAAGACTCTCAGTTTGTACAAGATCTTTCATTCAATTCAGACCCAGCTACTGCTGTTTATTAAATGTTTTCAATAAGATGGTGCTGTCACAAAGAAGCAAGAGGCTGCCCAGTCCTTATTGCCAATGCAAATCTTGCATCCTGCTGCAGCTTGGCATGTTTTCTTTTGCAGCATTGCTTTCTTTGCTAAATGAAATATTTAGAGTAAAATTCTGACATCTTATCCGTATGCTGTAATAATGTCTTCTTCCACTGAAACCAGTAAGAATGCTCAAAGGATGAAGAGTTACATAGTATGTAGGAGGTAGGCAGAATCCAATCCCCCAGAATTTATCTTCATTTTTTTCCCTTTTAGTCTGATTGACAAAACTTTATTAAAACACCCAGAAACCAGAATTCCACTTCAGCCCACAGGATTCAAACCAAAACTGTAGCCCCTCTAAAGTAAAAGATGGAGAAACAGAAAGGGAAACAATTACAAAAGACCCACTGATTTAGTTACCAACAATCAGAAAAATCCATATGAAGCAATTATTTTACTGAAATGACCTTGATTTGATTCTGTATTAATGACAAAAGAATCTTAGGATGAATATTCTAATAGGCACAATTAGCTGTCTAAGCTGAGAAGCTGATATTTTAGTTTTGTCCAAAGCAAATGTGCCAAGGGAAGGCAGTACTTATTGAATCCAATATTGAATCCAATATTGAATCCAAACTGCTGATGTCCCTCAAGGACTCTTTTTTGACTTTTACAACTTCCTTCTCTGCTCTCACACCTGAATAATTTTCTCCAAAAAAATCACACTATTTCCTCTTCAAAATGTTATATCCTGGAATCCAGACAACCTTGTAGACCCCAGGTCCCAAGAGACCAGAAATCCATAGTAGATTTGCAGACGTCCCATGTGCTCAATGGGACATTGTAAACACAGTACATGTGTTTACAAGCAAATGTGGGGATTTTTATCCATTTGCCTTTTTCTCAGGTGATTTGGAAGGGTGAAGGAACTGGTTCAGAGACCTGAGCAGAGAGGAGATAAGACAGCCAAGCCTGGGGAACCATGAGGCTCTGTTAACTGGAAGACCTGTGACTTGAAAACTTTTGTTTATTTACCTTTTTTATTGTTACTATTATTTTAATGGGAACAGGCCACATTATTAAGGCAGTGGGACAGAAAACTTCCAAACTCCACCAGATAATTTCGTATAGATTTGGGTGCTCTGTTTAGCAATATGCATGTGACAGATGGAAGAGCTGCTGCTGTGTGTAGGACTTCTGTGTACTCCTTTGGTAGAGCAAACAAGAAAGTTTTAAATACTCTGAGCCATGTAACATTTGGTCAACTCTCATAACCTTAATCAGGCTTAGTTTAGACTATGGGAGGGAACTGGAGGAGCTCTGATCCTTTCTGACCAGGCTGATTGCTGTTATAATCTCACACTTCCACTCAACTGCCTGTTCTTCTCAGTGGTCTCATCCTAACCCGTGCGTTTAGAAGTTTGCTTTGTGGTAGTAAAGGCCCTGATGCAGCTGTGGTTGATGACTGTGTCTGCTAAGCCTGGTTACAATATACAGAAATAACAGGGAGCAATGGGGATGTGGCTGAAGCCAAGAAAGCTGATGAACTTGGAAGGCTTTTGTGTTTAGACATTAGCAGCAGCAAGTTCCAGGTCTGACTCCAGTTGCTGCCATAGGTTTCCAGAAACAGAGCTTGGGTTCCATGTGGCAGGATCCTGCAGATTGTAATTAAGATCAATGAGGAAACATTTTAATTAATATGGCCCCAAATAACACTGAAAAATTTTGCATATTGTGGCTCAGTACCTCAGCTTCCTTTACAGAAAACAGGGAGGGCAAGGGCAAAACCTCCTTTCGTTTCTTTTTTGTTTTGTTTTGTTTTTTCTCTTTTTTCTCTGGGAAGCACATTTGAGCAAGACCATGTTTATGGTCTGGGCTCAGACAGAGCATTTAGATAAAGTTGTAATACGAGTCATGAGAACAGATTTACTTTTCAGCTTCTGGGCTGTGTATTGCTATAAATTTAACACAAGCAAACTATATTGTGAGGGTGAGGCTTCCAGTTTCTGTTTTCAATCAGAATACAGAAATGCAGAGTTGTGATAAGTTAACAACAAAGAACAGGTTAATTGAACCATGGAACTGATTTTACCAGCACTTGTTCAAGTTTTGAGCATTGGTTTTGTCACTACTTTTTTTACCTGGACTAATTAATCCATCCCTGTCTGGAAAATGTACTATATTGTGACATTCAGCACCAGGGAACAGCAGTGGTTTTCATGATCTATATAATAATCAGTGTTTTACCATCTTATCTTGCCTTTCACATAGCAAAGATGTGCATTCCCAAGGTGCCAGATGTTTGCACCCCACCTTAGGTGAAATGTAGTAGAAAGGATGTCATTTTGATGACTCTCTTTATAGTATATTCCTACCAGTGCTCATTCGAGCAGCTGGGATGACAGTAGTAAATAAAGCTTAGCACTCCTATAGCACAGTACATGTTCAAAATGAAATTTTAGTAGTAGTAGGTTTAGAGATGTCTGAAAGAGTGAACACGTACCAAAGGGAGAAAGTTAATCCTTGACTGTGATAAAATCATGACAAGCCAAGTGTTCTCCAGGGGAGGGACTCTTTCTGATTTAGAAAAATAATAAAAATTGCTCCTGTGAGTAGGTAAAATTAGATATCTAAATGGATTACAGGGAAATTATCACTGAGGAAAAAGTAATTGTTTAATTTATTGCTACAGATCAAACTTAACATCTGATCTGGGTAAATATCTAAATTTAAGAAAGACCTTGGTAAAAATTAATAGTTCTTTTATTTATCCGTGAGAATTAAGATACTTGCAATCCAACCTGACTTTTCATTGCTGTTGAGATATTACAGAGAGGTGGAGGACTTTGTAGTTTTGTCTCTCTCTTTATCATCTCTCTGATGACCATATTCATAAGATGAGGATTAATATTGAAGTTTTGATGAATTGCAAATAGTATTTGAGTCAATGTTATTGTATGCCACCTAAAAGGAGCAAATTATAAAACCTGGATTTTGGTTGTTTAAATGTGTTAGTATTCTGCCCCCCAAAAAAGACCATCCACTTGTGTTCCCTAACCCCTCCTGCTGTCACAGGGTGCTGGATGCCCAACACTAAGCCCTTTCTCCACAGACTATGCAATGCAAAACTGTGGTCTAAAACCTACCCTCACAGAGAAAAATTAGCTATAAACCAGTGGAATTAAACACAACATGTTAAATATACATTTTGGAACATAAGGGATGAAAAGATAAATATTAAAAGTCATCTCAATACTAGCAATGTGTATGATATCTGAAGATTCCCAGAGTATTTTTAGAAAGCAATGCATTGCTGCAGTGTGCAACTGAAATATCACCCAGTGAGACTCCAGCATAATTAAGCAATGATTAATCAATACTTAACTAAAGAAATTAAGCTCAGGAGAAACAATTAATTGAAGTTAAGTGAACTTTGACAGCTCATATTAAACTAAGGCTCTAATTAACTAAAGTGTTGTGCATCCTCTAAATGGAGGAATGTGCATGCTTCAGGTGCTAAGGATGGGGGTGAGTGTTGTTCTGCAGATTTCTCACTGATGATGGGATGTCAGTGATGGAGAGCTTAATTTCAAGGCTTTAGGAGGAGAAGCTGATTTTTCTTCGGGTATCCAAGATCATGATGGTATTTTAATGAGTTGATCTGGCACTTAGGGTGGCTGTCGGGAGGAACAAATGCAGGACACAGCTGAGCCCCATTTCCTGCAGGACCTGTGGCCGTGGAGAGCCCAGGCGGGAGCAGGTTGTCCCTGAAGGACTGCAGCCCGGGGAAGGGCCGGTGCTGGAGCAGGGAGAGGTGTGAGGAGGGAGGAGCGGCCGAGAGGGGCTGGGATGGACTGACTGTAACAGAGTTTTCTCTTTCTCCTTCCTCTCTCTTCTCCACTCTCGTGATTTTATTTTCCCCCCATTAACTTTCTCTTTTAGCACCATCAACTATGAACTCAGCTAATAAACCCGGCATGTGAATCTTCTTACCTTCTTTTGTGCAAACTTTTTTCATGAAAGCATGGAGTTGGGATAGTTGTTTTAATCTTAATAAAAAGATTGATTTCTTAGAAGACAAACCCAGTGGAGGGGAGGAGAGGAATGTGGGAAAACAAAGAGCTCTGTTTTCTCGTCTCTCAGGAACTGAAACATCACTGGTTCAGTTTAAAGCAGCCAAACCACATCTATCAAGGCCAGGCTTATGATGGAAAGTTTTGGACTCCAGTCTCAGCTCCATCACTCCAAACAGAAGGTCTTTTTCTAACCCATTTCATTGCTAGTGAAGCATGCCAGGGAATGGTCACATAAGCAGGAGAGGTGCATGGAGGCTGTATCTTTACACCAGGGGCTGCATTCCAGGCATTCATGTCTTCGACCTGCCCATCCCCAAGATGGTTGTGTGAGCCTTGAAGGCCACTCTTGACACCAAACATCATGATGCCCAGCAAGTGATGCAGCACAGAGCATAATGTGGCAGCACTCCCCAAGGTAACATGCAGCACAGGGATGAAACGCTGGACTCTTCTAAGGGTCAGAAATGGGGTTTAGAGCCTGATCTCAGCTCAACTCACCTGAGGTGACTATCTTTCTATAGAGCAGGACTTTTTCTTGCTCTTTTTATAGGTACTGGAGAGTGGCACAAGTCTGAGAGAATTTTAAAAAATTTAAAAATCATCCAAACAAAATCATAGAAATTATTTAATTGGATAGTAGCTTAATTGCTCTGTTAATTGCTTTGCCTCTGGTACTCCATTCCCTGAGGAGAAGGAGTCTGAGGGTTGTCCTAGCCAGTGCTAATTCCTCTCAATGATGAACAATTACCACCCTGCAGTGAGTGCCATATGTGGATGTCACAGGCTGGCTCCATTCAGAATGATGGAAGGGCACTAAAACTTAATTTTATCCCTGGAATTAGCACTCAGATTAGGAGGTGACATACCTTGACCTATGTGGATGGGACCTGACTTTGTACCAGTGTGAATGTCAAGGCCTAACAGGTCAAATGTTGAGGTCCTGAGCCCAAGTCCATCTCTGGACTCTGTCTGAAAACCCTTGCTGGACATGTACAAGTCTAATTTTCCTCTTGTTGAGGCCTCTACAAGACTGCTGTGGCCTTGGAAATATTCTGGGTGCTCTGCATGGAAGTGGCAGAATTTCTCCACTCATCTACCAAATCTGAGCTAACCTGATCCAAGGTGTCTGATGCTTGAGGAGGATGGAGGAGAACTTGGAATCAGGTTACATATGGCTGCTGGAGGCAAGGTAGTGGTCTGCTGCTGTGAAGCTACAAAGTAGGAAGAGCAAGTTTAGAACTGGCACTGGCTTTGCTCTTTGGGGAACTGTACAGCAAAACTTCAGAGTTCTGGTTGTGCAAGGGTCCTCATTCTGGCATGTTCCTGCCTGTGGGGGAAGGAAGAAGCTTAGCCTATGGAAAATTCTAAATCCTTACAAGATGGCAGAAGAAAACAAAACAAAAAAACCCACCACCCCGAGCCCCCTGCAAAATAATATGCAAGGGGTGAAGTGACTTGCATGTGCACACACAATAAAGCAGAAGCAAAGTGAGGAATCTGTGTTGTTCCCATTAAAGCCCACTACCTCTCCATGAAGAGTGCCTGACCAGCCATATGATGTGTGAAGTGGATGTGGGTGAGTTTTTCCCATGCAGCTGTATAAATGTTCATTATTCCTGTGCTTCTGCCTTCCATATTTCCTCTTCTTTATTAACCAAGTGGTGGGAGCTGTCTCTGGCTCATCAATTAAGCCCCAGACTGATGATTTCCAGAGGTACTGCTGCTTAGTGAAAGAAATTCATCCTTAGGCTAAAGGACAAAGCACAAGGCCTAAGTGTTATTTAAATAGCTCATAAAGAATGTGTAGGCTTTTTAGCCAGAATGAAAATCACCCTTTGCTAACATAGGAAATATCCTGCTTTCCACTGCCTTCCCCAGTCTTTTCATGATGATGAATCTCTTTCTTCTTGTTCCCCATTATTTCTGTAAATGAGAATATGCTGTAACATTGCTGAGGTTGGGCTAATTAAATCAGCTCTTTCTTATCTCATTGATCTGCATTTTAAAGCTGATCTGATTAAGGATGGGAGAGTATATTTGATTAGAAATATGTTTTTGCTGGTTAGTTACATCAAAGGGAAGATTACAGGAGAGCAGAGGAGCAGAACTCACATGGCTACTGTTCCTCATGGTTGTTAAAAGGAAAGAACAATAATGTGACAAAAAACAAACCCCAAGATGCATTTCTCACCCATATAATTTCATGGCAAATGACAACATCTTTTTTTTTTTATCTTCTGGAAAAAAAAAAAAAAAGATACATGAAACTATTATGCAGAGAAAATACTATCACAAGCTGTGCAATGCTATGGATAGTGCTTCACTAGCAAAGGCAAAAAGCTTGCTAAAACAGCAATTGCTTCCTGGTTTTATGGGTGGTATTAGCAGGTATTCAACAAAGAGGACCAACCCCTCACCTGGGATGGTGGCCACAGCAAAGGCTCGGATCAGGGCCCTCGGCTGGCCCGATGTGCTGGCAAATTGCTCCAATGTTGTTCAGCTTTTGTGACATTTCCACCTGGCATGTCTTTATATATTATTAAGGAAAATATTACGCCTGCTGTGATCTGACAAAGTCCTTTGTTAAGGTCCTTCGTTAAGCAAACATTTTTGACAGCTTCAAGGATGCCCCTCATCCTCAGCACTGAGAGGGCTTTCTCAGAGAAGGGGAGGTAGGGAAAAGGACAAGAGGGTACAAGCTCCTTGCTTCCTTTTACTTCTTCTTCGAGTTTTGCAGGAAGGTTCAGTGCCATATTTTGCTCTGTAAATTTAAAGATGTCAAGAAAATCAACTCTCATGTGACCTCCTGTGTTGGACAACCATGCAACCATGTGAATAGCTCCTGATTTCTTGGTACAGTTGGGATTGAACCAGTAGCTTTGTTCTTTTATACAGCTATTGAACCACACATAGTAGGATATGAAGGTGAGGTTCAACAAGGCCAAGTGCCGGGTCCTGCACTTTGGCCACAACAACCACATGGGGAGCTCCAAGCTGGGCACAGAGTGGCTGAGAGCAGCCAGGCAGAAAGGGACCTGGGAGTTTGGGTCGACAGGAAGCTGAACACGAGCCAGCAGTGTGCCCAGGTGGCCAAGAAGGCCAATGGCATCCTGGCCTGGATCAGGAACAGTGTGGCCAGCAGGTCCAAGAAAGTGATTCTTCCCCTGTACTCAGCCCTGGTGAGGCCACACCTCGAGTCCTGTGTCCAGTTCTGGGCCCCTCAGTTCAGGAAGGAGATTGAGGTGCTGGAGCAGGTCCAAAGGAGGGCAACCAGGCTGGTGAAGGGACTCGAGCACAGATCCTATGAGGAGAGGCTGAGGGAGCTGGGGCTGTTCAGCCTGGAGAAGAGGAGGCTCAGGGGAGACCTCATCACTCTCTACAACTCCCTGAAAGGAGGTTGGAGCCAGGTGGGGGTTGGTCTCTTTTCCCAGGCAACTACCATCAAGACAAGAGGGCATGGGCTTAAGTTGTGCCAGGGGAGGTTTAGATTAGATATTAGAAAGAATTTCTTTATGGAGAGGGTGATCAGGCATTGGAATGGGCTGCCCCGGACGCAGAGGATTCTCCGTCCCTGGAGATATTTAAAAAGAGACTGGATGTGGCACTCAGTGCCATGGGCTGGGAACCACAGTGGTAGAGGATCAAGGGTTGGACTTGATGATCTCTGAGGTCCCTTCCAACCCAGCCAATTCTATGATTCTATGATTCTATGATATACAGCAGAGCCTCTTCCTCCTACTACAGACCACTCTAGAATGAGTCTGTGCAGCACTTCTCAGAGTGACTGTAGGGACGTTCCTTCTCTCTGTCACTTTTGTACCCATACATCATCATACATGCTTCTTAGTTAGTCCACTTCCCCATTTCATCTCAGACTTCGCCCATGGTCCTGATCTGAACTAAACTGGTAACTAGTAGAGCAGTTTGTGTCTGCAGCTGGTGTCCTCATGATGGTCCAGTGACTCATTTTGTCAGTGGCTTAAACAGCTGCTTTGGAGAAGGCTGCTGTAAGTGGGTATCAGGATACTTACATTCATTGCTTGACTCTGAGGTCAAGCAATCAGAACAGGAGTTAGAGACAGCAGAAGGAATCCCATAGATCTTGAATGTTCATTTGGAAAAGCATAATAACTGTGACAAAACATGAGCTAGGAGAAGAAACAAGTGAGTTTTAGTCCTGGAGTTACACTATGCAATATTATGGTTTATTAATGAAATGTAGTAAGTAAGGAGAGAGGAGAAGAAAACTAAAAAAAATATTTAAATTTCAGCTTCCTGAAGAAAGATGAAAATAACAACATTAACCACTGTCCCTAGAAGATCAGCCCAGCGCACTTCTCTAAATATGAAAAACAACTGCAGGAATGTTTTTTTTTTCTCTAGCTTCTCCCTCTCCTCCACCCATTTTTCTTGAAATGTTCATGTGAGTGGATTGCAAATACGTGAGCATGTAGCAAGTTTCTATCACATTTCATGTTTCTGTTCAAGTTCAGTAATAGATGAGGATGACAGGGTAATTGTGGGAAGAAAAATAGAACACCCTAAACATCAGGACCTGTATCTCCAGAAACAGCTTCAGAACTAGTCCTTAAAATGTCATCAAAAGACTAACCTGTGCATAAGCTCTAACCACCAAAAGAAATACAGAGTAAGAATGGTCAGATCATCTGACAAGGGATTTCTGAAATGTCTGGGCTGCAGAGAAACAAAACTAAATATTATCAATTAATGGCTTATCATTTTCTACTTGTGTCTCAAGTGAGGTGGTGCAAGGGTTTATTTATTTACTATGCAGAAATACAGATATTTATCCATACATGAGAATTAAAGAAACTGTCTGCAAGAGATTAATCACAGCATGCCATGCTGAGATTTGTGAAGCATGAGATACATGTAGGAATTATTTTTCTATTTTTTGCAGTGGTTTAATTTGCCGATGTTACTATTCAGAGTGACAAAAGCAGCTCTAAGGGCAACCCTGTTGAAATTATGAAATTTCCCTTGAACCAGAAGAATCCTTCAAGGGATGGCAAAGATGATGAAGGTTACTCCAAAGCTAGCAAGTCTCCTTTCAGAAGACTGACCCCTGTGATCAGTGAGTGCTTAAGTTAGAAGGGACTGAATATGCTCAGTTCTCTGAAGAAGTGGCTTTTGAGTACCTTGTTTTGTTTCCATGTGTTAGGCAATGAGAGTTGTAAAGAAAGTGGTCAGAGCAGAGGTTTCAGAATTTACCCTCAGATGTGTATTTACTTTCTTCATGTAAAGTGGGCAGACTCTGCATTTTTGGATAACCATCCAATACTGGAGTTGCATCAACTAAAATATTTATTAAAATGCTAATTCAACTTTGAAGCCAATATCTAATCACCTAGTTGAGATTTCCATGTTAGATGTAAATTCCACATGGAATTTAATTTATAAGTAGGCAAATATTCCCTTTTATTAACCATATGACAGCAGAATTGATACTGTTTTATATCTTCATAATTTTCTCTTTAATAGATGAATACAGCAGCCTAAAATGACAGCCTCCATTGAACCCAAATTAAAGGCTTATTTATGATACTCTGTTGTATTTTTCCAAACAGAAGGTTAGCTTCTGACCCAAAGCAGTCCAAAAGTGCACTCTGAGATAGCTCTGAGCTGTTGTTTCATTTAAGAGACTTGTTTCAAGAACATTCTTATTTTGATTTGTTTCCTTTGTTAGGCAATACAGAGATACCCATTTTAGAGACACTGCAAAGGTGAAAACAATAGTGTCTGAGTAATACTGGGGGGAGCTGACAATGTGTATGGAGTCTATTTGTGTGAAACTGTGTGGCCAAGTTAGCTTTTTTTTAAAATAATTTTTCTCTTTTATTACAGTGATTAATGGAAAGAGCTGCTTTCCTGAATTCAAGGTAGTTATTTTGTCCAGGTTTATAAATTCTGTTCCATGATAACTCTGGATATATATTTGGGTAAAAGTGAGGAGGACTCTAGCTGATTTCTTTCCTTAAATGTGGTTGACTGTAGTGTGACATTTCTAAGGAACTCTTCCTGAAGAGGATTTTGACCATGGGCTGTTACAAAAAAAGACCTTCTAAGGGTTATTGTCCATGATTTCTGGACCAGTGGATCTTCTTTGCTAAAAGTTCAGGAGATGAGGTCCTGAAATGAAACTTTCTTGGCTAATGAGGGCTGATTGTTCACTCAAATTTCCAGAGAAGCAAAGGAGAAAAAAGAATCCCCTCCCCCCCTTTCTTTTACCTCTGAGGGTTAAAAAACCCCACTCCAGTGTGAGCAATGGAGCTTTAAGCAGGAGTAGGAAAAGTTCGAATGCTATTTCCAACCTATATTTTTCTATGACCTTTAGCCATTTTGAGAAAGTATTTTTGTCATGGGTAGATGTAGAAATAATCTCAGAATTAACAAGAAGAATATGGCAAAGGCTGGTTTGGATGGAAGAGACCCAGGCAGAAACGAAGATTTAAATATGAGTTATTTATGTCAGAGGTTGACAGATGTTGCCCCCTACGTCCCATCCTTTTCCAGAAAAAAGGTCCAGAACTGACAAATGAAGATTTCCAAATAAGAAAGTACTTTGAAAAAAAATAATCTTATTGACATCTGTTATAATGATACTCTATACAATACTTTTTCCTTGTCTCATATATAAGAAATCTCAAAAGTATATTCCCTGCAAGTATAATTGTTTTAAAACCTCCAACAGTTGTAGCAAAGTGGTCAAGCCTATGTGCCTTTCTCTGTGTAATATCAGATTCCTGCCTGAAGACTCCTTTCCATCTAGTTGACATCAAGACATAGGCTGGGAAACTCTTAATTTATTAGGTCCCATTCAGCCCAAATCTGTGTACAGAATAGACCTCAACAGCAGCAGTTTGTGTATTTGGAGTGAGGTCATTTCCAGAAGCACAGAATCAAGCAGAGCAGTATTTTCTCTCTCAGCCCCCTTCCCCAGCTCTTGGTTGCACCACCTCATGCATTGAGAATGATAATTTTGTCTTTGACAAGTACCCAATAGAGAAGTATCCCATAGAGAAGCTGAGACTTCATATCATCTCTGGCTGCTTAAACACATCGGTGCCTACCCTTTTGTATCTTCAGCAAATGCCACCTAAACTCATTTTCATGAAAGAATCGTAGAATCATAAACCTATAGAATGATCTGAATTGGAAAACCATAAATATCATGTAGTTCCACCCCCCTACTATGTGCAGCCTTCTATTAGACCAGGTTGCTCAAAGCCCCATCCAACTTCTTGAACTCTTCCAGGGATGGGGCATCCACAATTTCCTTGGCAACCCTGTTTGTGTCTCCCCACCTTCATAGTGAAGAATTTCTTCCTCATGTCTCACTTGAGTCTACCATCTTCCAGTTTAAAACCATTATCCCTTGTCCTTGTCACTACACACCCTTATAAAAAGTGTCCTCTCCAGATTTCTTGTAAGCCCTCTGGGTGCTGGAAGGCTGCTATAAGGTCTCCCTGGAGCTTTTTCTTCTTCATGCTGAACAATCCCAGCTCTCTCAATCTGTCTTCGTAGGACAGGCACTCCAGCTCTCTGATCATCTTAGCCCTCCTCTGGACTTGCTCCAACATCTTCATGTCCTTCCTGTGTTGGGGGCTCCAGAACAGGACATAGGAATCCAGGGGGAGGTCTCACAAGAGTGGAGATGTCACTCAGAAGCTTAGGAAATGAAGGTAACTCAACACTGGTTCATAAAGTCTCTCTGATCAACACAAATGGAAACTCCTCTGGAGATGCTCATTATCAAGAGGGCACAATCATAGGTCCTAGAGCTGGTAACATCAAATGGTTGTGAGAAATTGGAACGTAGAGCTTGGTCCTTTAAGATATTTAGTTCTTAAATTGATTTCAGAAGGGAACAAATATTTAAGAATGTCTCATTGAAACAGGAGATAATACTTTTAAGTTTAGCAAATCTCCCTCAAAGTGCTGTATGAGGATTAAAAGTTAATACTACTCTTTCTAAATGCATGGTCTCATTACTACCAATCCTACTGTAACTGAAATATCACACATTTTACATTTGCTGGGATAACACACAGCACAACAATTTGTGGCTGCTTTAACAATCTAAGAAACTCAAATTGCAAAAATCAGCAGCTAACGCTGCACACCAGATAAAATAAGCAATAAATCCAGAGTGAAAACAATTAAATGGCAAGCAAAGCACACTGTAAAAAAACCTCTGTGGGAATAAAAGAGAAGTCTTTGAACTCTTGTGAGTGATAATGTGCTTTAAAGTCTTAGTGCTGATATCCTGGCTGAAAGGGCAATAGCCCTTGAAAACATGGGTCAGCTTTGCGCCTGTGTAACATCTTGTGTCCTGCTAATTCCTGTCCTTTATTTTCCCAGTTTTCTAATGCTGATGAGGAGCAGAAGCTGATTATGAAGACTGTAGTGTCCAGTTTTTCAAAAACCAAATGTTATTTAATGTTCAGCTGTGAGTGGATTTAAGCCTGGGCTGGTACACTAATGTTTGCGGAGACTTTAATATTTGCCCAGAAAGAGGTCAATCCAAGGTTTGTGTTAGATTCTGAAGGCAATTAGAACAGCATTAGAGCAGATTTTGTTTACCTTTGTAGTTATAAAAAGTATATTTTGCTTGCCTTTTTTTCCCCAGCCTCCTGGGTTATCTGAAGTGTGACAAGGGATGTAACTTAACATCAGCCAGAGGCCTTTGAGGGAACAAGTGCTGACTGACGAGGCTTAACTTGTCATATCCTGATGAATTGTTTTGAACAAAATGTAATTCAGGCATGTGGTTAATGATTGTTTTGAAGGACACAATGGGAAAATATGAGAAAAGTTAGGATTTTATTAGGGTTACAAACTGAAAAATTTGAGATTGGAATGAAGCTGAAAGGGTGGGTAGAGGGTACTTTTAAAATAATACAAATGCTATAAAATAAGCTACAGTTGCTTTGCGTTTTATAAGGCATTTTTATATGTGCAGTAATGAAAAATCGTGCATCAACTTGCTTAGGAAGTAATAAAATCAGGTGTGAAATGGGTTTTGTGTTCTGTGAAAATCTGAGGTTCCAATTATTGACCTTCACTAAGACAAAACTAACAGTGTGCAAATTTCACACAAAAGAATACAGAGGAAAACCTGGACAAAAATACTATTTCCCTATGAAACAGGAAACCTAGGTTACAAATTATCTCAGTGTTCTCGATGAGGGGATTGAGTGCACCCCCAGTAAGTTTGCTGATGATACTGATTATCAGTACTATGTCCCCAAAACACTGTCAGCATTCAGAAATATTTGATTTAAAGGGTTCCTGAATGAGAGGCTTTATCTTTGCATCTAATATTTTCAGACAACTTTTTTTTCTCTAGTGGATTTCCACCAATACTTTCTTTGGCTCACTCTGCAGTTTGTTTTCTGAACCAGTATGAACTTTCAGCATCTCTTTGGTAGCAGGGACTTCAGCATTAGGTGACAAGGTGTGGGAAAACCATCACCTTTTGCTTTTTTAGAAATTGATCCTTATTATTTCCTCTAATTCTTATTTTTAAGAGGACAACAAAAAATAATTCCTTTCTTATTACTTTCTACCTAACAGTGATATGGGAAATGGAAGTGCCTGTCTTACATCAGCTTGACTCATTGCTTTAAACACTATTAAGGATGAGAGAACATGACTATGATCTATAAATGGACACTGGGCTGCCACCAAATGGACACCAGTGAAGAGCAAGAGCAAAGAAGAAAAATTCTTCCCATAGAGTAAAAGAATATTGGGAATTACAGGGAAAAGCAGATGAAATCTTTTAGCTGTAAGGATCGTGAGACTGAGATAGTCTTCTAGTCACAGGTTGGCTTTGACTGGGCTGTAATAACAGATCTACTACTTTTGAGGAAAACAGCCTCACTTTTTCCTAGGAGCCTAGGAGATCAATTGCATCAGGAATCTTAAATTTGCACAAATGGAAATTGCTTGGCTGGCATCCCTTCAGGTTGCCTTTGAATCTCTTGTCTGAATAGTTATGAGCCATTTATAAGAAGATCAAGTATGGCCTACTGGTGTCTGCAGAGGTACTTGGATGAATGATATTTTAATCACTCAGATACATCTCTCCTTGGTGGGCTAGAGAAAATCCTGAACTATTTAAAGATAGAATATACAATTAATTAAAGAAAAAAGTCATACAGCATAATGGCAGAGGACTCACTTGGTGAGCTGGGAAAACACTTCCCATTCCCCACCTTAATTTGGGGGATGAAAAAGTAGTTTTTAGTACCCACTCAGTTCCTGTCACTACAGTACTGTAATTCTACACTGTATCTCCCCCCACAATATTTTATCCCTTTTAGATCTAAAACCTCCTCTGGTCGAGTTTTGTTCCAACACTTCCCCCAGAGGACTCTGCTCTCCTGTCTAATAAATTTCACAGTTAGGAAACTTTTTTTTGATGTTTTGTCACTCACAGCCATATAAAAATGGATAAGGAACTGGCTTCAGACATCAGAGATGAAGGGTACTTGTGTACATGGGAACAGTCCCAAAAGGAGTGAGATGAAGGACTACTGCAAATATCAGCAGCATGGTTACCTTTGCTCACCTTATGTAGCAGGGATCTAGCAAGGAATGTGAAGGTGGGAATTTCAGCACTTATGAAAATGCCAGATTTACAGTCTTAAATAGCAGTCTTCTGCCTCTCCACAAAATATAGCAGGATATCCACTGTGAGAGTTTTCTCACAAGTAAATGTCAGCCTGAGGATGAAGAATGGCAAACAGGCATCCAAAGTGGGGAAGAAGTGGTCTTTTGTCCTCTGACCTACAGCCACTGAAGCAGGGTCACCAACTGATTGCTCTGTTGATGTTTGACACGGATCAAATGAAAACATTTGGTTGGCATCGATATTGGTTCATTTTAACATGGCAATGGAAGATTTCCTTTCCAATTACCAGTCACCCAAATCACCCTGTCAGCTGTCAGTGGCTTTAAAAACAATGTCATAGAAGGTGATTTGGGCTGAGATGTGGTCTATAAAATATTTATTATAATGAGATATATGGTTTCAGTCACTTAGCGCATCTTGCAGGGCTGCTAGATGGGTTAAAGCCCAAATTACTCAATCCTAATGACATACACAATTCTTGCACAGTATTTTTATTGCTAATTACTTGATGGCATTATATTCACATAAAATAAGACAAATATGGACATGGCTTTTTGGGCAGTGGTTTTGGACCTCTCTCGTGTAGCTCTTTATATTGTCTGTGGAGGTGAATCACTAGTTGAAGTAAGATCCAAGCTGAAGCTGGTGTGTTTAATTACCCTTGAAAAATGGAACAGTCAAAGTAGGACAGGACTCACAAAGTCAATTCAGCCTCTGGATGGAGTTCAAGCTTCATTCCTAACTGTCATCCCCTTTTTTCTTCTTTTGGAGGGGCTTGCCCATAAGTGTAGTTATATGAAGACATTCACACTGCACGTTTCTGTAGTTCTTTTTCTTGTCTCTGATTTTTAATCTCCTTCTTTCGCTACTTCCTTATTCCCTCTTTCTTCCTCCCCCTTACTTTCTTTCTCCTCTTCTCTTGCTCTCTTTTTCCTTCATGTGAGAAATTGTAATTTTTAATCCTGTCCTGCTCCCCCCCCATTTTTTGTTTCTATTTTGCGTAATAGCTCAGCATCAGGATCCAGAGTGTCCAGGGTCCCATCCCACTTCCACCCCTTTCCAGAGCAGGGTAGACTTGGGGAGCAGTAAGGCATGCTCCAGCCCTGAGAATCAAGCACCTCCCTGGAAAGGAGAATAAGCCAAGTCCAGTCTGGGATGTTCACCTGAGTGTGGGGGTTGTAGATCAGGTACAGTGAGGGGATCCAGGATGAGACAGCCCTGGAGGGCTGGGCAGGGGCTTAACTGGCTTCCAGACCCAGAATCCAGACCCCTCAGTGGGAGGGGGCTCTTACAGTCCTGCCACCATGTTCATCACCCAGCTACTATATTTGGACATGCATATGTGTACAATCTATACATCATAACACTTTGCATTTGCACATCTGGCACATAAATATACACACACTGAGAGGAACATTGACAGAATCAATTAAAAGCTCTCTCTGCAACACTCAAGTTTTGCTGATCATTAATCACAGACGTGATATCTTTTTATCTCAAGTCAAAGATTCTCAGTCTCTTTTATAGCAATCAATACACTGGCATCATATCACAAAGTCCATGGATTTGTATTCTGAAGATCTGACAGGACAATAGCACTGATTCTGACCCATCTAAGAGGCTTTGGTAATGCATGTGTAAGACTGCTTGTGTTGTATCTATAATTCATTTGCTGCTCCATCTCTTGGGAGAGCAGGGGAATCATGGCAGCTGTTTAACAACCCTCAGTTACAACAGAATGTAAAGAACTGTAAGGGAGCTACAGCATGTAAAGAGCCAAAACATCATGTAAAGATTGTGCTTACTGGGCCAGGGAACCTGGAATATCATTCCTATTTCTGTGAGTAGTGTTGGGGGATTTTTAGTGACTATAAGGCCCTCAACTTTACAACTTGGTCAGAAATAGTAGCATATTTTATTGAGAGTATTCTTACAGAGACAGTCTTCTTACAACTAAGAAGTTATAGGGATGCACAAATAGAAAAGTTGTTCTAGAGAAATAATTTACTAGACCAACAGAAACACCTGTAAAAAAAAAAAAAAGCAAACAAGGTTTCATGTGCGAAGGACTTTCTGCAGCTCTCGGAGAAAACAGATGTGACTCTAAGTAGGACAAGGTGTAATTGCTCTGAGTTTAACATTATCATATTAATTGTTTGAGAGAAAAGGTGGCTGATGAAAGTGAGCTCCTGTGGAAGAGAAGGGCATGGGTTATTAATGCCTCAGTAAGTTTGTGGGCAGCAGGATGTGGTATATGTGGAAAACTACAGTGCTGAACCATGTATAACAGGTAAATACAAGGATGTAGTTCCAGCTAAGAGATTTCTACAACTCATTCCCCACTTGCTCTTTAACAACTCTGTGTCCTCTAATTACCATTCCCACAGATACAGTCCTTAGGGGGCACAGGCCATTTTTTTTTTTTTTTAAATAGACTAATCTTTACAGCCTTCCAGTTCATGAGCAGAGAGAAGAAAATATCAGCTTTAAGTTGTAGGATATTGTGAAACTTCTACATGAAGTGAAGATTGCTGCATCTATGGATGCAGTCAACAAATTTTTCAATTTTTCTATTGTGAGCAACACTGTCACACACTCGAGGGAGATGGGAAATCAATTGTACTGAGGCTCAACTCCTTCAAAAAATGAATAAAAAAGAGATTGTAAGAATAAACTTAGAAGCACTATTCCAAGTTTATTTGCCCTCACCCCTTAATTAAGACTGGCAAATATTCTTTAAAAATGCCGCATTTCTGAGTGATAAATATCTAGAATTGACAGAAAAATCTTCAGGGGATCTTTTCTTAGAATTCTGACATGCTAAAAAATACAAATTCATTTGAAAGTGGTGACAAAGGCCAGAAAAGATTTAATAAAATAGAAAGGTCTGAGAAGCCAACTTTTCCATGATAATTCAGTTTGGCTGAACTGGGAGACTCTGAAAGAAATTAGGGTTAAGAAGAGGGCCTATCAATTATGGAAAAAAGGGCTAACTTCTCAAGAGGAATTTAGGAATATAGTCAGGTCATGTAGAAAGAAAATCAGAGAGGCAAAAGCACAACATGAACTGAATCTTGCTATCTCTGTGAAGGACAATAAGAAATCCTTCTACAGATACATCAATAGCAAAAGAAGGGGCAAGGAAAACATTAATTCTGTACTGGACATGGGTGGGAATATAGTTACCAAAGATGAGGAAAAGGCTGAGGTATTTAACACCTTCTTTACCTCAGTTTTCAACAGAAAGACAGGTTATCCTGTTGACAGCAGCCTTCTGGAACCTATAGAAGTTGATAAAAATCTAAACAGCCCCCCTGTAATATTGAACAGTCAGGGACCTCTTGAGCTGCTTGGATCCCCACAAGTCTATGGGACCGGATGGGATCCACCCAAGGGTGATGAGGGAGCTGGCAGAAGAGCTCGCCAAGCCTCTCTCTATCATCTACCAACAGTCCTGGGTCACTGGGGACATCCCAGATGATTGGAAGTTGGCGAATGTCACACCAATCCACAAAAAGGGCCGGAAGGAGGACCCGGGAAACTACAGGCCCGTCAGCCTGACCTCAGTGCCTGGCAGGGTTATGGAGCAGATCATCCTCAGTGCAATCACACAGCACCTGCAGGATGGGCAAGGCATCAGACCCAGCCAGCACGGGTTTAGGAAGGGCAGGTCCTGCCTGACCAACCTGATCTCCTTTTATGATCAGGTGACCCGTCTGGTGGATGAGGGGAAGGTTGTGGATGTGGTCTACCTGGACTTCAGCAAAGCCTTTGACACCGTCCCCCATAGCATTCTCCTGAAAAAGCTGTCAGCCCACAGCTTGGACAGGAGCACCCTGTGCTGGGTTAGGAACTGGCTGGAGGGCCGGGCCCAGAGAGTGGTGCTGAACGGGGCTGATCCAGTTGGCAGCCAGTCACTAGTGGTGTCCCCCAGGGATCAGTGCTGGGCCCAGTTCTGTTTAATATCTTTATCGACGACTTAGACGAAGGGATTGAGTCCATCATCAGCAAATTCGCTGATGACACCAAGCTGGGAGGAAGTGTGGACCAACTCGAAGGCAGGAGGGCTCTGCAGAGGGACCTGGACAGACTAGAGAGCTGGGCCGACTCCAACGGGATGAGGTTCAACAAGGCCAAGTGCCGGGTCCTGCACTTTGGCCACAACAACCCCATGCAGCGCTACAGGCTGGGGACAGAGTGGCTGGAGAGCAGCCAGGCAGAAAGGGACCTGAGAGTCTGCATTGACAAGAAACTGAACATGAGCCAGCAGTGTGCCCAGGTGGCCAAGAAGGCCAATGGCATCCTGGCCTGTATCAGAAACAGGATCACCAGCAGGTCCAGGGAGGTGATTCTTCCCCTGTACTCGGCGCTGGTTAGGCCACACCTCGAGTACTGTGTCCAGTTCTGGGCCCCTCAGTTTAAGAAGGATGTAGAGGTCCTGGAACAGGTCCAAAGGAGGGCAACCAGGCTGGTGAAGGGACTCGAGCACAGGCCCTATGAGGAGAGGCTGAGAGAGCTGGGGCTGTTCAGCCTGAAGAAGAGGAGGCTCAGGGGAGACCTCATCGCTGTCTACAACTACCTGAAAGGAGGCTGTAGCGAGGTGGGAGCTGGACTCTTTTCACAGACGACCTTCAACAAGACAAGAGGACACAGTCTTAAGTTGTGCCAGGGGAGGTTTAGGTTAGATATTAGAAAGAATTTCTTCACGGAGAGGATGATCAGGCTATGGAATGGACTGCCCGGTGAGGTGGTGGATTCTCCGTCCCTGGAGACATTTAAAAAAAGACTGGATGTGGCACTCAGTGCCATGGTCTAGCAACTGCTCCGGTGGGTCAAGGGTTGGACTAGATGATCTCTGAGGTCCCTTCCAACCCGGCTAATTCTATGATTCTATGATTCTATGATAATTTTTGTTTTTAGTCAATGTGAGGATGCCTTTGTGGAGCTATAATCAGAAAAAAGTGCTGTTATCCAATTGGCCCCCTTTTTGATAAAATTTACCATTGCTTTAAAAACAAAGAAGGAAACGCAAAAGTGTTTTGAAGATTACATGGAACCATACCCAATAAAATTTTATGCATCAGACTTCATGGTCCTTTGAGTGCGGAATTCTTTTCTCCACTCTTCAGTAGACACTGACTCAAGGCAGTGTGTGTTTTGGGTGAGGAATTCATCCCCGAGCTGAGTTCCTTCATGCCTTTAGCTTCATGGCTGGGTGGGTGTATGCACACACCATAGAATACCTGTGGTATGCAGAGAATTGAGCACATTCATAATTTGTGACTATTAAGTGTGCCATTTTGGGGGTGCACATAAATCAACAGCAGCTGAACTCCTCTTTGCATGCTCCTCTTTCAATATTCAGGGAATTATAGGGTGGGAGTGGGGTTGTCAGGAGAATGTTGCTCCTTCCTGAGCTACCTATTCAGAATAGGACATGCAGAAAATGAGTGCAGGTCTGGTGGAGGATGAGTATGACATGAATCTGCAAGATGTTGTCCCTGCTGACTGCAGGGGAGTTGGACTAGATGATCTTTAAAGGTCCCTCCCCTCCTCATGATTCTATGATTTTATGATTTTATGATTCTATGATTAAGGGCAACAAAGCTCATTAAGGGCCTGGACCACAAGTCCTCTGAGGATTGGCAGAGGGAGACAGGGCTTTTTAGTCTGGAAAAGAGGAGGCTGAGAAGAGACCTTAGAGCTCTCTTCAGCTACCTCAAGGGAGGTTGGAGTGACGGGGGAAAAAACCTCTTCTCCTTAGTAAAGTGTGATAGGACCAGAGGAAATGGATGTAAGCTGCTCCTGGGGAAGTTTAGGCCAGATGTTAGGAAATATTTTTTCACTGAGAGGGTTGTCAGGCATTGGAATGGCCTGCCCAGGACAGTGGTGAAGTCACCACCCCTGGAGGCATTTAAAAGGCATTTGGACCTGGTCCTTAAGGACATGGTTTAGTAGTTGACTGTGGTGTTAGTAAAAGTTTGGACTGGATGATCTTGGAGGTCTCTTCCAATCTAAACATTCTGTGATTCTATGATTCTGTATTCTTGCAGCAAAAGTTACATCATAACTGTAGATCCAAGGAAAGGGTTATTCTCTTCTGCTGGGCACTTGTGAGACAGCACTGGGAGCTGAGGTGGGGAGAATCTAGCAGAGGGGTACAATGTGGGTCAGCACCTGGGGCACAGGACATGGCAGGACTGGCTGAGAGAAATGGGTTTGTTCATCCCAGGGAAGGGAAGGCTATCTAACTTTATAACTAGTAACAAGAAACAGGACAAGAGGAAATGGTCTCGAGTTGTGCCAGGGGAGGTTTAGATTAGAAGAAACATCTTCACTGAAAGGGTAATTAACCACTGGAATAGGCTGTCCAGGGAGGTGGTTGAATCACCACCCTTGGAGGTGTTTAAAGATGTATAGATGTGGTGCTTAGGAACATGGTTTAAGCACAGAACTTGGAAGAGTTAGGTTAATTACATTATGGTTGGACTCAATTATCTTAAAGGTCTTTTCTAACCAGAACAATTCTGAGATTCTGTGATTCTATGATTCTGTGAGAGGGTGTCTAGAGAAGACACTGACAAATTCTTCTTAATGATGTTCAGAAAGTTTAAAACACAAGGAAACAAATTCTACTTGATTACAGGAAATGTTATAGAAGTGGTCAAATAGGGTTCCAAAAATAGTGGGATTTCCATCCTTTGAGATATTCAAAACATGACTGAACAAGTCCTGGAGTAACCCTTCCAAACTGACTTTTCCTGCAATCTTGTAATACAGTCTTCTCCCAGGTACCTGCTGAAACCACTGAAGATCCAGCTGTGGACTTCTTAAGTGTAATTTTTCCTGAATGTCAATGTTTTTTCCATATGATAGGAGAAGAAAGAATGGTGGACACAGGGCAGGGAGCACTTATGGAAACAACTCTCATATCTGCAGCTTATTCCCTGTGCATATCTAGGGAGACCTGGTGAAGGTTGGTGGCTAGGAGGGAGTCAAAGTATGGAGATGGCTGAACCATACGAATCCTGCTGGGGATTTCTAAACTGAAAGGAGTCAAAGGGTCCCCACAGCAGTGAGTGAACTAACTCTGCCATACTTGGCCCTGAAAAAAACTGAATTTCCATTCTTAAATTAGACTTTTCTCAGAAATGTTTGTGTTGCAGTGACTCAGTGAGTTCCTGTGAATCAGCTGAATGGGCATAGCTGACACTGCTCTGACTGCAAGGCAAACTGCTTTGACACTTAGGGTGGTTCAGACTTAAATGTTTCACATCTTTGTTGGTCTGGGTCTGCACATGGTCACTAATGGGAGTTCAGCTCTAACCCATTCAAGTTCTGTAAAGTAGATCATATGCTTCTATCCAAAGAAGAAGAAATTGTAGGAACGTGTACATTCGGTGTTCTGCAGCAGTCAAAAAGGTATAGGGCAGAACAGGGAGAGACATGGAGCATGTTTCTAGTGTCTGCAAAGATACCACAGACTTCAGGTCTTGGATGCTGTATGTGTTGTTTATCCTTATAGAGGAAGAAGTACAACTAGAACATATAACACTTTTGGGCTAAGTCACCAAATAATTTTCACAGGAGAGGAGACAACCTAGACTGCCCAAGAGCATCTTGGAAAAGAAGGGGTTGCAGGGGTGGTAAGGCAGATGACCAGGGCTAGGTGGGATAGATGTCCTACTGGCCACAATAAGCACTGCTTTTCTCTGCCTGTCTTCTGGTTCACAGCCAGGAAACTGAGAACAGAATCAAGTAATCTCTGCTTTGTTGTACTTGTCTGAGCTCTGCCTTGAGTCCTTTACAAGTTTTCCACCTGCCTTTGCTCATCCCAAAGGAAACTGATGGCTCCCTGCCAATCTCTGTCAACAGCATCTACAGGGATAACATTTGCAAGACAAAACAACGAGGGTAAGATTTCTCTGTAAAACAGACCTTTATTAAAAGGTCTGTTCTGCATTTAAGAGGTTAATAAACATTCAGTGGGATTCATCAATATCAAGACTAAAACCAAACAGGAACAATCTCTTTCTCTTTTGTAAAGGAACTTGTTGAAATAACTGCCTAAGTCTGCCCTCTGTTTACTAAAACAGCTTCTGAAATCTCTAAAGCCATTTATCCTGAGGATTATCATCATCTGGTTTCCAGACAACATTCTCATTTCCTCCAGTGAGGTTTTCTGATACCTTAGGCCATTAGCTGTGGTATTGATCTTTCCTTAATACATCAGACTTCCTCCAGCAAAGGCAACTGCATCTAAAAAAACCCCAAGCCATACCCATTTTATCTGAGTAGCCAGAACAGCATTTTCTTAGAGAAAGAATTTAACATTCTTTGGCCTTTGTTTATAATAAATGTATCAGGGCCAGCTCTGAGTCCATCCTGTGTGTAACAGACTGAGCCCATTATCAACCACGTGGGCACATTCAGTTCTAGAGTGAAACCTCTGAAATTGTACCTGGCCCTTCTTACCCCAAAATCTACTCTCTTGACAAATCCTGTGCAACATTCCACAGAAATTTAGTACTAAATCTGTTATTATTTATCCTACATTACCTGATGGGGCTAGTCAGGATAAGTGCCTCTGTAATAAAAATGGAAGAAACCTTGAGTAAAGGTCTGATAAAAGGAATCGGCACAAAGCAAATCCTTGTTTCCTCCTTTGGAGTGCTGGTTCCCCTTTTGTTTTTCACTTCGTAGGCAATGCTGAAATCCCCTTGGTAATCCTCCATTTAGGGAAGGAAATCCAGTAACTTTGGAAAGAGGAAGATGGAGGCACCTGGGGGAAGGAGGCCAGAGCATTTGGACCATTAGTAGCTTAGACAGGTGGAAATCTATTGCCCCTTCTTTTGAACTAATCAGATCTTGTTGAAAAGCTTACATTTCTAAGAAAGTGTTTTCTCTGTAGCTGCAATCCCAGGAGCAGAGAACAAAGAGTTAAATTCATTAGCCTTAACAGCTGGAGTGAACTCATTTTCATTCAGTCAGAATTAGTATCCAAACAAGGTTCGTGCATCCCTCCCCTTCATGGCTTTGAGCAAGTCTCTCTCCGTGCTCAACGGATCATCCAGCCCCGTATTGAGTTAATGGGAGGTGGAAGGCTCCTTCAAACATACAAAAAATATAAAAATTTTACAAAAATTACCTATCACAGAATGATAGAATTTTCTTCCTGCTACTTTAGGCTTCCTTTGGTACTTGAAAGAATAATGTTCAGCAGCCACAGATAAGTCTGATTTATAATTTCTATGCAAACATCAGAAGAGCCCTTCAATGTATGAAAGACTTCATTAAAAGCAAGGAGAAGTCATTAAGGCCAAAAAATTTCAAATTCAGGTGCCTTAAGTAAGAATAAGTATATACTTTATCAATTTTTCAGTGTGTTTTAGTACCTACAGATAATATTTAAGATAAGTTCATTACAGGAACTTAAATATGGATTGAAGGCTTAGTTTTAGACACTTATTTTTGAAAAGTTTAGCTTATGTAACTTACCAGGGCTACATGGCAAGTTGTTGGATTTCTCTTTATATGTAGAATACTAACTCTTAAACAGAAGGTAGGACGCTGCATAGGTTCTGGCTTTGTCATCTTTGTTTGCCATGAGCAGCTTCTTCCAGAAACCCAAAAGAGAATGAAAAAAAACAGAGGATTTAATTTTCATAAGTTTCCTTCTCAATTTTATTAACAATTAAGGAGGAATTTTTCAGTAAAAAGCAAAACCCAAACAATGTGACCAACAGATCCCTAAAAAAAAGAGTCATTTTAGGACACAGATGCCCAGTCTGCAACACCTCCTGCCAGCTGATGGCGTTATCATGTTCAGATGCTATTTTGCCCTCTGAATCTGTATCTCTCTTTTCCTTTTCCATTTCTGCAAGCCCTTCAGCTCTGCCAGTGAAATGAGTGCTGTGAACACTCTATAAGTCAAACAGTAAAAACAGGTGATTAGAGCTATTTTAGCTACTTTTGGTTGGATATGACAGGACGTAACAGTGCTGAAGTTGAGGTGGAGAGTAAATAATGCTTGGCTAGGAACAGTAACAGCTTCAACATACAGAGGAGAAAATTTGGAAGAGGATACAAGTTGTATGATACAAACAGTCTCAAAGACCTCAAACTAATTACCTTGAGATAAAGCAAGCGGATTTTAACTTTTCTTTAAATAGTGGAGATAATCCAGTAGTGGTTTAACAGTAAATGTCATAGCAAACAGATTCAGGACTAGGGCTCAGACAAACAAGTAATGTTCTTTCACACGCAGTTTTACATGGAAAGTCATGTATTAAACAAATACCTGTGCTTTTTTTAATTAAAAGTTTCTGGCTTCCCTCTCCTTCTCCCAAATCCTACTAGTAAAAATTCTCTGTTTTTAGAACTACATCTAGTTATATGCAGTATCAGTCAGGGTCAAAGATCTTCCTTTGCTGTTATTTTGAGCCCTCTTGCAAAACAGGAGCTGCACAAAATGTCAGCTTGCTCGTGGCCTCTGAAGGCTGTGCTCCAGCAGCACTTCAAAGAGGCAGCTTGGGGGAAATTCATTCCCAGCTCACTGTGGGGGCTCATGTGATTCACAGAGCCCCCGCCAGCGCTGGCGACAGCTGCGTGGCCAGAGCTCCGACTGTCTCTGGATGGGAAAGAAAGCTCTGCGACTTCACACAAATTAAAGACTTCCTTCTTCAGGCCAAGTTGGTATACCTGTTACAAAATCAAAGCAGCTTGTATCTCCTTTCTAGTGCAAGTAATATAATAAGGAGACTGGAGTGGCAAACGCGGTCAGTAAGACATCCCCCTGAGAGTTACCTGCTCCTGGCGTTAAGTGGTCCATGAAAATGTTACAGCAGCACCCCACAAAGCTGATTTTATAATAGCCTAGAATACATATCCTTGTAATTAGTGTAGTGAAAATCAGAAGACATGGGGTACAATCGTGTTACTTTGAAATATACGATTCCGTTAGGAAAAAAAAAAGAAAAAAGGAATTAGATGAGTTAATGAGAAATTTGTTTTGGAGAAAACTCGTAAAATGCCAATGGTATTAGGGCACAATTTCCTCTCTTGCTTGGAACTATGTTTTCAAAAGGAAATATTTTTGAAAGAAAAAAAAAAGTGAATTAAAATAATTTATGACATATAATAAAATTGCTGAAAATAATCTTTTGATTTTCTGGCCAAAAAGGAGTTTCTGGATCACCCCAAAGAAATATATTTTGGGTGAAAGAGGAAACTTTCCTTTCAGTGACAGTATCTATTTTGCATCAGTCTCAAATAAATTGTACTGTCAAAATTCCTCAAAGGCAAGAAATATTCCCTTAACTCAGACTTGTGTTACAGGGGCCTGGGTAGTAGTCCTGTTATTTCTGCAAATGAAGGGTTATTTCTGATGGATAAATTGTCAAGTTTATGTGGTGCTCCTCTGATTTTTGGGACCCTGAGTAGTGGGTGGAGATGACTTATCTTGAAAATCTGATGAGGTTATCACTGCCAGTTCGCTGCCCCCTTCCTCCCTCCTTCCCTCCTCTGCCCTACTTTACCCTCATCCTGCTCATCAATACCTAAACTCCTTTTCAAACAGCTCCAGGACTACAGGGTAGAATTTTAAGGAAAGTGAAGTTGGCAATGAGTTTCCATCAAGTGCAATGCTGATGGCTGCAGTGATGAGGAAGCCTAATGGATGAGCAGCTCAGATGTCTTGCTGTGAAGGGCAGAGGGGGCTGCCAGAGGCAGGACTTTGTCTACTGGCATCTTAATTGCCAGATATAAAAACTGCACATAAAAATGCAAACCCTGATGCTGCCCCTGGCAGCTTCTTGGAGTTGGTTTGATTTGCACCAGGCTACAACACACCAAAGAAAAGCTTTGAAGAGCAGGGAAAGAGGGTCTTGTAGAGAACAGGATAAAACCAGGTAGGATTTAAGAACAAGATCTGTAAACTAACTGTAAAATTCAGTATCTGCATTAGAAAACCTGTGGCACTGTAAGCAAGTAGTAGCTAAGGAGTTAACTGTGAATCCCATATGGAATAAGTCCACTTGTTTAGGAGCAGACTAGGAGTGAGGTATGCTTAGACAGACAGAAAATGTAGAGAATGGCACTGAGGGTAGCAAGTGGAAATTCCCATCTTTACAGTGACTTTACACTGTTTACTTGCCAGTCACAAATTTCCCTATGCATTGGTTTTCTTGACTATGAAATATGCAGTAAAACTGAGTCAAGTGTGGCTACAGAATTATAACAGGACCTCTGAAACAGGACCTTGCACACATCAGGGAGTGTGGGTTGTCCAGGGTTGTAATAGCACAGCTCTGGGAAACCCAGCACTGGAAGACAATGCCAGTTTGTAGACTGCAACTTGAAGTCCTCAACTAGCAAATGTTACTTGACAAATATGTAGTATTTTTGTAGTTTACAGGGGCTGCAAAGTAAAAAAATATTAATTTCTTCAGATAGAGCAGATGCAAGACTATGTGAGTTCTTGGAAATGGAGGGTGTCCAGAGAGGTTTTGTGTTCTCCATTCTTGGAGGTTTTTAAGGTCTGACTCAATAAAACCCTGACAACCTCCTCTGATCCTATAGCTGACCCTGCTTGGAGTAGGAAGTTGGGTTACAGAGCTCCTGAGGTCTTTTCTAGGTGGAATTATTTTGTGATCCCATTTTTATTTTTCAGTACCAATTAAAGCAAACCAACACTAAATTATGAGCAAGACAATTTATGCAATTACTTACTGTTCCCTTAGTGTTGCTAATGAGTGCAGAAATATAAAAGTTCTTCCCATCCCCTTGGGAATCTAGGAGATGGATCTAAGGAGAGCATGCCCTATATGCAGGGTATGATTGCTAAGGGATTTAGCAGGTACCACTCCCCACTTAGTAAAAGACACAAGGCTTTCTAATGTCCTTGTCACACTGCCCCTATACACTCCCTTCTGCCATTTGTAACTCTTGCTCTGAGATACAGCAAAGTTTTCATTTCAACTCCCTGTCAATATTTATTGTGCATGTGTAATTTGAAGGTTTTAGGATAATGAAATAAAATTCTTGCCTGCATTTATCAAGTCCAATATGTCTGCAGCATACAAATTGAATACAGAACGATGTAAAACTACCATAGGAGACAGTGAAATAGATCAACTTTTGTGTAATTGAATGAACAAATTCAGTCATAGCAGTGATGCTAGTGGGGCAAAAGGGATTGTGGCCTCCGAGGTCTCTCAGCAAACCCTTTTCTGGCAATTGCATATCTTCCAAGTCGGCAAATGCCAAAAACTCACCAGTGAATGATCTTTGTTTTTATACTACTACATAAAACATGTAAGATGCTTGTAGATGTCATTTTAAGGAATGTGTACATTTAAAGGAGTGGGTAGAAAAATGGAGATAATTCCTGTTTTTAGGATTAGAAATGGTCTGCTATACTTGAACTGCAAGTGGTGACTTATGGCTACTGCCTGGAAAATGTAGTTCACCTGAAAATTATTGTCTTAAGATTCTGCAAGTATCACTGGCTAATGGGAAGAGGGTCTTGATTAAGGCAGTTTTGAGGAGGTGCATTGCAGGGTATAGAGATTTAAAGATAGACAGTGTTTTCCCAGAGCTGTTCACATATTTTTCATAATCAGTTAGACCCTCCTTCTCCTTCCAACATTATTAGATTCTGAGGAATTAATTTACATCAATTATTAGATATTGAGTGGGGAGACAGTGAGAGAAAGAAAGGAAGGAAGTGTCTTTTCCCCTGGGCAATTCCTCTGGGATCATGGGGGAGGCTACCAGAGGGGAGTAGAAAATTGGGACAATTTAAATTAGTCATTGGTTACTGAGAAAGTAGAACAATACCCTAGACACATAGTGAAACGTGGAGGGAAAGGGAAAGAAATCTCTGGATAATTGTACAGATACAAAGATGTTCCTGGGCCTGCATTAGCAGAGATTTCTCAAGCCCATAAGAGCTCCAAGCATGTAACAGAGTTAAGGGTAAAGAGTAATGAAAGTGTAGGCTTTATTGTTATTTTCAGGTATTAGCCAAAACAGAGAAAAGAGTCTTATCTAGCACGGGTCAGAATAAATAAGCTCTTACAGTGACAAAGGGAACTATTTTAAACAATTTTTTTTGATTGTAGATGTCAGCAACTGAGGAAAATATTTGGTCTTGGGGCTGCAGTCAGTCTTACTCATGCTCTACAGAAATGGGAGAGAAGCCAAACCTGTCAGTGTCACATTGAAACCATGGCTCTAGGGAAGTTGTCCCTCACAAAAATCCCACTGGATGATGGTACTGCAGATTGCAAATCATGTGTGATTTATACTTGTGCTCTGATTACAGCTAGTTGGGAATTCTTTTTAGCTTTCCATTCAGAAATAAAATTTTATCAGAACTTCTCCCAAACCCCCTCCCAGCCATTAGATGCTTCAGTGGAGCAGATCCTCAGACAACTTTTCTGAGCAAAACCAGAGAAATGGATAACCATCCAGAATAATCTGTAATGACACCACCTGAAAATTAAGTTTAAAGGTACCTCACATTACCAAGATCTCTTCTAGAGCCAGTTTGTCCTATTGGTTATTCTAGTTAGTGCATAATTGTGTTGTCAGTGTGACCATGGGCAGCTGACTCCTGCTATCAGTTGAGATGGACTCCCAAGCATTGTAGCACATTGCTACATTCTGGAGAGTCTCTCCTAGTGAGCCCTCAGCTTGAATCTCTTGATCCCCTGATAACTGTTTTTGCTCAGAGTATGACTTCAAACAATGCCTTCCCCAAGGAAAAAAAAGAAAAAAATGGGAGGTACTAGGGGTACTCCAGGTCAACACACAGACTCGATAATTCACAGATTTATAGTTTTTCCCTCTGGCAGTTCCTTCCCAAACACCCAAGAGGACATGAAAACTGCTATAGTCCTGTCTTTATATTTAGGATCCCTCTGGCGAGGCTTTACACAGCAACTGCGATATTTTGCATTTTTTATCCCCTTCTGTCTGTTGTCTGTTGTCTGGTTGTGGTTGTAAAAGAGAAGACTGAGGGCTTGTGTTTGACTTCTAACTTCACCTCTGCTGTGTGTAATCAGCAGTGTTTTTCAGGCAGAAAGAACACGGGTAAAGTCTCACGTTTGCCTTTTGTTCCACATGAAAGGACATCACACATCCTGTTGTTCGTCACTCAAGGTTATTCCTCTTGGCTGCCTGCTTGCTTCCCCCCATTACTTGTGCCTTCAACTCTGCCTTATTCACTTTCCTGTAGCTTAATGTGCCCCTGGTTTCCTTTCTTACCCCAGGCTTGCCCAGACAGCAACAGGGAGAATCAACAGCAGGCCTGGTGCTTTCTTTTATGCATATTTCAGACACCCTCTGTCTTAGCCTGATTTTGGCACAACAGAAATGTCACATCTGTACATACATGCCCTTGGTTTAGATCATGAAATAATTAAGGGTCACACAAGTATTAAAATTAACATTCTCACTCAGAAGGTGAGACCAACACATAAATGTGGAGTCAGCAAATGTGCTCTTGGCAGTGTCATCCTCCTGAACCCATGCTGGCTTGACACTGCAGCAGGGGACCTCAAGAACTCTGAAAAGAGATAAATTTTTTAAGTCCAGTTTTGTTCCAAATCAGAATGAAACACAGTGAAAACATTGGTAATCCCCATGAATGAAAATTTCAGGGAGAAAGGAAATACATTTTGAGAACACAACAGCTTTGTTCATAGTTTTTGATTTTTGTTTTTGCTTTTTTTTTTTTAGTCTTTTCTCCTTTTGGCCAGAACCAAGCACAGAATGAGAAATTGAAATCCCCCTTTTTTAAAAAAATGTCGGATATGGGACTGAGTGACTCTGCTGTCACACCTCTCCCCTTCTACACCTCCTCATCCCATCCCAGTTTTTTTCCACATGAAATTTTGGCAAAAATAGATGAGATTTTCCATATGTGAAGTAAGTGACTAAAGCACCCACGCCAGGTTCTGATGAAATCTACTGTCATCCCAATCTGACATGACATTGCCAAGCAAGGTGATTGATAGGTAGGGTCTATCTTACAGTGACAAGTACAAAGTTTTGAGATCTGGCTACCAACCAGAAAATGTACTGGTAGACTTAAAGCAGTGTTGCAGCAAGTTCTAAAGTTCTGCCTAGACCTGAAGGAATGTTCAGCTACATGTTCATATCATTGCTGCTTTGCATTTTTGCTAGGGGACTGCCCCTGTCACAAGGTTTTTTTGTGCTTAAGTTTGATGCTCGAGAAGGTGCATGGGAAGAACCACCATGTGTAGAGATTACACTGATGGAATGAGTTGCTGCTCCACAGACAAGTGGAAGTTGGAAATATTGTCATAGTTCTGCACTATGTACTTGAAGTACTTGAGAACTTCAAGCCATACTTGAACTATGAGTACTTGAAAGCTTGAAGCCTTGATTTTTCTGTTAATTCATATGTCCACAAGCACTTTTTTTATGCAGAAGTTTTACCAAGAGTGCAGTAGCTCTTTGTGTGCTTGAAGTCAGTCTTCACATAGGGCTGCCATTTTTCCCATCAGGAAATGGGAAAATCAGAGAGAAATGAGCATACACAGATTGTGTAGTGCATGTGCAATTAGCCCATCTGTTGTGTCCTGGAAGTGTCTGCCTTGTAGTGTGAGAGCCCAAGCTGAGTGAAGGTTGCCATACTTATTCTTGAGTTTTCCTGAATGTGCAAAGACAGCAAGTGCCCTGCAAACACATGTGGAGGGAAAGCTAGCACCTCTAGGAAGCATTTGTCATGCTGGCCACCTGCTGTAGGGTTGTTCAGAACTGTGTTAATAACCTACATCTACCCTGTGTTAATAACCTACATCTACCCTGTGTCTACCCAGACAGCAGCACCCTACCTGACAGAGTGAGTAGGTATCCAAGCTTTGCAGATATCTTCTCATCTGGCTGCTGGTCAACTGGGCTGCTGAGATGAATTCCATCAGTTAAAGTGAAGAAAAGACTGATAAACAGGGATGACATGTCAGAATCTGTGCAGAGCTGAGGCAGTGTAGGGAGGCTCAAGGAGAACTTATGAGCTACAGTGCAAGAAGGCAGTGGGTTCCCCCCATTCATGCTTGTCAGACTCTCCTCTGAGATCTCCAGTGTTGCATCTTTGCCATTATCATTATTGCATTGTCTGTTTCTGAACATTTACATCCTCAGTGCCAGATGATGGAATTTCCAGGACTTTCTCTATTACTTACTTAAAGAGAAGAAAATTTAAGAGGTAGAAAAATTGACTTTCTGAGCTTTTTGAAGGATATTGTTCTCTCTCAGGGAATTTGATGTTGTTCCTCTGCTGCCGGAAGGCAAAACTCAGTTTCTATATCTGCAATCAGACAAAATAAATTGTCTGATAAATTGTTGGTAAATCAGCTTACCAACCAGCAGTGTGAACCTGGGGAAGAAAACACACACAAAGGCCATAGAACCAAAGCACAATAGAGTCAGAATTGTGTGTGCATGGAAAATTTTCACTAGAGGTTTTTCATCTGTTGGGGAACATGGAAAGTAAACTGAGATTCTGGAACTCTGCTACTGGTTTTGCCAAAGCATCACAGTGAGATGCCAGGAGAAAACTTCAACTCAATTGCAAAAAATCTGGGTCTCACAGAGTTTTTTCCTGTGACTTTGTTCCAAGCAACTGTTACGGTGATGTACTAACGTGATCACTGCATTCAGTGGTCCACGGCTTCTCATGTGAGTAAGCACAAGTAGGAGCAATGCTTAATTTCTCTGTGACCAACATTTAACAATCTTCTAGCACAGTGAGCTGGAAGACTCAGCTTTACCCAGTGTTCTGAGATGTGCTGGTGCAGGTTGCTGTGATACAGAGGATGGGTTTATAGTATGAACCCTTTCTAAGAAGATTCTATTATTTACCCATTGGATTTAAAAAGAAATCCACTAGAAATAGCATTCAGGCACTGTAATATCAGACTCTCATAATTTCTAGTACCTGTTATTGTTAATCAAATAGTTAATCAATGGTTAACCAAACAGTATTCTGAGATTCCTAACAGACACTGAGATATATCTTTCCTGCTCCATCCCTACTGCTCATCTCCTGCTTCTTTACTTCATTAACATTGGGAAGAAGAAAATGTTTGGTGACATTAGGGTAGGTATGAAGGTAGGGTGGAACCGGCAGCTCTCGGCAGTGAAGTACTTCCATCAGTGGGGATTACAGGAGAGTGGGGACAGCAGAAAAGATGAAGTGATCCTATTTATAAATTCATTCCCCCCCCCCCTTCTTGTCTGTGCCATGCAGATATCTCAGCAGCGCAGATGGATCTGCATACTGATGAAGACATGGGGCATCTATGAAAAATGCTGGATCTGGCTGAGCTCCCTGCAGGCACAGGGCCTTCTTTCTCTTCTGTTAGAGCCCAGCACACACACATTTTTCAAAGCTTGGACATTTGTGCCAGGTTTTGGTACTGCTGTTGTGGCTTTGTTTCTGCCCGAGAGCAAAGCCCAGCTTCTACTTCAGGATTCAGATGAAAGAGTGTAAAGTGACTGAGCAAGAGGCTGAACCTACAAGCGAGAGGTAACTTCAAATCAGCTCATCAGTAGGCAACGTGAGTAGGGGAAAATTAGTATCACTACAAAAAGACCACGTAATATTACCAGCCAGAATGCCTGGAGAAAGCCAGCTTTGTCAGATATAAAAGATCAGCTTGCTGCAGTGCTTGGAGGATTGTAGAGAGAAATCTGGGCAATTCCTCAAAGCCGAGGCATTGTGCTACCCCAGCACTGTGGGAAACAGCAGAGTTACTGGAGTTTCTTTCACAGTGTGTGCATCTGACAGGGCCATATGAATATCAGTGGCACAATATCCCATGGAGGTAGGTATGAGAAATCACATCTTTTCATTGCAGACATCAAACAGTCAAGACAGTTGAGGTTCTTTGGCTCCAGCAAACTGAACAGACAATGCTTCCTCTGGAGCCAGTGGGAGATGTGAGTGGCCAGCATGCCCCACTACCAGGTCCTCAGCAACTGGCCTGAGATCACACCACAAACGAGTGACAGATCTCTTCAGAGCTCAGGACTTGTGACTCTCAGGCCACCTGCTCTTCCTCTAAGATAATCCTGCCCTATAGACTTATTTCAGTGTTTAGAGAAGGAAAATGGCCAGAAATGGTAAAAAGGCCCATGTTCATAGTCTATTAATTTCCTTAATTAAAGATCAAAGGATGCCACTTGAAATATTGGGGGATGGGTATGAAAAATATTAGTGTCTGAAAAAAGTGCCAACCCCTGAAAGGTCCTTCTTCAATATGCTAGCACAGATGGAGAGATCTCCTGGAGGCCAGGGCATCCGGGAACCTTGATGAATTCCCTGTGTATGTAAGCTTCCCTTAATTCTCCTTCTTATCTATGACAGCCTTACTGCCCTCTCCAAAGTGGGTTTTACTATAGTTCCAGGTGAAAAAATTTCTGTTCTGCAAGAAACATTGTCAAGCTGACTTTGGTTAGACAGACAGAAGCCAAAGGCCTGGAGACTTAGAAATCTCTTAGGAGATCTTCCTGGAAAGAAGGAAAAGTTACACTACAGGAAGCCCAACTAGAAATGTTGTGCCTGCCTGATTCTGACCCCAGCTGTCACACCTCCGAGCTGCTTTCATCCCCACACATGAGGAAGGACACCTGAAGGGGAACACCCAAGGTCTCTCCTGTCCATCTCTGATGCTGGCTAGCTTTGAGCCATTATCTCATGGCAGACACATGGCTAACACAGCAATTTTCCTGCCCTGAGTGGCTCCCAGGAACCAATAGATGAAATCTAACTTTGTTTGTGAAGTGATCTGCTTGAAATACCATGCAAAGAGATCTTGAGAAAGGTTTTGAGCCTTCCTTCCAAGCATGGACCAGACATTGCTGTTAGCACAGACTGTTCAGCCTGATCAGCATGATAGATACTCCTGCAAGGAACACAGTTGTAGCTGTTTTAGTACATATCTGCTATCGCCATCTGCTATTTGTTGGCATGAATGTCTACTATAAGAAAACTAGGTTCAAGGGGAAAAAAGGGCCTCATCAGCCTTTAGAGTTTCAAGTTCATTCTAAGGCTTGGATTTTGTTTTGTTTCAAACATCAGATATTCTCACACAAAGCAGAACAGTATTTGGTCTTCGGTGCTTGTGTTCTCTTCTGATGATTTCTTCCTTTCTTTCTGTGAGCATTGCTATTGCTAGAGAACTTCAAACAAGGGTACTGCCCTTACAATAAGCACTAGAAACTCAGTTAACTGGGTGGTATATTCTCTATGAGGTGCAGAAGAGCTTGAGATGAGCAGGAGAGTTTTCATATGATGTGCTTAATTGAGTCTTACTGCATTCTTGACCAGGACTTTTGTCTTTCTCCTTCTCTCACTGGGATTTTCTGTCCTAGTTAACCTGAGACAACCAAAGAGGGGTCTGAAATAGAAAATCATCCACAGGAGTATGAGAAACATCAAATAGCCTCATCCCTTCCTGAAAGTAATAATGATTAAGTTTGGTGTGCTGTATTAGTGAGAAATATTTGTACAGTGCTTTGAAGTTAGGAAGCACTATATAAATGCTAAGTATTATTAACTACATAAATCAATCATCTTCAGAGAAATGTAACACTATTAAAGATGGGAGAGCAGTCTCTTCCTTTCTTAATGATAACCAACCCCCAAAGTTATTAATTAAAAAAATTCTTTTAAAAATAGATCAAATGATTTCCCCCTCCCATGATAATCCCTCTGATTGCCCCCATGTTTCATTTCACTGTATCATCTGTGAGATCAAAGGATGTGTCTGAGGTTGGCAAGCCAATCCTACAAAGAAGAAAACCTTCTGCTGTAGATAAACAAAATACAATTTCAAGATAACATCATGGTGCTGATCAAAATAGCTGCTTTTCCAATTAGATTTCAAAGAATTCTTAATTGTTATTGATTTAATCTGGAGATGTGCAGATTTTTCCAGTCAGAAACCTGTTTCACAGGGAGCTTATTACCCTGGGGATTTCACTTACAGACAGGTTTTAGTAACCAGTAGCAGCCTGGCTGTCAGGCAGATGACAATAAAAAGGGAATCTGTCCAGATACAGGAGACAGTGCTATTTGTGTTTCTGTTTGCTGCAATAATTTAGAGCACATAGTTTTACCCATTCTGAAATGGCAGCAGATCTCTCATCTGCATAAAGGCATTTGCCTTTAAATTGTAACAGGCAAAGTACTTAAATAAAAAAACTAACTTGCCTATCTACCTAATTATCACCTCAGTCTTTCCTTCTGTTTTTCTACTTCGTAATTCAAATCGTGAGGCTCTGCCCTTAAACTTCTCCTTGCTAGATCAGATGCCCATGATGAGCATATATGTGTATATATATATCTTTGTAGTTTGCTGGGCAATAAATAAATAGAAGATTTTATAATGTCTGCTGAGCTGCCATTTCAAAGTCAGGTAAAACAGCAGGGTGTGGGAAGAAGAGATGGAAATGGGGACTGCTTCTCCACAAACAGGTGACATTTTGGAGTAGAATAATATAAGATGGTTTCCTGTCAAGCAGCAAGAAGAGGAGGAAGAAAGAAAAATAACCTCTTGGAGGAAATTGTTGTCCCAGGCAAATGACAGTGGAAGGATTTCTAATCCTTTGGTAAAGTGACAGAAGGGGATTTAATGCTGTCAGGTAGGTATGAGAGTGTCAGGAAGGGTGAGTCAGGAAAGGTGAGTCAGAGCCAGATGCCACTGGGAAAGTAAGTGCCTGACCCATGAGAAAGATCCATTGCTCTGGTGCCTTCCTGCACTATAGCTTGACAGCAAAACACAGCTGTCTGTGCACACCATGTCCTGCATGGACCATGGTAGGGGGAGTGCTCTGCCAGGTGAGGAATTTGCTGTCAAGAAGAGCAGAAGAAGTCTGTGTGAGAGTCACTGGTTGCACCAGGAGAAAAGAGAGAGGCTGATGCTATTGGACAAGAAAACAAAGGGCTTGAAAAAGCCTGGAAAACAATGAATGATGTGGAGAGGGAGAAGAAACTCACATTCCTTTATGTTTTAATACAATGCATTGACCTCAAGACACCTGGGTTGCCCTCTGGCTGGATTTACTGCCACCAGACACCATGGAGTCAAGGAGCTGATTAGTTAATCCTAAAAAGACTGAGAGGGATGTAAATCTTCCCCAGCAGGGAAAAAGCAGACCTTTAACTTCATGAGTAATTTCTAGTGATGCTGCATTTCTAGGACCCATGGAAGAATGCAAATGCCTGGATGACTGCTAAGCCATCTATACTCTAAGTTAGTATCAAAAGTGGAATTTATGTGTGAGACTGATATGCAAAATCGTCGGGTAAGGGAGAATCTCATTGCTAAGTGTTTGAAAGCTCTAGAAACCCATGACAGATTCTTTATATTTTGTTTATCTATGTCCCAGGGGCTCTGAGAAGCATGAGAACTTTTGGATTCCTGTGAGCAGAATCAGTTTATTTCAGACACTGTATATTTGGGCTGAACTTGTTCAGAAAAAAAAAAAAAGATTATGAACTAATTCCCATCTTTGTCTTCCAAGCAACTCCATCTAACCAGAATAGGCTTTTTCGCCAAAAGCAAGGTATTTAAACAGGATTATTGAATGTCTGTTGTGTATCTGATGATGTAGAAAATAACTGACCATGTGGACAACAAAGTCAAAAACACATCTGCTAAAGTTAAGGTTACATTTAAGAAGATAAGTTTAGCCTAAGAGAAGAGCAATAATATTTTCTCCATTGTCTTACAGGGAAAAAGTGTTTCATTAATAAGTCACTGTAAAGGACATTTTCATTAGATGACAACATGAGGGGGCAGTACTCAGCTAGCAACCACTCCTATCAGTTCATTGAACAGCTGTGTTTATATGGGGTTGTTTGTAAAATTTATGTTTGTTTTTATTTTAACCTTACTTTATTGCTACTGGAGAAACAATAGATCTTTTCCATTACAAGTCATCGAGTGCCACATTAGAATCCAGCAGAAGGGGTGAAACTGCCCATGCCCCTTTTGTCCCCAAATCTCTGGTAATGTAAACACAGTCTGAGATGCCTTCTTCTCAGTGAGCTGAAAGAACTTTCTTGAATCTTTCCAGTTTGTTATTTTGCTTTTTATTGTATGATTGTGTGCCTGATCTGTTCACAGGAGAGTGGACATCTCATTTCTCAGTCCCCTGTCTGGGTCATGGGTCAGCATTACCCATTTGTAGCAGGCAAACAAAATCCACAGGGTTCTGGAAGGTGGACACCTTTGGCCTTTTCCTTTATCCCTTCAGTGTGTAGATCAGATACATTATTGGAAGCACTTCCTATCTTTTCTGGGCTTTGTCTCATCCCAGTCCGTCCTTCTCTTTATGACTTCTCATTTCTGCTTTCCTTCAAGGGAACATCACCCCCTCCTCTACATTTTGTTTTCTGCCCTACTCCTGAGTCTGCTGCAGAATCCAAATATGTAGTTTAGAAGGAGAGGCTTGTGTGACCTCTCCCCAGATTTCTGCAAACTTCATCCCTCTCCCTTCTGAGACCTATCTGGGCTTCAGCTCTTCCAAATCCTTCCAGTAAGGCAAACCTTTCCTTCCTTGGTCATTTTTTCCTGCCAGAGACACCTCCTGTTGCAAGTTGCTGGGTAGGGTACAGTGGCACTATTGCCCTGTCCTCCATGTGAAGCTCCTCTCTACTCCAGGTCACTACCATCATCCACCTCAGCTGTATCTCAGCATCCCCAGCACTGCCTTCTGTGGGAAGCTCAGCTTTCATGCTGTGGTCTTCCATATGCATCCTACCCTGAGGATCAGGAGTCCCAGCACAATCCAGATGCCCTGGCCTCCTGTCAGCAGCTTTGCTGTTACCACGCATTATCTCCTAAGAAATGCAGCCATTCTTGGCATTGCTTCTTGTAGGCTGAATGCCAAGGTATAATGCTCTCAGTCCTGTCACTATGTCATCCTTGCTTCTCACTGGCCCTGTCCTGCATCTCTGGAAAATGGTCATCTTCATGGATGTAATCCATGTACCCTTTCTTTGCATCCTGCTTTCTTCCCCCTGTTTACCACCATTCCAAATTGAAATTCTACAGTCCAACCAGCCTCCCTGGTACTCCTCAACCTAGTTCACTAAATATTTGGGATGGAAATCAGGAGAAAAAACCCACAGAAACTGTTTTCCCCAGCTTGATGGTACAATGACATGTTGTACCCCTGATCCCTTGCTCATCCATTTACACACATGTGCAGGAGTTTCCATTGCAAACAGAAAAACTAAGGCCAAAAGGATGTTTTGATTTACCAAATGCCAAAAGCAGGTCTGGAAATAGGAGTAATTATCTAAATACTCTGTTCAGTCCATAGACACTGCACTTTGGAGCTGGCCAGTTTAATTAATAGCCCTGCAGACTCGAAGCCACTGGTGACAACTATTTCCTCACACAGTGTGTAATCATCCTACATCTGCCACAAGAGGTCAAAGAGGCAGACAACAGATCTGGATTTTAAACACAATTCTTAACAATGCCTGCCAGCCCCAAACCAGCTGTGGTTAGGTTAAAGTTTCCTCAAGCCTCTGGTCAGGGGCTGAGGAAGAGCCATCCTTGCTCTCCCCAGTATCACCTTCTACAGCAGCTCTTTAGTGCTGCAGGAAGGATACCAGGTGTGATGGACTGAAGCTGGAAGCCTTTACAGCAAATTCTATCTCCCAGATGCTTCTTCAGCTCACTGCATCTCTGTGACCATGGCAGGTACATTGATCTAGCTGACAGACTAAGGTCCTGTGGCTCAGTTTTATATAGATGAACTGTAATTTTAGTAATAGGATGTTTAAATAATATTGTGTCACTTTTACATCTTAACTCTCTTTACTTTGAATGAAAGTGCCTGTCTCCTTTTGACAGGAGGAGATTTTTTTATTTTTTTCCCCCCCACAAAGACTTTGCCTGAAGGACATCAGGAGTCATAATAATGGTTGATGCTTTCATGAGATCCTTACAGATTACGGCTAAATGGAACAGTGCTGTAATGTGATTACCTCCCCATTCTTACTCCTGCTGTGCCATGTAATGGTATGTCAGGGCTCTCCACTGGGATTAAAGCCAGTCAGACTGAAAATTGACTTGCCTTGGGGGCCATCAAGCAAAGTTAAATGGCTGCTTCAAGATTCTGCCTGCCAGTGAGCCATTTCTTCAGCGGATTAGCAAAATGAACAAAATATGGAGACGGGAAGACAGTAAAACTGTGCCAATAGGCATACAGGCTCCTTCTCTCCCCTTCTTTCTGATTTTGCTCTAAACACTAATTATAGTTCCTTGTATTTTCCTTCTGTGTTCTGCTGTGTGCCAGAAATAGGGAGTTCAGCACAGGAAAAAAGCTGTGACCTTGCCTTTGCTGGGCTTCAGGTGGGCTGGGGGGCATCAAGGGGCGGAGGAGGACTCCTTCTTCTCTTTCATGAATTTTCCTTGAGGATAAAAGCTCTTCGAGAAAGGATTCAGAATATATAAACTTGTTTTCTTGGAGACACCCTCAGGTGTAATTCTTCCTGCAAGGCTAAAGCTGAGGGGTAGAAAGGAATGGCTGTCCCCTACTGCTCTTGTCATCAGGCTCCTCTCTGCTGTCACAGCCACAGGGAATATCTGCTCCCTCCCTCCCGCTTACACTGCACTGGGGTGGGGGTTTGATTCCCTTTGCATTGCAACATCCTGGTTGTCAGGAGAATATAAATGTCTCAGCTGTATGAGGCAGTCCAGGTAGAAACAGGTTCTCTGTTTCTCAGACAGGTTCTCTCTCCAGAAGCATCCATTTGAGGTGGAGGCTCAGAGTAGGAGATTCTCACCAGCTGTCTTGCACTGGGAAACATGCTGGTATCTGAGGAGGATTCACATCTACTCCCTTCTTCCCAGGGCCTCCAGTAGCTGCAGCTCTACTTGGCTTTTTTCTACTCTTCCTTGGCTTTTCAGATCATGTAAATGGGATTGAAGTGTGGTTAGGTACTGCCATCAATTGAAATGTCTTCCCATCTCAGACAGCAAGAATGCTGCCATAGGACTAGTGTGCTTGCCTGTTTACAGAAAGACACTAATGAGATGTGAATCTGAATACTGCAGTTACACCAAAACTTTCCTTGGCAGCTCAGCCTATTCTTTTTTTTTCAGCCATTTTCTTAATATTCAGTCTAAAAATTTCCCTGATGCAGCTGAAGTTTAATTACTTCTTTCTCTATCATTGCTGACTAATGATAATAATTGCTTCCTGTCCTCTGGTGCAACATTCTTTTCTTTATCTGCAGACAGTTATTGTGTCTCCCTTTGGTATTATTTCCTCTACTCTGAAATTGCCCAGAAGCACAGTCCCATTTCTTGCATAGCTGCTAAATAAACCCTAGAAATTTAGTAGTAAGATTGAAATCTGGTTGGTGGGGGACAGAGAGGTGACCCAGGAAACCAGAATCAGTAGGTCACTTTGACAGCTCTTTGACAGCTTAGACAAAAGGAACTGATGGTTTTGGCTGAGGTCCTAATGGAGAAAATTCTACATTACAGGTCCTGGTAGTTACTGTCTTTATTAGAGGTAGTTTCATAACAGAAGTTCATGCCCAAGTGGCTATGGAGATTGACACACCGTTTTTCCTCTTGCCAAAAATGGAAGGAAGCAGCCACTGGTTCCATTTTTAGAGATGGAAATTCAGAGAGATACAATGAGGTTCCCGGGGTCACAGCATCAGGAGGAAAAAATAAGTCTGACTCTCAAGTGTCAGGCAGCATCCCTAAATCATGTTGTTTAAGTATTCACAATTTCCTTCAGCATAATAAAACTCTCATTACCTTCAGAAGTGCAGGATGAGGACTCCAAGGCTTGACAAGACTATTCACATGATTAAAGCTCCAAAGGTGGCTTTAAGCATATCTCTAGCTTGGGGTCTTATTTTTTCAGGTAAAACTGAAGTCTAAATCAGCATCCACAAAGAAACTCAGCCACTGTGTTATGCTTCTGTCACTGATAAGACAACAAAAACTCAGTTTTTTACAATTTACTTTTATTGAACAATTTTTTCTCAAATAAAAAGACTTTTTCTGCTTCAGGGGAAAAAAAAATAATTACAGCTCCATAGAAAGAAAGAGATAGTTTCTGGTATCCGCATGGGACTTCTTCAAAATATCTGTAAATAGATCTTCATTTAAGTAGCAAGACTGGCTATAAATAAAACTACTCAAAGATTCTTTCAAACACAGTGTCTTATTTTTTACTAATGAGGTGAACCTGGATTTAAATGCCTCACAAGCAGAGTTCTACATTATTCTTTTATAAGAACATCTTCCTTATCTCATCTCCAGACACAAAAGACCTTTGGGAAAGAAGTGTGAAAACTGGTATTTTTTGGGAAAGGTGGAGGTTGTCTCATTTCCCAAAGCAGAGGTGTCATGATTCACTGGGCAGGGCACTGAATTGAGACTGTAGAGTTTCTGCTGGCTGACTTGCTGTGCTCACCTCTTGCCTGTTGTGTACTTGGATTAAAACTGCATCGAAGCACGGATTTTTTCTTAGTAAGCATTTCTACATCCTGTTGCTCCCTATCTTAACAGATGCTTCAGCATGCACTAAAATTAAAATTAAATAAAACAAAGAAATAAAAGAGACTAAAACACTGGTCTCTTAACTATTCCTTTATCATTTTTCTGCTACTGTAAGCTCTTTGTACTGTGTACTTGTCTGTAGGTAAATATATAATAAAGACAGTTATTCATCAAAAATAAAAACCTAAAGCTGATAAACTAAGATGAGAACTATCAGAAAGTAAAAAAAAAAATAGAAAGGAAGCAGATACAAACATGGTGTTTGTACTGGGTCCAGTTAGGATGGAATTAACTTTTGTCCTGGTAGCCCATGTAGGTCTGTGCTTTGTATTTTTGACTAAGATAGTGTTGGTAACACACCCATGTTTTATTTATTGGTGTGCAGTGGTTTCACAGCATCAAGGCCTCACTGCTTCTCACCCCACTGGCAAGTAGGCTGGGGGTGGACAGGAATCTGGGAGAAGACAGCTGGGAAAAATGTCCCCAGCTGACCAAAGGAATGTTCCAAAGCATGTGGTATCAAGCTTAGCAATAAAATATGAGGGAAAGAAGGAGGAAAGAACATTTGTGGTTATGACATTTATCTTTCCAAGTACTTACAAGGTGATGAAGCCTTGCTTTCTAGTAAGTGGTTGAACATCTACCAGTGGATGGGAAGTCATGAATGTATTCAGCATTTTAATGAGCTTGGGCACGGTTTCATTTCTCTGTCTGTATCTTGGTCCATGAGCTTTCAGCTTTTGCTCCTCAAATGTGAGGAGGGCAAGTGAGTGAATGACTGAGTGGGTAATTGGCTGCTGGCAAGGGCCAAGTCAATGCAGCAGTAAATGTCAGAAATGCAAAGAGTTACCAACAGTCAAATATTTTCAAGACTTCATGGAAAATTATTTCCATTACTACTCAATGACCAATCCTGTCTCTTGTGTTTTGGCTCAAGATGCTGCAACTCTTCTGGATTTTAACTGGGCAAAAAGAAAAATGTAGTAAGAATAACAGGACTAATCTTGTGGTTTTGTACACCAGAACTGATGGGCAATTGATTGGTGAACCAGAGTGTAGTTGTAGAATCACAGAATCCTCTTACTTGGAAAAGACCTTTAAGATCATCAAGTCCAACCATTAACGTATCACTGCCAAGTCCACCACTAAACCATGTCCCTAAACACCATATCCAGAAGTCCTGTAAATACCTCCAGGGATGGTGACTCCTCCATTTCCCTGGGCAGCCTGTTCCAGTGCCTGACAACCCTTTTGGTGAAGAACTTTTTCCTAATATTGAATCTAAAAATCCCCTCATTTTGTCTGCATAGGATGGCACTGGGGAAAGGAACAGACAAAAGAAAGTCAGTTTCTGCTCAATGCACAAATCCAAGTAGTTTTCTCACCTACCAGCAGGTGAGTTGCAGCTCATTATTGCCGTGAGGATAGATGTGGCTGCACAAGTGAATGGGGTGAGACAGCAGTAGCTTACTCAAGCTAAAATTATTATTCCTGAAAGGAAGTCATTGCCTTTGGGAAGAGAAAATGTCTCCAGAAGGTGTCCTTGCCTGCATTGTGGATTAAAAAAAAAACAAACCCAACCAGACCACCACCATCAAAAAGTTGTTTTTTCTGTGTGAGCAATGGCACTACGTTTCAACCAAAGTTAACTGACCTCCATATTTTGTATTGTGTACAAATTACATATATTCTGATTTTTTTTTTCAGTTTGATCTTTTATTTTCATCTTGGAAGTTTATCTCCTCTGCTTCTCTAAGGGCAAACCAAAGGATTAACCTCAGGTGACTCAGATAGTGACCTTGAAAACTCTGAGATGGCTTGGCTAAGCATGTAATGCAATGAGGCAGCACTAATTCTTGTCCAGGTGTCTGGGAGTCAAAGAACAATATAACTCAATAAAACTAAGCCATGGGAGGTAGGCTGGGGGGAGGAAGGAATGCTTTTTCACAGCATTGTGTGTTTCATTGATGATTTTGGAGCCCACCACTTGCATAGCACCATTCTGCCCCTCTGTGCTTTCTTGTCACCTGGCTCTATAACATCAAGAGTGGCAAACTATAGTTTTGCTTTACCTAGCTTTTTTTTTTTTTCAATAAAATTTTGGAGTTAAAGGGTAATTTAAAAAAAAAACAAACAACAAAAAGGCAAATTTCCTCCTAGGAAATGAGACCCACTGCTTTAAGTAACCTATAACTAGGTGTTACTCCTCTCCCTTTTTCCCACTGTATTATTTTATGCTGCTGTCTGTAGCCCTGTACAGCTCTGTTTAGTTATGCCTGTGGGAGCCCCAGTGTGGGTGTCTATTCTAGCTGAAGAATGTCTTATTTCAAGGTCATTTACACTTGTTCCTTGCTACCTTAACCTAAAGCAATACAAAGCAATAGGACAAGGGACAATGGTTTTAAAATAAAGAGAGTAGATCCAGACTAGACATAAAGAAGGCATTTTTTATAAAGATGGTGGTGAAACAGTGGAACAAGTTGCCCAGAGACGTTGTAGATGCCCCATCTGTGGAAACATTCAATGTCAGGTTGGACAGGGCTCTGAGGAATCTGACCTAGTTGAAGATGTGTGTGCTCACCACAGGGGGAGTTGGGACCTTTAAAGGTCCCTCCCAAATCAAACCAGTCTATGATGCTATTATTCTATGAAAATAAACCCTTTCTTAAGCCACAAAAAGAATGCTTATTACCATGCAACCATGTGAATAGCTCCTGATTTCTTGGTACAGTTGGGATTGAACCAGTAGCTTTGTTCTTTTATACAGCTATTGAACCACACATAGTAGGATATGAGGGTGAGGTTCAACAAGGCCAAGTGCCGGGTCCTGCACTTTGGCCACAACAACCCCATGGGGAGCTCCAGGCTGGGCACAGAGTGGCTGGAGAGCAGCCAGACAGAAAGGGACCTGGGGGTTTGGATTGACAGGAAGCTGAACATGAGCCAGCAGTGTGCCCAGGTGGCCAAGAAGGCCAATGGCATCCTGGCCTGTATCACGAACCGCGTGGCCAGCGGGTCCAAGGAGGTGATTCTGCCCCTGTACTCAGCCCTGGTGAGGCCACACCTCGAGTCCTGTGTCCAGTTCTGGGCCCCTCAGTTCAGGAAGGAGATTGAGGTGCTGGAGCAGGTCCAAAGGAGGGCAACCAGGCTGGTGAAGGGACTGGAGCACAGATCCTATGAGGAGAGGCTGAGGGAGCTGGGGCTGTTCAGTCTGGAGAAGAGGAGGCTCAGGGGAGACCTCATCACTCTCTACAACTCCCTGAAAGGAGGTTGGAGCCAGGTGGGGGTTGGTCTCTTTTCCTGGCAACTATCATCAAGACAAGAGGGCATGGTCTTAAGTTGTACCAGGGGAGGTTTAGGTTGGATATTAGAAAGAATTTCTTTATGGAGAGGGTGATCAGACATTGGAATGGGCTGCCCAGGGAAGTAGTGGATTCTCTGTCCCTGAAGATATTTAAAAAGAGACTGGATGTGGCACTCAGTGCCATGGGCTGGTAACTGCAGCGGTAGTGGATCAAAGGTTGGACTTGATGATCTCTGAGGTCCTTTCCAACTTGGATGATTCTGTGATTCTGTGATTCTGTGATTCTGTGATTCTGTGAAGAGTGGCTGGAAAGCTGCCTGGCAGAACAGGACCTGGACATGTTGTTCAACGCCCAGCTGAACATTGAGCCAACAGTGTGCCCAGGTGGCCAAGAAAGCCAACAACATCTTGGTCTGTGTCAGTCTTGCCAGAAAGAAGAAGGCAGTAATGGTGCCCCTGTACTTGGGACTGTTGAGGCCTCATCTTGAGTACTGTGTTCAGTTTTGAGACCCTGACAACAAGGGCAGTAAAATGCTGGAGAGAGTCCGGAGAAGAGCAACCACGTTCATGAAAAGTCTGGAGAACAAATTTTATGAGGAGACTTGATGGTCATAAGGGTCTTTTCCAACTGAAACTATTGTATGAAGATTTTGAAAAAATTCCTTAAAACTAAACCAGTTCATGGAAAGTTGAAATTCTTTTGCAGTCTAGATAGAGCTGTGCTGAAAACCATTCAGTGGCTCAGTTCCAAAGTTAACTTGAAATGTGTCTTCAACATACCTTCTTGTGTCATGTTGCTGTCTTCATGTGCACAAACCCAGTGCTTTTGTTTGGCTCAGTAAGTGACTTCTTTCTCCTAACCTTGCTCAGGGTCCAGCAAAAGAGTAGGCACAATCTCATCTGTAATTGCAATTACAGTAGAAAAGCTCTCTATGACAACTTCTCCCTCATCCATCCTCCTTTTTTTTTTTTTTTTTTTTTTTTTGATATTCAAATGGTAGAAAAAACATGGAAATTTTCTTAGGAGCAAATCAGAAGTAGTATTGTAGAAGAACATCTATCACTCCATATGTATTTTATTCCTATGTCTTAAAATTACTATTGCCTGTCAGCATTGCATGAAATATGAAAGTTTTGATCACATGTATTGAGAAAAGGGATGCTCAAATTTAACTTCCATTGTCTGGAAACACTGAGGTAAAGAAAAATAAAAATCTGTTTTTATTTTACATACTCTTTGTATTTACACAGTAATCTTGGGCTATATTCTTCTCTCCTGTGGCAATTGATGGACAGATTTGGATGCCTTTCCCAAACTAAGCCCTGAAAAGAAATGCCAAAGAATGGTACTTCACAGACTACAGCTGTGAAGTTTCTGTGTCATATCTGAATGTTACCCACCAGCGTGTCGGCGTTCAGCCTGCATCAGCCTGTGACCACACCAGCTGAGAGAGGAGGGGAGGTGGAGTGTTCAGCTTTCCTTGCATGGAGAAGGAGGCTGTTGTGATCCAGATTAAGAGTCAAACTTGCTCACAGGGACCACCCATGGGCTTCTAGTCTCCAGTTTATTTTATCCTTTACTGTTAATATAGAGAGTGAAAAGCTCTGTGCATGTCTATGCCTTGAAAAAATACTTAATCTGGGCATGGAGTGATGCAGTCCCCCATTTGGACTTTACTTTTGTTAGTAGTAGCGTTAGTAGTAGCTCTTTTTAGTTAGCAGTAGTGGTGACCATGAAATGGGATGCACAGGGAGTCATTGCTGTATCATAATGCTGTGAATGCGAGATTCCTTATTTTTTGGTGATGTTGGGTGCAGAAATAGATTCTTCCCTGGAAGTCTGTCTGGAAAATATTTCCCTGATTTAAATCACAACTCAGAATAAACTGCAAGACAGAAGAGAGAATTTGGTAGTGCTGACACTGGATCCGAATTAACAAAGTGAGTTAAAAAGATGGAGTATCTGGGGATGTTTGCAAATGATCTGTTGGGACAAAATATTGCAATTAGGAGCTATTAAGAGAAGATGCTTCATTGCACAAAGTTAACATAGTTGTGGGTACTGAATCTGTCCCCCCCGTCAGTGTGCAATACACCCATCCTGTAGAGAAACTTGAATTACTTTCAAAATGGTTTGCTCAATTTCAGTTGAAAATTGTGTTTCATACAATAGCACAGCAGAGTCTCCAGGATGAGAGTTGTTCTCTTGTGTGGAAAATTAATGACTTGTTTTGTTCAAATACTCTGTCTTCTCCCCATGCTGATAATCTATTCTGAGTTGTATTTACTAGTAAAAAGAGCAGCAGAACCAAGGTTCAAGGTGAACTATCTCCCCATTCAGAAAAGAGAACAACTGTCTTTCAATTTAGATGCAACATAAGAGGCCCTGACCAGTTGCAGCTGTTGAAGACTGGCTTGCAAAGCTACCTGAGACTGGTGGTCCATTTGCTTTCCTTTGGCCCAAAATTCCTGTTGCAGATTCAAATTGGCAAAGTTCTTTCCTTCTTTCCAGAGCTTTTGTGCACTGATTGTAGCCTTGTTAAAATAGCTGCTGTCTGTTCCAAAGGCAGCTGCATTTTGCTAGTGGATGAAGATGAGCTTAGACTGAGAGAATGTGTAAAAGCAGCACTGTCAGAAAGGAATTCCAGTGTCATTGTTTTGCCATGTGTCAGAAACATTAAGGTTGGTACCATAATCTTACAACAGGAAAAATGAGGTAGACTGCAGAGATGTTAAAAGGAGAAGATGGTTCTCCAGAAGAGGACATTTTTTCTAATTTCAGATGAAAACTAGTTTTGCTAGGTTCACTAGTATCATATATGCTATTACTCAGACAATTTGGCAAGTTGAGGAAGGCAAGACTCATTATGTGGATACCTCAGAAGAGGTATCCCCTCTTGAAACCAAAGCCTATCAAAACTGTATTTCCAGAATAGTTTCTTTTCAGCTATTTCAGTAAATGAAATTATTTCCATGATAGTTGCATCTCCCCCAGGAGTAGGACTCCATTGAACATCCATGACGAACACCTTTGAAAAGTGGTCCCAAATACAAACCACCTTTTGAAAATACTATCATTACTGGGAGAGACAAGTAACTCAGTGACTATGGAGGTCAAAGACTTTTGTTTCTCCTTATGCACAAGCCTTTCCTCTGTGAGGAAAGGGAGGGACTAACTGTGAACTCATCTGTCTCTGAGGTACTTGAGATAATTGTGGTGCAACTGGTTTGATTTGGAAATGGAATTAGAGTGTTCCTTTTTGCTCTTCTAATTAATCAAGGTTGAATGTCTGTATTTGCAGCTCCTTCAATTAGTTCACTACAGATCAACCCCTATACAATCTATTAAATTCTGGGATTTGTGTTTGGAGAGAAAGTGCTCTACAGACGCAAAACTTTCAGCTAAATTGCTTCTCTCAAAAGTTACATTTTGGGAGTGGAGCAAAGCAAAATATAGAAGTTGCCAGAGTTTGATAATTACAGTCCAACTGTTCCTTTCCTCCCTTCAAACCAAACCATGCAAGGAGTCAAGCAAGTCAGACACTGTCTGCAGTGTTTATGTTTGATGTTCTTTTCCCCTCTCCCTCTGCAACAAAGAAGACCAAAGGGAGACTACAGCAAAGTTTTAAATAGCCAAAGCCTGATCAGTGTAGAATTAAAAAAACAATAACAAAATCTTCCCCCCCAGCCCCAAAACCCTTCCTCAGCTGTTCAAGAAGTAAAATATGGAAGTCTGAGACAGTGTAAACTGAGTGAAAGCCAAACCCAGAAAAGTTCAGAAGAAATCTGAGGAAAAAAGTAGCAAGAAAAGCAGAGAGAGTGGAGACAAAGTCCTTGGTAAGGTGGTGGGGATTTAAACATGCTCAGTCCAGTCACAGCTATGGAAACATGGATAAATGCAAAGGAATTGGTGTCTACATTGGCTTCTATACCACACTAATTTCTACTCCACGCTGTTCAGGTCTTGATGGCCACCATCCCTACAGACTGCACATGAATTGTAGCAAGTTGACTCACTCACATGCTTTTTAGATGCAATGTTATTTGCTCTGTCCTTTCTCTCTTTTCTCTTTAGTTTTGCATCATTTAAGTGAAAAATTTGAAACTGATTATATATCTGACAAGTCTGTCTCCCTAGCTAAATAACTTGGGTTGGGAAAATATGAAGAGGTTAGTTGTTAATGTAATTAATGCTCACTTTGAGCAGATTTTATGGTGCAGGACCATTGGCTAAAGTGCCTAGGAGCATTTATCCTGTTATATATATATACATATAAGTATTTAGCACCATCAGTAAGAGAAGATATTTATGGGAGTGAATGAGTCTTTCCAATCTCCAAGCAATATTTCACAGTGGAGATCTTGGAACAAAAGTTTATCAACTTTCTGACTCACAGCTTTTGCTTTCAGGTTCAGGAAGCCACTTTCACAGACACTGGGGAACTTGTGACTCGAGTTTTGAAGTTACTTCTGCTTGTATTTTCAAGAAGTCTTTGGTAATTTTGAGTGATTTGAAGACAAGAGTGTATTTACATAAAACCTCAGGAAAAAGAGGGAAGGAGTTTTAACCAGTGGGAGGGTGCTTTTAACATGACCTGCTTGTCAAAGTTCCTCTACATCTCAATATGGTATTTTCCTGGCATGTGATGGCACAGAAAGCTGTTCTGACACTGATGCATCAAGCAAATTACAAGGCTTGTATGGGGATGAGGGAAGATTTCTGCTTGTCCCTGCACATATGGTAATGCTTCCCATGTGATGCAACTCAAAGTGAATACACTCAGATAGGTGTACACCACATCCTTTCCTACTGGCTAAGCAGAAAAGAAAACGATCAAATTCCCAGATGCATGAAATTGTAAGAACTGCCACAACTCTGAGGAGCCCAGTGCTGGCCTCGTTTGGAGCTAGGCAGCTATGTCTACGTTGAACTGGATTAAGCAACCCAATATAAAGGTTGTTGAAAAGCATGAGAAGAGAAGAAAAAAGGGAAGGTGAAAACACTTTTACCATCCTTAGCAACTATTCTACAGTGTGCAAATACACAAACTGCCTGACACAAACAGATCTTAACAGAAGCACTTTACAATCAAAATTCACTTGAGAATTCTGGCTGCTCTGAACTGGGTTCTGTAGTTTTCTAAATGCAGTTACCATGGAAGAGTCTACAAACTGGGGAGAAGATGCGACAGCTTCATGGGATTTTTATTTTTGTGTGTTTATTTTTCAAGGAGGTGTTCTTGGTTATCAGCAGGAAATAGATTGCACCAACAGTTTTTCATTAAGGACGCTTGACCGTAGCCCTGAGCCACAAAGGATGTTCAAAGAATTGAATGAGTTTCCCAGTGCATCTGTGAGCTGCAAGAGAGGCGTGTGTAGGCTTTCACACAGAAGCCTCTGATTAAAGCAAACTCTGTGCAGAGGGAAAATGTAGCCTCCTTTTGTGAAGAGCAATTCCACACACTGTTTGGTAAATTGCTGGGTGTGCACTTACTATGGGGACAGAGATGGCAAGGGAAGGGACAAATAAGCACTACGGCAGAAGTTAAGAAGCTTCTTGAAGGTTAGTGGTGAATTAAAGATGTCACAAATATCAGATATATTTGTGAAGTTCCTGTTGGTCATCAGGAGCCTTAAGCAAGATGTCCTCTCACCTGTGTTTCTGCCCTTCTTTGCTACATTTGGAGAACAGAAATGAGGTAAAGGGAACTGATGCACCCCAACTGAGAGTAAGGGAAACTTTATTGGTAGACACCCAGAAGGACATAGTCATAAAGGTGACCACCCTAAGGCTTTTATGTCCAGTTCAGAAAGACATGCTGGGAATACAAAGTGACTTTGTTTTCTTAATTGATCTATATGGCAGGTCTTAGTGAGCCACAGAAGCAACTTAAATGCTATTCTCTAATTCTGCAAGAACTGCTTTGCCCCTCTTAGGGAGATGGAAAGCGTTCAGCAAATGCCTGGAGAAACTTCTGGCCTTTTATTGGAGAAACTTCCAGCTTTTCCAACTTCAAATCAGAGAAAGGAGATGGCAAATGTAGGCCCATGACAGAAGAGGGAAAGAAAGACAAAGGGACACAAATGGGCTTTTAGATAATTTTATTTTTTAAAATCAATACAGCATAGTCTTTATCCCACCATCCTGCTTCAGAAGAGAAAGGCATCTTTCCAGAATGATGACACAGAGGGTGCCAAGATAAGGTGATGGTTGGGGAGACACCAGTCTGGGGGAGGTACCAAGCTCTCCAGAGAAGGATAAAAATAAGCGTGTGAAGGACAAGAAAACAGGCATTGGTTTGGCTTTCACTCAGTTTACACTGTCTCAGACTTCCATATTTTACTTCTTGAACAGCTGAGGAAGGGTTTTGGGGCTGGGGGGGAAGATTTTGTTATTGTTTTTTTAATTCTACACTGATCAGGCTTTGGCTATTTAAAACTTTGCTGTAGTCTCCCTTTGGTCTTCTTTGTTGCAGAGGGAGAGGGGAAAAGAACATCAAACATAAACACTGCAGACAGTGTCTGTTATACACA